>JARFXV010000115.1:472500-570704 GCA_031761425.1 Cosmopolites sordidus | reverse complement strand
TATTATATATATATATATATATATATATATATATATATATATATATATATATATATATATATATATATATATATATATATATATATTATATATATATATATATATATATATATATATATATATATATATATATATATATATATACCTTAGCAGTATAAGGATATCTAAAGCCAAATGCCTCCAAAGCCTTCTGTGCTGAATAATCATAATAACTGTGTATACGTATCTTTTAACAATAAAATATAAACAGATCTTTCTATTAAAAGAAATTACTTCATTCAGTAGTGCAGTAACAAAAACATTCAATTTTTTTGTCATCTTTCACTCAATTTTATGATCCTACTGATTGGATTTTTGCACTAAAAACTTTTCCAAATGGTACTGACACTGTAATCTGGAAAGTAGTTTTAGGATAAATGAAATTAATATGAGTCTCCTGGCACAATGTCAGAATTATATGATGAATATGTAATCAGATTGAGATCGAAATTTTTAACTAATAAGAATAGGAACCGGTGCCAACAGGGAATCGAACGAGTTCGTGATAGAAAGTTTCAAGTCGCATAATCAAAGTCTTAACTTGGATAGCGATTTTTTTAGGTAAAATTTACATCAGACTATTTTATAAAATATTAATAGGTGTTTTGGTTAATAATGTCGATTTTGCTAAGAGATGGCGTTAGTCATACACTTGTTGGATTAGAGCAAAGGTCTCTAAACTATGACCCGTGGGCAAAATCCGGTCTGCCAGTGTCATCAATCCGGCCCGCGACTAGTGAATTTAGCAAGCATATGTTCGTTTAGGGTGCATACTCGGCAACTTATTTATTAGATTAGATTTAGGATTAGACTAATGGCGTCTATGGTGTTTTGGAGGATAAATATAGACCATCATAGGCCATCAAAAGTTTTTTTTTCTTTATTTGGGTTTTTAGCCACGTTCTAAAACTCAAAAAATATCAAAAATAAAGAATCACTGGGTAAAAACAAAAAACCAAAGGGAGACAAACTTCTCCAGATTCAGAACAGATTTTTTTCTTTGTAATAAATTTGCCTAACGAACAAAATTTTAAAAATATAAAAACGTTCTAAAAGAAATATAAACTTTTAACGTTAACGTTTCGGGAAGTATTCTCCTCCCGATTTCAAAACTAATCTAAAAATAAATTTTATTAATTTCTATACCAGAAAAAGATATTTTGCGGGGATGTTTAATAACCTTCTTTCATTTGAAGAGAACGGCCACTGAAAGTTATCGACTGTTGGTTGAAGCTTATGGTGAATATGCTCTAACCCAAAAAAATTGTGAACGACGGTTTAAACGCTTTAAAAGTGCTGATTTTTATGTAAAAAAAAAACAAGAAACGCCCAGGACAGCCGAAGTCTGCAGTTGATGCAGATTTGCAAGCATTATTGGATGAAGACTCAACTCATACGTTGAAACAATTGGCAGAAGTATTGAATGTTGCCCTATTCAACATTTTTGAATACCTACACGACTACAAAATGGGTTTCATATGAATTGAAGAAGAGATACATTGAAAAGTGAAAAACAACTTGTGAAATTGAGCTTGCCAGACCGAAAATAAAAGTTTTTTTGTATCAAGTTGTGACAGGTGACAAAAAGTGAATCTATTTTAATAACCCAAAGCGCAAACAATCCGGAGCACCAAGTCAGCCTTCAACATTACAACCAGTGCCCAATATACATGGAAAGAAGGCCTTGCTGTGTATTTGGTGGGATGGTAGGGGAGCTGTGTATTACGCACTGCGGAAACCTAGTGAAACACTGGTGATCGATATCGACAACAATTAATAAAATTGAACCGAGCATTACAGAAGAAATGACACCGACCCAAAGACACGATAAAGTCATTTTTCAACATGACAATGCGCGGCCCCATGTTGCAAAATGTGTAAAAAACTATTTTGGAAACGTTAAATGGGACGTCCTGTCCCACTCGTCATATTCATCGGACTTAGCCCCTTCGAACTACCACTTATTTCTATCGATACAGCCCGGACTTTCAGAACAACACTTACATTCTTACGATAAAGTGAAAATTTGGCTTGATGAATTGTTGGCCTCAAAAACAAAAACTTTCTTGGCGCGAAATGCATTCTTTGACAAAAACATGGGAAATAGTAACAGCCAACGATGGTCAATACTTTGATTATTAAGGTAATTTATTTTGTTATGGAAATTAACGCTCAAGTTTTGCGAAAAATTCGACCTTATCAACTGAAACACCTATTAATTGTATGGATCACTTTGATATTAAAAAAAATATTTTAATGAAATAAATCAAATTGAATTTCTTTTACCAATCGACTCATTTATTAAAATATTAAGAGTATAGAGTGAAAGATTGAAAGAAAGTGAAGAAATATAGAGTGAAAGAAAGACACTTTTCCGACGATAGCGATTCGATCGCGAAGGTGATTACATTTTTTCAAATTAGCTTCCTTTCTAAATAGCAACGCCCTATGAAATTCAGATCGATATAGCAATTCGTTTTATTTCCGCAGCCTTTGAAAGAAGATAAGTTCGATTTTTGCTATCCTGAAAAACAAACCGAATTTAGTATATTCATTAACCCTCCAGTGGTCGCATGTAACTAAATTACTTGAGAGGTCGCGTGAATGACATTAGTTATCACTCAGTATTCTAATTTTAAACCTTTTTTTGTTTCTTTTGTATCATTAACATAATATAGGTTAAAAATATACATTAATAGTGTTTTTAATATTACCGAATATTGATGAAAATATATAAAGAATTAGACTGTACTTACAATGTTTTTTTGTAAAGAACATTTGACAGAACAATAATATAAATATATAAATAATAATATTATTAGATAAGAATAAGCCATTCTTGGCTCATTGAAGTTTTGAAAGTATACAAAATTAATGAAAAAGTTATACAAATCTTACAAAAAGTAATGAAGAATTGGAGCACAAAATTAATAGTTAGAACACCTCACATTAAAGAGAAGAATATTCCAAGGTGAGATCCTTGGCCCTATTTGGTTTTGTTTAGGACTAAATTCCTTGAGTAATATGCTTAAAAATACAAAATGCCGGCTACCTAATTGCAAAGCAAAAAAAACTGCCGAATAACATACCTAATGTATAGGGACGATCTAAAGCTTTATGCGTCTAGTGAGTTACAATTACAAAGCATGCTTGAAATCGTAAGCCGAAACAGCAAGAAAATTAAAATGCACTTTGGGTTAGTAAATGTGGTACCATACATCATTATAAGAAAGGAAAAATTATAGAAACTCCAAATATGAAACTCATGAGCAATATAGAAATCCAAACATTAACAGAATCCACTTACAAATATCTGAGGATGATGCAAATAGGGCCGATCAAAGATATGGTAATGCGAAAAATTACTAGAGAAAAATATCTCTTAAGAGTTGAAAAGGTCGCAGAAACATATTTATGTTCACGTCATAAAATAGGAGCAATAAACTTCTCGGCGGTACCGGTACTTACCTATATCTATGGAGTGTTACTGATTTGCAAGAACTAGATAGATTAATCCGGTGAATATTAACAAAATACTGAATATACCACCCCTCATCGTCAATAATAAGATTATACCTACTCAGAACTAGTGGAGGCAGAGGTCTAAGTAACTTAGAAGAAACATGTCATAGACAAACGGGTAACTTAAGGTAATACATTGAAAGCAAAGAAAATCCCCTCCTGAAAATTATTTATGAAGTTGACAAAGGATATTCCATATTAAATCTAAAACACAACTACACTACCATACCAAAAGAGTCCAGCACTGATGACATATTGAATGAACTTAAGCGAAAACCCCTATACGGCGATACTTTAAGGATCTGGAATATGAGAATGTTGATAAAGTGCGATCGTTAAAATTTCTCAATAGCTTGACACTAACAGGAGAAACCAAAGGATTTCTGTGCGCTTTTCAAGAACAAGTAATAAGGACAAAAGCATACAACTTAAGACATAAGAGATACACCTATAAATGACAAATGCAGAATATGCAATAAAACAACTGAAACAATACAGCATATAAGCAAAACATAGCAAAACAGCATGCATAGCAAAAATAGTACACCTAGAATAAAGTAAAAAACTAAAGTTAACAGAAAAGTACCAAGAAAGGTACTATGAATACGCACCACAATCATCAATCGAAAATAATGGGTATAAATTTTACAATACATAATAAGCTTGCTATATTGTTAATCGATAAAGAAGATAAACAATCCTATATTATGGGTTTTGCAGTGCCTTTAGATCTGAATATAAATAAGAGTTTTGCTGAAAAAATCCAAAAATATCAAGACTTTGCCTATGATTTAAAACACACTTACCAACTAAAGCTTGTAACAATACTACCATTTATTATCTCAACCAATAGATTAGTGCAGAAGAACTTTGTAAAAAACCTGGAAGAGTTAAGATTGAATACTAAACTCAGCGATAATTGCTTGAAAACCGCCATTCTGGGAACACTGGGTACGGTCCGAAGAGTGCTTGAAAGAGAGCCCTGAACATAGTTCTGGCTCAAATTGTTATCTACCGAATTAATCGCGTTATAAAAAAAGAATTTATTCCTGACAAATTTAAAAGGTCAAGGAATACAAGAGCCGTCCACCTCCTTGAATTCCTGGCAATGGAATAATTAGCACAAAGTTGGTCAACTACATCTACTCTAACTTTTGAATGATTATAAAAAGTTACTAGATCAGGTTTTCTTTTGTTTGACAGTAGATACGTCTATAGAATCATCCTCATGCAAGGAAGATACCAAAATTGTTGTTTTATTTTTCCTTTGAGTGTATGATACGAGAGTCTTATTTTTTTGAAATCCAAAAACTGAGTTATTTAGTTGTTTGTTTTTGCTTGGGAGGAACTCTTTCGGTAGTTCCCTTTTGTTTTTTCTTAGAGTTCCCACATAAGTGATTTTTTTAAACAATGCTACCACCAGAGGAATGCTAGAAAACCAATTATCCCCCGTTAGATTTCTGTTAGATCTATAAATTGGTTTGGCTAGACGGAGGAAGAGATCTTTTGATGCGTTGCTGACTAAATATGGCTCTGGTTTCTGTTTTTCACATTAAACTTCTAAATTTATTGTGTACATCATCCTATAATCCATTAGTGCAAATGCTTTTATCCCATATTTGGCATGTTTGCTTGCGATAAACTGCTAAAATGAACACCTTCCTCTAAAGGGAAGCAATTGTTCAACTATCGTAAGGTATTCTCCTGGTGTAAAATAGCCTTGGAACTTCTCTATAAATTCTGATTATTTCCTTATTTCTCTAATACGGTAGTAATCGAAATAGATACATCGCTTTAGAAAACGAAATATGTGTTCACTTATGACGAGATAATTGGCTTCTATTGCGCATCCTTTGCAATTATCCTACATTTTTGATGTAGTGGTTCTGTTACAACAGCGCGAACCGAAATATTATTCGTAAGAGGGCTCTAATGTTAGTTTCGTCAGTTGGACGAGCATCTCATCCCCTAGAAAAATTCTCTTTTATTTTGCGAACATAGAGATTTGTACTAACCGTAATAATAAACAAGAAGGTTGCAATAAGTCCATTTTAGTTTTAACATATTTTGTTTTATCTTCCGATGTGGTCCATCTAGTATTGAGGTCATACTTATAGAATGGTTAATAAAATCCATGATATTACGTTGGATATTGTGTTGGTTAATCTGTGACTCAGAGTGAAGGTTAGTGATAAGCATCTCGTAAGAATGCTGACGGAAGATTCTACACGAACAAATGGGCATGAAAAAGCTTTCAGTGCGATCGCTTTGCGTTTGCTCACTTCGGGCAAAAAAAATAATCGAGTAACTACTTCGTATCGGTCTTTAGACTTGTATAGGAGCAATCCGAACGAGTCTCTGTAGGAATTCATGATTGTTGATGAAAGTTAGATTAATCATTACACACCAGAAATAAAGGAATAGTCAAAACGATGCGATTTAGCGTTGTAACAGCGAATTGTTACTCTACGGATTGATGCCAAATTAACCTTATTATAGAAGTTTAGCCTTCTCTGAGTTCTTTCTTTTTCCAAACATGAAGATATGGCTGATTGGAAAGAAATTCGCATCAAATAAAGAGATAATCGTCGAAACAGAGGATTATTTTACAAAGTTCAACAAGTTTTTTCGACTACGTTTTTGAAGGCATAAAAAAGTTAGAAAATCGTTAAGCGAAGTTTATCGAACTAAAAGTTGAAAAATAAATCGATTTTCGATCAAAAAAGATGTATCATTTAAAATGTATATAATTCACTCCATCTCCTATTAAGTTTTACTTTTATATTTTACAATACACAAGAGAAGCGTAATTCTATATCCCTTTATTTCCTCCCACGTGTTTGAAACGGTTTATATTTTTGTGTGCTTATTCACACATATTCCAGTACACCTTAAGCGTTATATTTATATAACATAAGTGAATAAAAATAGCTTACAAAATAAAGTATTATGTTTAACTTTGTGGCTTTGTTTTGAATAATCAATTATTAGCATATTTTCGATTACAAAGTCACGCGAGATATACTGACTGACCGAAATATGAACACTATACAGGGTTTTCAAAGTTGAGCCATTTATTTTAACAGGTTGTAGGACTCGTAAAAATAAATAATTTTACCAAAACTTATTTACATAAAAGTTGCAAAATAAAGAAGTTATTAAGAGTTACAAAATATGAAAATATACCTGACTTTTTGATATTCTCGACCACTGCGTTGTAGAAGTCAATTTAGTAAAAATCGTTTATATAAAAGATGCAGAATAACAAAAGGAAAAACATATTACAAAAATCGTTCAAAATTGTCATAATTCATTCGGTAAGCACAAAATCTTGCTCGGCGTACCCATACGTCAATACACGCGTCAAAAATAAAATCCTGGTGTCCACAAATAATATCACAAGCCTTTTCGATGCGCTGTTCTTCCCCAGTATTGTAGTTTTTCCCTAGTATTTATTTCTCCATTGTGTGATAAACTAACTTTTTTAAATAGCCCCACGGAAAAAACGGCGGGGCGTTAAATCCTGGGAGCGCGCAGGCCAAGAAATGGGTCCATTGCGTCTTATCCATCTGTCAGGAAATTCTTTATTTAAATGTTCGTGAACTTCTCGTCTAAAATGTGGCGGAACTCCATCATGTAGAAACCACATTTCTGTCTAACATTTAAAGGAATATTTTATAATAATTGTTGCGGATTGTTTTGAAGAAAGTCGAAAGTGAAAATTCACCTGTCAGTCAACCTGGAAGGAAGAAGGCCCACATGTCGTTTACTACGTCAGCGCAAACATTTACTGAAAATCTGTGCTCAAATTGGATTATTTTCACGTCATGCGGATTTTTACCGCCAAAACATGGTTGTTGTGGAAATTATTTGCTTCATTTCCTGTAAATGTGACCTCGTGGGCAGTCAATATAAATTTGGTCAAATTTTTATTTTTGTTGTGCTGATGTAAAAGCCATTGACAAAATTCAGCTCTTCTAGGATTATCTTTGGGTTGAAACGCTTGTACCCGTTAATAATGATAGGGATAAAAGTGTTCTTGTCGTATAGTATTCCATACTTTACTATCACCAATTTGAACTTGACCTGCTATACACCTAGTGTTCATTGTTGTCTCGTTTTCGTTAATTTCTAAAATTTCTTCTTCGATCTCTACCATTTTGCGTTGAGATCTTCCAGCATGACCTCATCATTGTACCTTTAAGTACCCTGTGTTGATTAATGAATTATTACCACTGGTCACATCGAACATGCCCAGTATTAACAGTAAGCAAACAGTGTATGTGTTTACAACGCAGTGGTGAGAATATTAAAAAGTCAGGCTTGTTTTCAAATTTTGTAACTGTCAATAACTTCTTTATTTTGCAACTTTTAAATTCTACAACCTGTTAAAGTAAGTGACTTTGAAAACACCTAGTATTAATTAATAAATTTGATTTTCTGTTTTTGTTTAAATGTATCTACTTCAAAAATATAGGAATAAAATTAATTAGTAATTAATTAATTTAGTATTAATCATAGAGCAACACTGTACCGGAACTTAGAGAGTGTTTTTATTTTTCAGCTGTATTAAATTCGTTTTACCAAGTTTGCAGTGAAAATTAAATAAACTACAGTGTATAAGCAGTGACAGTGTGAGCCTAGGTACAGTGTGATCCAAAATAATTGTCCAAATATAAGCAAAATAATAAAGAACAAAAGACTAGATATAATACGTGTAATTGAGGGTATTGTGATAAGGGAATAAGGAACTGAGGGTCAACGCAAAATTCATTTGCGCTGTTGCCAAGCGTTGTTTAGAAACGAGAAGTTTAGGTACAGAACAAACAGGTATAGGAACAGACGAATTAAATAAATTTATCGAATAAAAAGTAAGAAAACCGAGATGGAATCAGATACATACGATGATGGAAAACTTAAAAGAGGAGACGAATTAGGGGAGGATTTCTTAAAAAAAAACAAAAAAAAACATATAGAAGCTCACCAAAAACCAGCGATGATATGTTGAAGGAGATTATGGAACTAATAGAGGGACTGTCAGCAGATGTAAGAGATATTAAGCTAGAATAACCGACTCAAAGGGAAGATGCTAAGGCATTAAGGGAGGAAATAAAAGAACTAAGGAAAGAACAAGCAGAGTTTAATAAACAAATAAGAATGCTAAAAAACTATAATGATTGAAATAATGAAAAAGAAATAAATGATTTTAGGAAAGAAATAAATTTTAACAATGAAATAATAGAGAAGCAAGAAAGTTAAGAGAGAAGAAAAAATATAGTCATATAGGTACTGGCAATAGACACAGGAGATAGTAACATTCTAAAAGGGGTAGTGGGAAAGTTTATAGAAGATGAAGTAGGAGTCAAACCAATAGTAAGAACAGCACGAAGATTGGGTATGAAAACATGTTTGGTGAAATTTGGCATCGAAGACAACAAGATAGAGGTGATGCAGAATAACAACAAGTTAAGGAATAGGACAGGCGACAAAATATTTATTAACGACGACCTAACTAGAGAAGAAAGAGATATTCAAGAGAAAATTAGAGAGAAGGCTGTGACCTACTATTTTCTCTTTTGAAACAAAATAAAAAATATATAGATCACAGCGACGGCAGCTGTTCGCCGGGAGCACCGGGAAGAGGGTCCAGGACAGAATGAAGCCACGACAGAAGTTGAGCGCCACCCGGTTACTTCATATTTCGGAAAAGACCGTGGAACCGGGAAGGGGTCTATCTTAAATAAAATGGTTTAATAGAATTTTATACATATATATTATAAAAGCACACTCAAAAAAGAACGACACAAAGCACACAAAAAAGTGGAATAACTAAAACTATCAAACAAAAGGCACGGGAAGGTTTAGGGAAGGTGGTTCTCCAAACCTTACCGTGAAAGAAATCAAAAATCAAATACACAGCTCTGAATTACACCAGCTGGTCTCTATGTCCCTATACTTACAAATTAGAGGTTATTTCCTCTATTCTGACAATAGTAAAAAGATAAATATATAACGCTAGGGTAACCAAGAATGGTCAGACGGCAAATAGATACAAAATATAAGATGATAACGTGACCATTATCAGTATAAGAAATTATGGTAATAATGTATTTGTGAAAAAGAACTGGTAATTGCAATCCTTAACGGTACTTGAAAATATAATAAAAAATGTGTTTATCTGGCCTTATTTCCTGATGTTGTCTATCCTTGCCTATCAAGGTACTGGGTGTCCAAAAACACTGAGTACAACTGCGGGCAGTCCGGTATCCCTATGCGGGGGTCCTGAAATAATCTCGATCTGACCAACCAGTTACCGTGCCATGTGGCCCCAAAAAGGTGTAAGGTTTCCACGATGGTCGGGCTCTGTAATAGGTGGTTGTTCAGTGGCCTGATGTCTGTTGATCGGATTCTCTGATGCCGGGTCGTAAAACCCTCTATAAGAATATCAGAAAAATCAACCCAAGCGTGACTTGGCCAGTAAACCTACGTACCTCGGTCGGAAGGGTAAGGCGCGAAAACGTCCGCTCACCTGGAGATTTGGAGTTAGACTGTCTTGCCTTGTCCGAACGATACCGAAGCTCTTTCAGTTAAGAATTTGTCCGAAATAAACCTACCAGTGGTGATCAACAATTTACGAATGCTACCTGTAGCGATCAAGAATTTGTGAACGCTACAAGGCAAAGGAAGAAACGGCCAGAGGAAAAGGTGTGAAAATAGAATTTCTGAAATTGGTGATGAACGGCGAAACCTGGAAATTGAACAGACGAGAAAATGTGCTCGAAAAAACTGGAACTTAACAAGGGCGACAGTGGATGGAAATGTGGATCTGACCCAGCAATGAATTGAATTGAGACTGGAAGCAAACAACCTGTATGCAAGCAGGGAGAAAACAGGAAAAAACAAACCATACAGAATTAGGATAGGTACATGGAATGTTAGAGGAACATATATGGAAGGAGCCCTAAAACACCTGATTGGGGAGATGAGAAAGTATAGAGTAGATATTCTGGCACTATAGGAGACTAAATAAAGATATATAACGATTACAGAAGTGGAAGACTACATATTTTTTAATAGCGGAACTAATCGGAGGATATTGAGAGTAGGGTTCATAGTAAATGACAGGTTCAAAAATTAAGTTATTGAGTTCGAAGGGATTTCAGATAGAATGTGCAGGATACGAATCAGAGGCTACTTCAGAAAGATGCATATAATACATGCACCATCCGAAGAAAAAGACCCTGACATTAAAATACAGTTCCATAAAGATTTGGACAGAATCATGGAAAAGGTTCCGAAGTTTGATATAAAATATGTGATAGGCGAAATGAATGCCAAAGTAGGGAGGAAAGAAGAATACAAGGTGGTAACAGGGGGTAAAAGTATACACACCACTAGTAATGACAATGGTAAGAGGGTGATAGAATTTGCGTTCGAGAGCAATATGAAAATTGTTAGCACTGCTGTTGATCACAAAAACATACATAAGGAAACATGGATAGTTCCAAATGGAGAAATAAAGAATCAAATTGACCATGTCCTCATAGGAAGATAACATGCAAAAACTGCCTGACGTTACTGATCAGACGTTACTGATGTAAGAACTTTAAGAGGAGCTGATAGGGATAGTGATCACATATTAGTTATAACAGATATGAAACAAGAAAGACCACCTAGAAGAAAATATACAGGGGGGGGGGGGGTTAAGAAATATGATGTAGCAAAACTAGAGGATGGGACAACAGATAGCGTTTCATACGGGAAATGAAAGGAAAACTAGGAATTAAACTCAATAAAGAACATTTAGGGGAAGAATGGGTACAGATTGAAACAGTTATGAAGGAGGTAGCTGAAAAAATGTTGGGAGAACCCAAAAGAAATTAAACAAATAGGTGGTTCGACAAAGAATGTAAACAAATTTTGAAGCAAAGAAACATATCACATCTGAGATTACTGAAATAAAGGAGTGAAAGCAACAAAGTAAGATCTGATCGCATATAAAGGGAAGTCCAGACCGTATGTAGAAGAAAAAAAACATTTCTAACGTGAATTAAAAGAAATAGAAGAATTATATGCTAATGAGGAGATAAGAAATTTCTATCAGGACGTTAACGAGAGTAAACGCAGTAGCGCCTGGAGACCCCGTTAGAGACCCCCTTTTATATATATATATATATATATATATATATATATATATATATATATATATATATATATATATATATATATATATATATATTCAAGAAGGACTTCTAGTACAAGATGCAGATGGAAAACTGAAAAAATTTGCCCAATATTTAAGAATAAGTAGAAGTTTGTATAAAGTAGTTAACAAATAACAAAAGTTCTGGAGAAAACAGTATAACAGAAGAAATTTTAAAACACGGTGGTAATATGTTGGTGGTAATAACATCGGAATTAATGAAAATAATTTGGGAAGAAGAAAATATGCCAGAGAAATGAAATAAAGCGCTGATAATACCTATTCACAAAAAAAAGGAGCTAAGGAGGAGTGCAATAATTGCAAGACGTGACTTACAAAGTGATAGCAAAGATGGTTAAAGATCGACTAGAGAAATACCATAACGAACAAGTAGGGGAATGCTAAGGAGGGTTCAGGGGAGGGTTCATCAACAATCGATCAAATATTCATCATGAAACAAATCCAACAGAATACTTATGAACACAATTTGAGCTTGCATTTGCTGTTTATAGACTATCGACAAGCATATGGCTCCACTAGTAGGGAGAAGGTGTTCCACTCTCCACATCCACAGTTCAATCCACTATCCACAGTTCTGTTCATTCTAGTGCAGGAAGTGATTCTGGGGGAGTGTGACGTCAATGCCAAGGGGTTAATATAACATACCAGACACCAATGATTGGCCTATGCCGACGACATTGTATTGATGGCGACATCTAGCGAAGAAATAGTAAGGGTATTTAAGATGTTGGAAAGAAAGGCAAGATAATATGGCCTAACAATTAATGAGAAGAAGACCAAATACATGGTAATGAAAAATCGTACCAGAGAAGTCCCTAATTTCCCTAATTCCCTAATTTAGTCATTAATTGTACAGAAAATAAGAAATATACAATAGAGAAAGTAGAACAAACTAAATATCTGGGAGTAACACTAACTTGTAAAGAGGATGAAGAGAAGGGAATAGAGAAATGGCTAGCAAAAGGAAGCAAAGCTGCAGGAATGTTTTCAAATATTTTAAGGGCAAATAATATAATAAGAGTCGCAAAAGTAAGAGTGTATCAAATAGTAATAAGACTGACGGTTACCTAGATGTGCGAGACATGGACAATGGATGAAGAAGGAAGAAAGTAAGCCGGAAGTCTGGGAACGTAAAATATTAGGGAGGACTTTTGGAGGAATTAAAGTTGAGAACGAATTTAGAAGAAAAACAAACAGAGAAATAGAAGAACTGTAGAAAAACCAAACATTGTTCAGGTGGTGATAGCGCAGAGAGCTAGATGGCTGATGCACATAGCGAGGATGCCCGGCGAGAGATGGATTAAAGGAATTCCGGTGAGAGGCTAAGGAAGAAAGAGAAAAAGACGGCGACCGAGGAAGTAATGGCTGGATGAGGTTATGGATGATTTGAGGAATGTAGGAGTCAGGGATTGGAAGAGTGGTGCTTTGGACCGAAAAAGATGGAAAAAAAGAGTGAAAGTACTTGAAACCAAGAGCTTCTAGGCCTGTGGAGCTGAATATTATATTATAATTAATTGGTAATACTATGTTAATTAACGTCGATTCGTTACAAATTCATTGTCTCGTCTAAATATTAATGTGATGGGCGATTTGGTTTCATTCCAAGTTCTTGGGTATTAATATATATGGATATGGGTTGGGTATGAGGTATATTCATCGGTAAGAGTTTCCGGTGTCATAGAGTAAATTCAGAAGTTAATGGCTGGTAATCGCTGGTAATGCCAAATTGGCCGCCGATCTGGAGGTCTTCGTAGCCAAGATATTCCGTGATCAAATTAATGCTCGACCGTTTTTGACTAATTTTGAAATTTATTTGTGAAAACAGTAATATAAACAATCTTCGAAGTAACCTCCCTTTAGGTGAGGGTGACAGGGTGATTTTTAAGTGGGGACTTTTTAACAGCGTATAAAACTCGATAAAATAAACACTTTTTTGTAATACAGTTTTTCAAAAAACTGAAAGAAAGTAACTTACAATATTAATTTCGAAAACAACATTCATTCCGGTTCTGTGCCTTGTACTTAAAGAAAAGGTTCAAAGTGGTCGCCGACCACGTAAAGTTAGGCGCCACGTACCCAAGAGTCGGTGCATGCGCGTATTAGTGATAAAGGTGTTCCTTCCCCTAATAGTCCCACCAGCCTCTTCTATACGATCACTAAGTGCTTCTTTTATATAAACTGGCGTTCTAAAAACTATGCTTTTCATATAACCCCATAAAAAGAAATCACCACGGTTAAGATTTGGTGACCTAGCCGGTCACATACTAGGAACTTATTAGGAAAAGTTCTACTTATTAGGAAAATAAGAGTTTAAGAACTCCCGCACTCCACACCTCAAATGGGTTGGCGCTCCGTCGTGTAAGAACCACATGTTCTGCCTGACATTCAAAGGCGCATTTTCTAGAAGACCGGGAAGTTGATTTTGTAAAAATTCCAGACAGTTTTTGCCCGTTAAACGACTCGTCCAAATAAAAGGCCCAACAAGAATACCGTTGACAATTGCCACTCACGCATTGGCCGACAATCTATGTAAAAAAAATGTTTCCCTAGAAGCATGAAGATTATCAACTGACCAAAAATGAGTATTGTCGGGAATTAAATAAAGCTTCGTCCATAGCCTTAGACTTCATAGCTAGCCATTCATAGGCTTCGGACTTTAAATTATCACAGAGGATCCACTTTTCATCACAGGTCACAATTTTGTACAAACACCTAGAAACGATTTGCAGTGTTACTTTGAGTCCCTGTCCGAGGATTTTCTATCAGCGGCAGTTTCCAATTTTTCAATTTCTTATTCTCCAATTTTTTTGGCTCCCCTGGACGTTCTACGCCATCTAAGTTAAAATTTCCACTTTTGAATTACTGGAACCATTGGAACCAACAGTACTGTATGGAAGAGCATTACCTCCCAGGTCGCTAAAATCATATCTTGAGTTTCCGCAGCATTTTTTTGCAGATGAAAGGGGAAAAGGAGGCATTATCTGAAATGTTGCTTTTCAAGCGATATCGTGTCTACAACAGGTTATATTCACGGTAGGCTCGTATGTAATAACTCATTTTGAATCTGAAAGAAGATGCTTTGAAATAACTATACGACGGGAAAACGTTGTGATTCGAATAAGTTGTTCGATCAATGAAATGTAGGGGTCTAGAATTAAGTTTGGTTTTGGACCACCTAAAACATAATATAATTTTATATAACTTTTTTTTTTTAATTTGATAGGGGTTGCTTACAAACGAACTGTGTTTGCGCGCAAGTCTGTAAATATATGTTTCAGTTCTCTGGCAAATCATCATCTCAAAACTGCAAAACATCAGAGCAACGCTTGCAAATTACCGAAATTTATTATTAAAATGAGTGTTATATGGAGATTTTTTGTTGTGCGATGCATTCGTCGACACCAACCGAGCGATGTATTTGTCGAATTATCGACAAATGCCGAATAAATTACATACTGCTCGCTATTAAAACAAAAATAAGAAAACAAACTGTACGGTTCGAAGAAAAAATCACCACTGTTGTAGGCAGTGTTAATGCAGATCAAAATTTATCAACGCGTCGCCATTCGCAGGAAGTTGGGCTTTGTTATTTCACTATGTGAATTATTTAATTCCGAATTTGAGTGATATTGATATGGAGGAGATGTGGTTCCAACAGACGGCTGCGTATGTCATACAGCCAACGCAACAATCAATTTATTGAGGGAACAATTCGATGAGAAAATTATTTCATATCTAAAAGGCGATTCAAATTGAGTTTCCACACTACAATCTAAAATATTTTGGAAACGCCACCGTATTTGACAACGGCAACGTCAGATTTTTCAGCTAGAAACATAAACAAAAATAGTCATGGGGCAATATACGACGGAACAACGTGTTGAAATTATCCAAGCCTTTTATGAAAATGACCGATTGAGGAAAAGTGCATTTCGTGCTTTACGTCAATGTTTTGGCGTGCAAAATAGACCTTCGGGACAATTCGACAATTTGAAATGTGGTCCAAAAATTCTAGCAAACTGGATCCGTATCCAACATCAAAACTCCTTGGCATGCTCGTAGAGGTCATTCGGAACAAAATAATACCATTGTTCGCGAAAGTGTGGCCGAAAATCCAAGCACATCGATTCGTCATCGATCGCAGCAAGTGGGCCTTACGTATTCCACTACACAGCGAATTTTAACAAAAGATTTGCAGTTACATCCATTCAAACTCCAAATAACATAGGAACGGAAGCCTCGAGATCATAAACAGCGCTCGAACAAGGGGCAAATTTTTCAATGAAAGCGATGAGGCACATGTTTACGTTGGTGGCTTCGTGAACAAGCACAATTACCGTATTTGGGGACTGGAAAATACAAGAGAGATTGTTCAAACGGAAATGCATCCTCAAAAGGTGACTGTTTGGTGTGCCTTTTGGTCCGGAGGCGTAATTGGTCATTTTTTTTCGAAGACCACGCGGAGAATGCTGTTACGGTTAATATCGTTCGCTATTGGAACAAGATAACATATTTTTTTGGGAGCAGTTGGAAGTATGGACACGGTGCTACCTGGCACGCAGCAGGAGAAACGATACAATTACTATGCAGCAAGTTTCCAGGTCGCATTATTTCACGTAACGGTGACATCAACTGGCCGCCGCGATCATGTGATTTAACTCTTGCAGATTTTCTCCTTTGGGGGTATCTGAAGCGCAGATTCTACAAGAATAAACTGCACACCATTGCAGAGCTGAAACAGGAGATCAGACGCGAAATAACCGGCATAGAATCTGAATTGTGCCGCAGAGTGGTCGAAAATATTATATGATATCATCTTTCATGCATAATTGTAATGAATAACCTCAAAGGTCAAATAAATATTTTTTATATTTTTCAATTTCTCAGTGTTTCGTTTTAATATTTATATGTGGAAAACCAAATTGAATCACTTTTTAATTATTCCTCATCTAATGTGGTTGTTTTACTTCAATTTAAAATTCGAACGCACTGAAAAATCACCCTATATATGATTTCAATACCTTTTACTCGCAATTTTTTATATATTTCTTTACTCCTACATAGATTCTAGCTTAGTATGTAAGTATTCTGCTTTTTATGTTCTTAATCTAACCGTTCTGCTTATGTTTGAGATATGATTAAATTGATTTTTCTTCCAGTAGATCATTTTCACAGCGTAAAATATAAGTAAATTATATCATTGGAAAAATATCTACGTTAATTTTTATTAGAGCTGATAAAATATAATAGAGAATTAAATAAAAATATAGTAACAGAATATCTCATTGGACATAATTTTTTTTGTTTGGGTAGGTCAATGACCAGTTAACACTTAATAAAAACCACGCAAGGTTTACAATAATATCAATTTCATCTACGTGTATGTTAGTAATACAGAAGCAAAACATCTTTAAATTATATTATTCGAAATTGAAGTTAGTATCAAAAGTGCTAATAAACGTGATCTAGATAGAAGTGCCAATAAAGATGATCTAAAATGATGAGATAAAAAGAATTATACTGTTTTGGATTTATTTAGTTTGAGAGAGACTTAATTAAATTATTAAACAACGTCTTGGAAATATCGCAATAACAGTTTATGATTTTGTTATCCTGTGAAAAAGTTTTCCGTTTTTGGAATTTGGTGTATTTATTTATTTATACGGGGGTTAATTTGAAATCTTTGAAACAATCCAAATCGAACAAGTGGAATAACAGTTCATTAAGAATGCATTGAAATCTGATTCAGTACAAGTAGAAAAGAAATAAGACTAGCTGGTGCCATATTATGAGGATCATTCGAAAAGTTCTCGGTTTGACACATAGATGATGTGTCAATCATGATGCAAACATATCATGGTGCAAATATAACCAAATGAGAAGTTTCAGACGCGTGAATTGGGTTTTTGTTTTTTATCGATTTTTTTAGTTTATTTTACAACTTTATAGTAAGTAAAATTGATAATCCACGGAAAAAACATTTAAAAAATTATTTGCAATTAATTATAAGCGAATTAAAATTTATAAAATTTAAAAGAAAATCACGTGACTATGAAAGCGCTACGATTGGCTGCCATATTTGTGACGTCATTATGTTAAAGTGTTTTCACGTAAGTTCTGTCACAGGTAAAAGCTTACCTGTGTATATATTATCAAAAGTATTAAAGTTTAGCGCAAAAAAAATGTTGGTTACTAATTTAATTTAGTAATGTGGGACAAATGGTTCTGATAATATACTTGATGTGGATATTTTATGGTCACCGATTTTCTCAAAAATAACATTCGGTTCAATTCTGCTGAAGTTCGAGGTGTTGAAGCTTCAATTTGAGTTTTTTTTTAATAATGTAAATGTAAATAAGAAACAAAATATTTATATTAAATATAATTAAATTATTTGTTAGGCGTCACGCGAAAGTTGCAGTGAGAAAGCTATAGGTTATGTTCAATTTAACCCCAAAAATTGTATTTGCACGGTGAAAGGACGTGTATATCCAGAACATAAAGTTCCGAGTAAAGCTTATATAGTTACCTTAATTATTAATGAAAAACTAAGAAAAGTTTAAAACACTCAATGTCACGGTTGTGTAGCTTCGGCAGGAAATAAATACTCAAACATAAAAAAAATTATATAATGTTACAAATAATAATATTTTGTATATATTTGATGACAGGTGGTTGTAAACAGTTGATGTTGCTTTAGGATTCATGCGTCGTAAGTAATGTCTGAATGATTGTAGCGTGTTCATACATTTTTTCCTTTATTCAAATATTTGAATACACAATCATATAATAAACAATCCCAAAGTAAACATTACTTATATATATTTTTGGTAGTATGTCACTGTCATGAAAATCTATTGTTGTCAATGTAAGTATCGTTGACATACACAAAAAAATATATTTACTTTCACTCGTTACTTTATATATTACAAAGTAGGGGGAGAGGGTTCCCTCCGAAACGTTAACGTTAAAAGTTTGTAAAATTTTTTATTTTTATATCTTTAAAATTTTTTCGTTAGGCAAATTTATTTCAAAAAACAATCACTGAGAAATTTGTCTCCATTTGGTTTTTTGTTTTTACCCAGTGATTCTTTCTTTACATAAGAATAGTTATTTGTGATATTTTTTGAGTTTTAGATAGTGGCAAAAAACCCAAATAGAGGAAAAAAATATTCATACGTCGTGCTGCTTGGAACCATTGATTTTGGTGTTTAACATCTTGTGGCACATATGAAATCATTTTCTTCGGGAGTTATTTTTATAGTATTCACACTGATGATAATAACAAGAATAAGTTGATTAAAAACTAAAGCACTCTTAGTCAGCTGTCTGTAATTTGAGGGGTAATCACTCGGGTTTTTTCGGGCACTGTCGGAGCTATAAGGAAAAAAAATAAAAATAAAAATAGTTTTGTTATAAAACTTATATATGATCTTTCCATTTATGGCAATTTTTAAACACCAATTTAGTTGGTAATGTATCGCGATCGAGTAAAGTAACCAAACTTTTTCATTTTTTGAAAACTGTTTCTTAAAAAGTGATAAGTTTTATGAAATACTTGGTTTTAAACATACAAAATATTTTAGATTGCACTTTAAAGGATTCTTTCCCTTTGCTTTCGACTGCAAAACATGTAGGCTGCTGAATCTAAATGTGGTCATACATCTATTGAATATGACGAACAAAATCATCACAAAAATGTGAAATATTCACAGTTCAAATTAACATTCAATATTTACATTGATTTCATCACAAAAATGTACAATCATCGCGGACTAAAGTTATATAAGTTGTTGTAAATATCTCGACAGATAGCGTCCACTACATTTTACAGTTGAACCGCCGAAAGATTATCCGTGCATCATCAGTTTTATCAATATGAATAAAATAAAAAATTATTAGTCAAATCAGTAGTTGGTGCATCGAAAGACGGATATTTATTTTTATCTATTTATTAACTAGACAGCTTTAAAGTTCGCACTTCTATATTTACGTTATTATTTTGAAAGGGTTGTTTATCTTTCAGTATGTTTTTAGAATTAGCCAATATAAATTCCATTTTTATTAAACGTTTGTAATAAAATGTCTTTAGTTAGGTTAGAATTATTGATTCCCTCTCTCACGTTAACGGGGTTCATCTTTTTTCTCGGGTAAAAAGTTTCTCTAAGACCCAGATAATGTATTTTTTTTCTTACTATATTTGTTCAAAAGTATTTGTGAATGTTGTAGAAGAAGGTGAAATACGTGTATGCAAATTTTATTGTACCAGCATATAGTTCTACGCTGAGTATGATAATATAACATTAGCTGATCCTGCCGATCAACGCCACTAATAAACTGGTCATATTTTACTAATGGCAATGGTTTTTCCTTTTCCTATCATCTTCTGTTCCGAATCATTATCATATCATTTTTGAATTCTGTAGAAATATACGTTACTTTCCTTTTATATTTCCACTTGCCAATTAGAACACCATTTAGGCATTTTGCTTTACACTGCCTAAAAAAAGGAAAAGAGATGTTCAAAAATAAATATCTAAAATTAACTACGAAAACTTACTTTTATTTAGTTTTGCTTTGACAACATCATTTGGAGCTCCTTTTCTATCAGGACGTAACGTACCAGTGCAATAAGCTTTCTGGTTTAGCAAATTTGTGGCTAACTCAAAGGAGTTGTAAAAATTATCCGTGTAAACAGAATGAACGTGAGATAATATTCCACGCAATAACTCTAAAACTTTTTGTGCGTGCTCTTTATCACCGATTATATAAGCTGATCAGTATAGCTTCTCATATACTAATCATATATATATATATATATATATATATATATATAATATATATATATATATATATATATATATATATATATATATCTATATATATATATATATATATATCATATATATATATATATATATATATATATATATATATATATATATATATATATATATATATATATATATATATTATATATATATATATAATATTATATATATATATATAGTATATATATATATATATAATATATATATATATATATATATAATATATATATATATTATATATATATATATATATATATATATATATATATATATATATATATTATATATATATATATATATCTATATATATATATATATATATATATATATATATATATATATATAATATATATAATATATATAACAAGACGCCCTTTCCATAAAATATCGATTTATCCAGGGATAAGTCTTTTCCAGGGTAATATACTTCGTTTAATGTTATTATTAAAAAAACCAAAACTGGTCCTTATTTAAACATACGATCATCTGGTGTGGGTAAACATACGATCATCTGGTGTGGGTTCTGCAATTACTGGCATCTCATAGTAATTAAATAACGACCCCGACTCATTTATTGTGAAAAGCATGTGAGATTGAACAGTTTATGTTTTTTTCAATAATCCTGGATTCGATTTATCTTTATTGTACCCATATGAAAAGTAACTCCAAAAGAACAAAGTAATTCTGCCACAGTAAGTTCTTTCCAGGGTGAAATTCTAGATCTGGATCGAACCAATGTATCATTGGAAAAAAATATCTATACCGTATAGCGATTAGTTTCTGTCATAATTTGATTCAAAAAATCTTCATCATGAAGCTTTCGAAAATAACAGTAAGACTCTCCATTTTCTGGCGATGCGACCAACAGTTTATTTTGTTTTGTAAATTGAATGTTGGTCATACCATCGCTATGTTCCTGCCAGATTTCCATGTCATGAAGTTCTTTTTCTGGTTCAGTAATATTTTCATTATTTGGGTCAAACTGCGCTTTATCCCCAGATGAATCCGCTAAAATACATCTACATTATTAAGTTTAAAAAATACAACAAACTTTACAAAAACTTATAATAAATATGGTTTTAACTCATATAACTTTAACTCATTTTAAGATATTATTAAAAATAAAATCTGCAAATGTAGAAGAACGTCTGTCGACCCATCACACCAAATAATGCGAATAAGAATTCCATTTTCTCGCCACAATTTTTACATCGTTCGTTCGTTTCATCGGTCGGACGTTTACCTCCAGCGACCGTAAGCCACGTCCATTTATCTCGTGCGATTTGAACGTAGATTCCCTGCGACCGAGGGTATCAGCAATTAGTTTTAAACACTGATTTGATGGATACTGAGCATTTGATATGTCTCGCGTCGCGTATTTCGTTCCTCGCGAATATTTGTTTTGATTTGGGATTTCCCAAATCACCTCCTGCATAGGGTTTCAATAGCACGAAAAGTAAAAAGGAAGAAGGGGAAAGCAAAAAAATTTCTTCAGTAGCACTACTTTCTTCTACGCCCTCCCACTTTAAAAAACCACGAGCCGCCATTCTAATGTACTCATGAGGTTATTCCTTAGACGCATAGTGTATGGCATTTAAACACGAAAGATAATGTATGCCAAATGACCACCTCTTGTAGTTCCACTGACATCCATTTTTTGTCAAAATTTTGGATGATATTTTGATATAACCGTAGCTCTATCTCACAAATGACTCAAATAATTTCATCCTTTAGTTTAGGAATTGATTGTAGATAGGTCTTATAGACCTGGCTTTTCACGAAACACCAAAGAAAATAGTCCAATGGTGTCAAGTCACTTCTTCTTGGTGGCCAATTAACATCGCCGTTTCTTGCAATAACTCGTCCAAGAAATGTTTTTCTCCTCAATAAATCAATGGATTCACACTCAGAGAAAGTGCCGATTCCAATATTTGACCAGGTGCCAGAGCTAAAGTAGTTTAGTTAAGTTAGTTTAGTATTTTTATTTGATTCGTTGATTTAACTTAAAATAGTGTAACATATATTTTACTTAAATATTGTATGTCAGAAATATGAGCTCCTAGGCAAAAATGAATGCCATATTTGAATTCATGGCATCAAATTGGTACGAAATCAGCTCCAAATATCCCGGCACCAAAACAACTGTTGGCTTGTATTATCTTCGGCCTAGGGGCTTTGCAATATGTTAGGTCTTATTACACCTAATATATCTGTCTCCTTCTATGGTTCTTCTAATTGTTTATCATTACTTCTGATTTGCAGATTGGCAATTGAGTAGATTCTTTTCCCATACTTCCAATCTTGTTTAGTCTTTGTATTTAGTAGCCATGTTTTGCAAGGACATGCAACTTCTGGTTTTACAACTTGTTTTGCTTTTCTGAAAATGTTCTTATTGGTTAATTTTCTATTAAATGCCTATGTATAATAACTACAAGTGATAATCCGGTAATTTATATTTTATTTTGAAAAAGAAATAACGGCATTAGGTTTTGAAAATAATGTCGTTTAAATATCCCTCTCGGCTTCGTCTGGTGGAATGTATTCTAGAAATGCAATTTTCGATTACTCTTTCAAACATATCGTGTAGTATATTTTCTATGGTGGCTTTCATTTAAGGTTAAGATTGATTAGATTTTTTTTTTGTAAACCCCTCAAAAAATAATCCAAATCCAGTTAACATTACCGTTTCGCGAAATAGCGCATCCCAGAAATTTTTCTTGCAATAAATCCATTGTGTGGCGAGATGTGTCTTATTGAAAGAAAATATTGTTCATATCCACATTTATCAGTTCAAGTCAAAAATACTCAATTTTGTATATTAGTATATTCATATTAGTATATACAATATTAGTATATTCCTATAATTTTCACCATTAACAATAACATGTTTTTCATCATATTCCTTCACTTCTTGACCCCAAAAACCACATCAAACAGTAACTTCTGAGGATAAAGAGGTGACTCTTGAATCACTTGAGAACTTTCATCGGCCCAAATTCTGCAGTTATGTTTGTTCAAAAACCCATTAAACCAGAGGTGCGCTTCGTCGGAAAATATTCTTTTTCCCTAAACTGATGTCGCATTTTGATGGTAGATACGAATAATTTCTACGCGCTGGTGACTCGTGTATTTTTCCATAGCGAATTGATACAATATACTGAACACAAGAATCTGCTAGTGACATTTTTATTTCAAACTGCTGCCGATATTTAGTTTTAAAGTTTTGATACTCTTATTCAAAACTTAATAAAACACATTTATTCCAGCTATTCATCATCATCATCATCATCATCAGCCCGTATCGATCCACTGCAGGATGAAGGCCTCTTCAGCATGCTCCAACCTTCACGGTCCTGGGCTTTCCTCTGCCACTCGGGTCCAATATACTTAACGATGTCATCAGTCCATCGTGCTTTCGGTCTTCTTCGCGGACGTTTGCGATCAAGCGGTATCCACTCCAGGATTGCCTTGGTCCATCTGTCGTCCCATCGCCTCGCTATATGGCCTGCCCATCTCCATTTCAACTGTTTTACCCCAGCATTTATTCCAGCTATTATTTTAAAGAAATGCGCCTCATCAGAGACTGCAAACATTTAATTGATTTTTATAGAAATTCTCATAATTCTAATATTATTTATAGCAATATTCTAAATTGAATATTATTTATAGTTATCAGGCTATGTTTTACAAGTTTTGTTAAAATCATACCATAAATATATAAAAATTGTTGCAAAAAAGAACAACTCTAAAATACAAAACCAAAAATGTAATAAATTTTAATTTGGTTTTTTTATCTCCTTGTCATGTGACTTACAATGTTAGATTATAAATCTAGCTGAATTTCTCCAAATTCAATATCATAGGACATTTCTTAATGCATGTTTCAAAAATTAAGCAAACAACAAAATATAATTTTATTTTCAATGTTTAATCGCTCTTCCGTTTAAAGCGACTGTAGGCGTTTATAATCCAGCAGCAGACTATTTTCCTTCAGCTTCTTAATTAACCAAAATTAAGAAATATTTTAAACTGTTCTTGAAAGAAATGATTTCGAGATCAATCCAGTTAATTGAACTGCTACTAGCACGTGCTAAACAATTAGACATAATTAATTAGAAATTGAGGTCTTCAAAGGAGGTTAATTTTCCAGAAATTATGTGCGTGTAATTGAACTTTTGAGAAAGCTGATACAGTATTAAATTAATTTAAGAACATTACTGGCGCTACATTCCTACATTGGTAAATTTAGTAAGCATTGGTCAGAGGTTACAAAGTGTTTTCTTTGCTGTCATTGCTACTGTCAACAGATAAAAGTTTTATTTTATTTTTTCTCAATATAGGGTGTAACAGAGGAAGGGGTCATTATAAATGTTCAGTAACTACTTATTTTTCTTCTTCTGAGACTCCACATACCCATAATAGGCACCGGAGTATATTTTCTTATCTCTCTTGTTTCTTTCTTCAAATGTATAGTAACACAAATAGGAGAGGTAGGGATGGAACCTTTTAATAAACCATTAAATAATAATAACAAATGACGATGAATAAATCACCCAGATGTGATGACATACGCGGAACTACTTTAAAATGGCAAAAGTGACATAGATTAGGCCATTCGCTCACTGATAGCAAATATTTGGAGAACAGAAACGTTAACAGAGGCATGGAAAGTAGGGATTATATACCGGATTCTCAAGAAAGGGGATAAAATCAGTTGTGATAGCCACCGTAAAATGTACCACATAAGTAGATACTAAGTAAAACTATCAAATACGGCTTTACACAGAAACGCTTCAGAATAGACTGCACTATCAATATCAGGCAAAGTCTGGAAAATTGTTGAGAGTGTGATATAGACCTTCACCAACTCTATCTTCACTACAAACAAGCATATGATAGTATTGAACGTGGATATATGGGGAAAACGTTGGCAAAAATGGATATCCGAGAAAACAGGAAATTCAATTAAAGCAATAATGACTAACACCACATGCAGATGCTGAATTGGAGATAACCTGTCTGCACCTTTTGAAATGACGAGAGGCGTAAGAGAGGGTGATATTCTTTTTCCAATGATTTCAATTTATTATTAGAAAGAATAGTTAGAGAAGACGAATTGGAACAAAAAATATCATCTATAACAAAAGCTGTCATATAATGGCATACGCAGACGACATCGCTATATTTGGAAGAACACGTAGCGATATGAATATTTTATGGCTAGAACAAGATAGTAAAAGGAGCAGACTTCAAATGAATGACGCCAAAATAAAATATATGCTTCTACAAAAAAAAACAAATAAAGACTATCATATAACATCCATATTAACAAAATCTTCGGATACAGTGAATGAATTCAAATATCCGGACACCACGTTAACCAACAGTAATGACATAAGCGCAGAAATAGCGAAGCGCACAGTAGGAGCTAATAGATGTTTATTTTAACTGAGGTAGCCGATACCGTTAGTGGGTAGTGTTTCGCGGATGGAATAATACATTAGACTATTACTCCGGAAGTACTTCCGATTGTTTGTGTCCCGTTTGCGTCCCGTTGGTAACGTGCAGACGTTTCGCCAGTCAAGGTCACGAAACTTTTGCAAGTTCCCAACAAACCAATCAACGGAGCACAAATGATCGGATGTACTCCCAGACTAGTACTCCCACATCCAAGGCTGTGGGAAGAATGTATCGCATAGTTTCGACTGCTGCGAACATTCACCGTAGGATGGCGCGAGTTGAATTGAGATTGCGACCCGCCATCAAGATGTCCAGTTGACCTGGCTTGGTTCTTATCGTTTCTCATCAGCTGTCTCCTTGCGCCAGGCGCGAGCCCAGCTGACGACGGCTGTTAGGCCAGAAACCAGTCTTGGGAGGAACTTTTCTTGGAGCGATAACGGCAGCCGAATTGAAACAATCGGTCACGTGGAGTACGAATGGACGATTTGTGTTGTTTTATATCTCTCTCCACTGCACCGATACGCTATCTTTTGAGTATACCGGATACCTACATCCAAGATGGTAGGAAGAATGTATCGCGTGAATTGAATTTGAAATGAAAGCACTGTATATATGCAGGGCATATATATAGGGTCATCAGCCGAGCTCTAGACGAACGCAAGGAAAACAGTTCGGAGAGGCAATCGGGGCCAGACCAGATCAACTGGCCATTTTAATGTCAGGTCCAGATCATGATCGCACACAACTCACGCCATCATACGGCGAATGCTCGTAGCAGTCAGGACCACTCGTAATATTCTGCCTGGAACGTCGGGTATAGTACCAGGTATGCCCACAAGGTAGAGTAACGGAACCGTGGAGGGAAAATATTACAGAAATCTTTCACCCATTCTCCACGTGGTGCCACCGATCGCCTTCGCCGAACTGTCAACCATGCGACGTCACGTATCTCTCGGGACCGGTTTCTAGCATTTCAGCCGTCATCAGCCGAGCTCTAGACGAACGCAAGTAAAGCAGTTCGGAGAGGCAATCGGGGCCAGACCAGATCAACTGGCCATTTTAATGACGGGTCGTGATCGCACACAACTCACGCCATCATACGGCGAATGCTCGTAGCAGTCAGGACCGCTCGTAACATTCTGCCTGGAACCTCGGGTATAGTACCAGGTATGCCCACAAAGGAGAGTAACGGAACCGTGGAGGGAAAATATTACAGAAATCTTTCACCCATTCTCCACGTGGTGCCACCGATCGCCTTCGCCGAACTGTCAACCATCAAGAACTGTATAGTAAGGTCCCGAGAGACACGTGACGTCGCATGGTTAACAGTTCGACGAAGGCGATCGGTGGCACCACGTGGAGAATGGGTGAAAGATTTCTGTAATATATATATATATATATATATATATATATATATATATATATATATATATATATATATATATATATATATATATATATATATATATATAATATGTTTCTAAATCATTTCGGGTGTCGAACCGTTCATTCTTTGAAGAGTCACAACGTTTCCTCAAAATCTCATTTGGCATTTTCAAGTGCTGTCCGTTTCAAGTCGAGTGCACGGGTCGTTGCGCCCGATCTTATAGCTGGCCGGCGACTGCACATATTGTATCGGGGTAGTCCGGGACTATTCGCAGCGCTCGGTAATACTGTCGGGCGTCCGTTTATTGATTGTTCTCCCTCGCCGCCACATTGTCGCGTTTTTTCTTTTTTCAGAAGGGATTTCCATTCTTTTGGAATGCTGCGAGCGTCGTTTCGAGTATTTAGCTCACCCCTTTCTTCTATTTCAAGGGCTTATCTGATTGTTCGGACCTTGTAGTTTTCAATATTCGCTATTTCTTTGGCTCCTTCAAAATTGATTTTGTGTCTTGTTTGTAAATAGTGCTGGAACAGAGCGGAAGTGGTTTGTTTGTTTTTTACGTTGTTTTTATGTTCTTGGATTCTGGTCGAGTTGTCCTATGTATGTTCTGCTGCAATCGGAACAAGATATGCTATATACCCAATGATTTTCCAGCCTAACTGTGTCCTTGGGGCTTTTTAGGATGTTTGCGACATTTTTGTCCGGCTTGTAGGCTGTTCTGATCTTATGTTTCCATAGTAGTCTGTCGATTTTATCGGTGATTCCTTTTACGTATGGTAACAGTACCTTTAGTGCATTTAGTTCATTATATTCTATTGTTCTTCGTGTCTGCGTTTCCTGACGGCGAATAGCCTTCCTGTTACCATTTTCTGAATATCCATTTTGTTAAAAAAAGAAGTTAGCCAATTTAAAACAAATAGATGCTGAACGTCCGAAAGAAATCCGAGACAATAACAAATTAGTTATCAAGGTATTTAACCACCACTTATTCACAGATAATGAATCCATCCTAAACAGAGGCTTCAACGCCATTGCCCCAAAACATATATCAATAAAAGAAATAAATTGTTTTTCAAGCAATTGGGGTTTTATGTTCGCAATTGTCCGAGTTATGTTCGCTTCCAAGGTATCAATAGTTACTTGATTATCGGCATAGATGAAAAATTTAACATAATCCCAAAGAAAATAATCTAAAGGCTTTATATCACATAACCTTGGTGGCCAATTAACAGGTCCGTTCATCGAAATAATTTTCTCATCGAATTGTTTCCTCTGTTAGAACCACATCTCCTCCTGATAAACAATTATCCAAAAATGATTTTCATTGCTGAACAAAATTTTGCGATTAAATTCTGGATCAAGTTGCAATTGATTTTGAATAAGGCACCAGACCAAGTTATGTAAAATTTCCCACGTAGTCGAATAACAAAGCTCAACTTCCCGAGAACGGCGGAGAATTGATAAATCTGGATCTTTGTCAACACTGCAAGCAACAGCGGCCATATTTTCTTCGAAAGTCACCGGTTTTTGTCTATTTTTATTTTAATATCGAGCAGCGTGAAATGGTTTTGGAATTTGTCGATAATTCACCAAATATATCGCTTGATTAGGCGATTATGTGCATTATAAAATTTACGAAATGCTATATAAGTAAGTTGCCAATAGAGCAAAGATTTAAAATGCTAAATAAGATTTTGGCAATACATCTTCAAGACGGTGAAAATTCAATAACGAATGGATTCATATTAGGAAAAATAATTCTAACATCATCGAAGAGTGTCAAAACAAAATTAAATATCATACCGGCTTGCAACTTTTGCGATCGTACCGCTATCTATCGGAAATTATATCATTTTTATTGTATTACGGTTCAGAATTTTTATACGCTTTATTAATTAGAATTTGCTTATAAGTAGGCTGCAGTTTAATATTAGTAAGAGATTGAGCGAATTGCCCGTAGAGAGAGATTAGAAAGAATATAAAGAATATATATATCACAATAGGTCATACCAGACCACAACGCCTGTTCGGTTGTAAAATAATTTTACCAAAATAATGACTCGAGTGTTACCTTTTAACGTTTTTCCGTATAGAATATGAATAGCATGACATCAACAAAAGTTCCAGTGTGAATTTAATCAAGACTCGGATAAGAAAATTCTATCCAGCTGGTTCTAAACAACAAAATAGCGGAGCACGAGGATAGTAAACTATGTCGAGCAAGTTAAAGCTTTCGTACTAGATGTTACAAACTGGTCGACATTCTGACGCTTGGTTGCACTGACAATACTGTGAACGAGTCTTAAAATATCGTGTTTAGTTACCAACGGTTTACCTGAACTTAAAAAGAATATCTGCCGAGAAATCCCAGTCGTTGTTTGCTGAAGAGTTTTTCAAAATTAAACTGCTAGGTTATAACAATGCTTATTGTGCGACGGTGTATATCGTGATGATAGATGGTGGAGCAACTATAATGCTTTAATATTGTTTTGGCATTATATTTTTTCGTGGCATTTGTGACAGTTTTGGTTTGACTGTTGTATAGTGTAGACGTGCAAGTTTTATTATGGATAAATACAAGGTAAAAGAAGGCATTGCAATTTTATAATTTACGTTAAGAACATTATTAAATTATTCCAACTCAACGTCAATTTAAGCGAAAATATCGTAATCGTCTAGTGACTCATAAAATGACAATTTATCTTTTATTCCAGCAATTTTAAAAATTTGGAACAGTTGGGAATAGGACCCAATCAGAGGTCTAAGAATAGTGTGAAGTTCTGAGAATATACCACGTATGGGACAAAGTGTCGAAGACCTGTTGTCTACAGATAATAATAAGTGATTAGAATACTGAAATGTCATCATAAACCTTAAATACCATATTTTTATCAAATTAACAATTTTCATGCAACATTGATTTGACGGCTCCAGATTATTTTTATTAGGATTTTTGAAAGAACAGGTTTACATAAATAGCCACAAACTAACAGCAATTCTAGGATAACATCCATGCTGAAATCGCTGTTTTAACCCCAAATATGTTGATAAAACTTATGGAAAATATGTTAAAAAGGGCACAAAGTTACATTATTGCTAATGATTCCCATTTGATTATCATGATTTTAAAAAACGAATTAAGATAAATTTAAATTAAATAATTAAATAAAAAAGAAGCATAATACTGTCTACTTTATCGCACTAATTACACGGGTCGACATGATTTTTGTAATATTGATGGGGATGCTCTTTTTGCGTTTCGTTTAGGTAGTTATTAGAACACCTTTTCACAGAAATCGCTTAGCATGTCCCATTTTCAAGTACCTGCTTCTCTTTCATATCATAGGACAATTGAAATTATTTGTACCTGACATTAGACTGGACAATGTAAGAATTACCACAAGACTGTAGAAGGGATATTTCCACATATTCTAGGAACCGTTAAAAACAGTTTTATTGTTTTCTGTAGTTTAGTTTGTTTCTGTCTCGTTTACAGCACAGTCTAGTTGTCGATTTTGCAAAAATGCAGCGGATGAGTTTTGTTATACATGCGGACGATTTATTTTAAAGTCACAAGCTTGATCTATATTCGAGGAAGTCAAAAAAACTTTTCTTGTATATTTTAAGTGCCAAATTACAGATCAAGATAAAAGTTGTGCTCTTCATATTTGCTGTGTGAATTGTTATGTTAGTTTAGAACAATTGCAAAAAAAATCTATGTCGTTTACTGTTCCTAAGGTGTGGGGAGAACCTACTGACCATTTAAGAGATTACTACGTTTAAATCATTAAAACAGAAGGAATTTCAAAAAACAAAGGGACAACATTCAGTATCCAAATTTGCCTTCTGCACTTAGGCCAGTTCCTTATAGCCAGAAACTACCGGTACCGATTGAGCCCTTAAACCTGGACGACATGTTTCCACGTCATTCTAATTCTTCATCAGGATCTGATGCACTACTGATTTGGGGCGTGACCTAGGATTGTCAAAACAAAAATCGGAACTTCTTAATTCCAGATTTCAACAGTGGATCCTGTTAGATAAAAATGCAAGTGTTTCACTTTACCGAAAATGGAATGTAACATTTTCAAGTTTTTATAAAATGAAAGGTTCGCTATGTGCCTGTTGTGACATTGATGATTTAATGAATGAGCTTAATATGGAACATGTACCTTCGGAGCGGCGTATTTTTAGAGATTCGTTAAAATACAGCCTAAAAGCAATATTGCTTCATAATGGAAAGAAAAACCCATCTATTCATTTAGCCCATTCAGTGATAATGAAAAAAACCCATGACAACTTAGCAACTAGACCATTAAAATATTTGTGGAGATTTAAAAGTGATAGGTCTATTGCTAGGTCTTCAAGTGGATTTTACAAAATATTTCTGTTTTTTGTGTCTATGGGATATTAGGGCAACAAAAGAACATTACAGTAAGAATGATTGGCCTCATAGAACTTCTTTTAAACCGGGTACTTCAAACATAAAATATGCCTCCCTTGTTAATCCTAAAAAGGTGCTTCTTCCGCCTCCATATTAAGCTTGCACTAATGAAAGACATGTTAAAGCCATGGAGAAAGAAGGTAATGGTTTCAAGTACCTAAAAGAAATATTTTTTCAATTAATTGATACAAATCTAAAATAAGGCATATTTATTGGACCTCAGATAAGGAAGCTTTTAGGTGATTTCCGTTTTCATGAAGAAATAAACGAAAAGGAATTGGCAGCTTAGATCTGTTTTGTAAGTGCAGTAAAAGCATTTTTGGGTAACGTGGAAGATGACAACTAAAAATCCTCATAAATTAACTCTTGAAAGCCTATGAAATACTAAAGCGTTGCATGTCCTTAAAAATGCTTTTTTTAACCTCCCATTTGGATTTTTTCCGGAAAATTTGGATACAGTAAGCGATAAGGCAAAAGGCTTCTCCAGGGCAATGGAAGCAAGATACCAGAAGGTTGGAACCCATCTATGTTGGGCGACTATTGCTGATTTTTAATAAGAGATGATGTTATAGAACACAAGAAGAACGAGTGAAAGTTTTTGTCGTTGTATGACATCTCACGTAATATATGTTTATACACATAATCCTCATTAATGTCTTTGCATATATTTAGCACGTTTTATATATTTATATTAAATAAATATTAGATTGTAAAAATATATCGAAATGTATGAAGAGGTTAACAATTATAAGGCGCACCCAGAAGGCTTTCGTTATTTCAGTTATTAAAAAAATGACTTTAATAGGACTTCTAACCTATCTCCTGTAATCCGCAAATTGGAACATGGATACGTGGCCATGCGAGAAGAGAGCAGGTCTGAGAATTACATTTCAATAAGGGAGTGTAAAATATGACAAGGAAGCTCACTTGGCACTCTACTGGAAATACTTATGGTTAAGCACAAACTAAGAGTTTATTACCGGATGACGACCTCGGTTAATAGGTTGTTTTAATTGTGGTTCAAAGCCAACGTCTTGACGCATCTCTAACTTAATAAACCAAATAAACCTTAATAAACCAACCAACCAAACTCTTCTATGTACAATCAAAAAGTAACGTTATTTTTTTACAATCAAACACATTATTTAGTTATTTATCCAAATTATCTTAATATTTTTAATCTCTTCGTACTGCAATACATTTATTCCAATGTTTTTTTCAGTCTTCGGGATAGTTTTTATTCTCGATTGCTGATATTTCCTTCAAAGAGGCCAGTGAACTTTCTTGAGTTACTTCTATAAACTCAGAACTGCCTCCACAAAGTTTCTAAATCGTAAGTATACAACGATGTCTCATGACCCGTGATTATTCAGTGTCGTTATACAAAGAAAATATCTCTTCAGCAACTTCAATACGTCGACATTTTTCACACGAACCAATACTAAATTGTTTTTGGAATTGATCTACATGATACTCCTATCTAATCTAATAATATCCCCAATGTACCTAATATTTAATCGACTGAGTATTTTTCTTCATTGTTTGATGTGGAAGGTATTTCATCATTAAAGTTCTTGTACCGATTCTATTTTTATTGACACAGCTTCATTGCCTTTATATTTTCTTAAAATTTTCAAAGTATAAACGCAAGAAATTTCGTTTTTTACACAAAATTTAATGAAAATTCTTTTCTCGATAAACTTATTAATTTCAAAAAATCGCCGACAATTTTTTTTTTTGGTCATTTTGTATATCATAATACGTAATCTAGAGTCTTTTAGGATTGCTTATTATGTCTTGAAAAAGATTATTTAAGAAAATATTTGATATAGACTGTACTATAAATACCATAATATGGAAAAATTTCAATTACAGTAAGCGAGCTTTCAATTTATTCTGGAATACCTATTTTTATATATTTCCATAAACATGTTTTCGTTTCTTTGTATTTTGTAATATGAAATAAAATACAATGATTTTGCGTTTGCGGGTGCGTGTGCGTGTGCGTGTGCGTGTGCGTGTGCGTGTGCGTGTGCGGGTCGTGCGTGTGCGTGTGCGTGTGCGTGTGCGTGTGCGTGTGCGTGTGCGTGTGAGTGTGCGCGTGCGTGTGCGTGCGTGTGTGTGTGTGCGTGTGTGTGCGTGTGTGCACGTGTGTTTGCGTGTGTGGGCGTGTGTGCACGTGTTTGTGAGTGTGTGTGCGTGTGTGTGTGTGTGCGTATGTGTGTGTGTTTGTGTGTGCGTGTGTATGCGTGTAATTCTAAATTACCGGTATTTATGGATTCCTGGATTGGTGTCCTTGGATTTTATGATATTTTTACAATAATAATTAGTTATTAAGAATTTTTCTAATAATTATAAACTATTTCTTAAGAAAAACTTTCTTTATTTACAGATCGATATAAATTGGCATTATATAACTTAAATACTAGACATTACTACCATTCTGCCATTTTCTATCAAACACTTTTCAATACGTCGTCGGGTATTGTTTATTACTTTTCTCATTTATTGTTTGGTAATGCTAAGGCAAGCCTGTTTAATAGATCACAAAGATCGTCTCGAGTTTGGAGCCTCCAAACATAAACTATATTTTTAATTGTACCCCAGAGAAAAACATCAAGAGGTGTAAGGTCCGAGGATCTCGGCGGCCAATTAATTATAGGACTATTTCGCCCAATCCAACGATTTGGAAAATTATTATTTACCCAGTTTCTAACATTAATTGCATAATGAATGGATGTCTCATCAAATTGTAAGTGTAAATTGTACCGATAATTAAGAGGCAACGCATCAATTTCATCATCAAACTCATTTTGTAAAAATCTAAGAAATCTAGCTGCATTCAAATTTCCATCAAAAAAATATGGTCCAATAATAATATCATTTAAAATACCGCACCAAACGTTCATCTTTGTAGAATATGCTCTCTTACATTGTATCACCCAATTTGGATTATCTTGAGCCCATAATTTAATATTTTGTGATGATACGATACCATTTGTCGTAAATGTGGCTTCATCTGTATATAAAATATTTTTTAGAAATGTAGTATCTTGTATGTACATGCCTTGTAACCATAAACAGTATTCCATTCTTCTTTCAGTGTCACCAACTTTAAGTGTTTGAAGAAATTTTGGTTTAAAAGGTTTTCTGTTATTTTTCGTCAAGCATAACCAGATAGTGCTTTTCAGGATATTTAAAATTTTACTAGCGTACCTAACGCTTGAGTGTGGATACTCATTAAAATAAGCAATAACTAATTGAGTTGCTCGAAATTCACGAGAACAATTTTGATTAGGAAGTTTATTAACAGTTCCATTTTGATCAAAATATTGGTTTATGCAAGAAACTGTAATATAATTGATAATCCGTGCTGGATGTCTTCTATTAAATTATTTCGCTGCTTCATGAAAAGTTCGCGTGCCATCACCAACTAATCTTATAATTTCTACTTTTTCTTCTAAAGAATAAATCATTATTGCCGTTTGAAATCACTATAACACAAATCAATCAGTCAAAGTGAAATTTGTTACTTAGTTTACAGTTTTTGATTTCCGCCACATATATGGTTTTAATAGCAGAAAGTACATGTACTTATTAAAAAAAAATAATATAAATATCACAAATATCTGGGACAGCCAGTAATTTAAAAGCATACAAATCGGCACCGTTTGGTTTAAGGTGGTGCTGGTCAAGAATCCGTTGTTAGTGTTTCTCTTAAAACATTTCTAATACTTCTTGAAAATGGGAGCCATAAAATTTGACGCAGTTGACCATGATATTAGTAAAAAAAACGTGATACACTTTCTTTCAATTTGATTTCTTGAAAATAAATTCCAATTTGAATTCTTGAAAATAACGAGTGCATTTTTGCCAAAACGTTCTTTAAAAAACCCAGGTACTTAAAAAAAACTTTTTACATCACTGTATTTTTATTGGTGTTAAAATAATTAATGGCATGAATGATCGTCAATGTTGACCCTCTTCTACAAGCTTCCAAAAATTGTTTAAACGCCCCAGCTTCCTCAAACACGAGCATAAAAACAATCCAATAACTGGCAAATGAATCCAACAATCACCCATAGAGACAGGTTAGACTCCTGATGTCGCCCACTCTTTCCAATCCACCAAACACCAATATTCAAAACTAAACCTTCCCTTCAATGGTTCTCAAGTCGGTATTCATGGGTGTTCAATACTAACCAAACTCCTACTTTTCCTAAATACTTTTCCTAAAACACTTAAAACCAAATGGAAGACTATGATTTAAATGTAGTAATCTTGTTAAAATCCACATTTAGGGCTTGAAAATCACAATGTAGACACAAAAACGTCGAAATTCGAACAGTCCTTCATCAATTGCTATTCCGATCTTTACAGCCTCGGATAGATCTAGGGCCACAAAGCCAGACAATTAGCAAAACCGAATTTAGAATAGGCAAAATACTTCTTTTACACTGATGACCATTCTGCCACTTAAACATGCTCTATCATTCCAAAAATTGCTCAAAAATACCTGCTACTGACACGGCAACTTCTACAATACCAGCTATATTTACGTTCAGCAGCTGTCATACAGCCGTCATACATAGCGTCAACAGCCTTGGCTGCTACTCCCGAAACGCTTCCGTTTTGTCTTCGAGAATCAGAATTGATTTATACCTATATTTTTAATTTTGCATAATATCCGATATCCGATCGATTCTAAATAAATTAAAGAATTGCTTGCTCTACTATATTTGACACAAACTTTTGTAGTTTAGAGTTTCGTAACGTCCGTAATGGCAAACTTGAATTTCGCTACAAGAGGCGACCTAAATATGAGATTTAGAAGTAGCCGACAACATCTTGAAGGATCGAAAACGACACGAAATGAAATTTCAAATAAAAATTCTGCTTGTTCGAAAAATCGTTTTGCTATAAGCAATGTTTCATTTATGTTCATTTTAGGTTGCTTGGCAGAAATGAAATACTATTGCATTTAGAACCAAAATGTAATGTATATACAGAATGTGTTTTAGATATAATATTAGTTTTACTGTTGGAAGCAAATATAATACGTCATTTTCTTAAAAACTTAGCTTTCTATAAACTGTTTTATAAACATTTACGATTTCTATTCTTCGCATACTTGTTTACAGAAAAGTCGTGGACTATGGAATTCCTGTGGTGACCTAATATTTAAGTCCTTTTTTGTATTACTTGTCGCCCGCGTTCCCTATTTCTGGCGTTCTTGGTTGCATATTAGAATGTTGAACCAGTTAGGTCTTTAATTTAGTTAATCTTTTAGAAAGTCCCCCGTCGATCCGCTCTGTACAACCAATCTCTTTAGGTCAAAAACTTAAGTAAAAAATGGCAAGTTAACACAACGACGATTCATCCTTTTTTTCCGTATCGTGATTTATGAAGGCTCGTTTTTAGTTTTTAATGGGTTAGAAACTCCTACGAGCGTGTTTACACACTACAAATCGTGAAAAAAAAACGAATCATCTATTAGCCTTTGTATTAAATGACGGATGAATGTGTAAATGTGCCGTGATACGTATACCGAAATACCGCACACAGTTACAAATACCGAGCTACAAGACTTGCGTAATCATTTGTATTTATTATTTTACCAGTTCGAACCTGTTCTCTACACTTGGACCGTCCGTGCATGCGAGACAAATCATTCGTCCCTAGCGTACTTAGGCAGGTTCATACGAGCTATGGGCTTTGGTAATAAAAACAAAGGAACTAGACGAAGAATTTCATTGTTAATTACTTTTTTAAGAAAACGAGTACTACGATTTCTTCTCTCACCCAGTGTTAAATGCTACGATTTCTTCTCTCACTCAGTGTTAAATAAATTAGTAACTAAGTGGTAATAAAATATATTAATAATATTAAATATAATAGACAAATTTGTGGCAACACGAAATTCACCGTCTATATCTGGTGAAACAGTAAAAAAACGACCAGCTTGTACAAAAACATATTTAAAATATAGATTCATTGCTTTGAATGTGATACCGTAATGTGTTGGTTGTTATCAAATTCTGTTCGCTGAAAACATGAAGCCCTCAAAATTAGTCTCCGGAATCTAGAAACAAAACACCCGTCTGTACAAAACAAAGCAATATATTATTATTAGAATTTTATTTAGAATTAGATATACTATAAATTATAAATATATATATATATATATATATATATATATATATATATATATATATATATATATATATATATATATATATATACATATTAGAAATTAGATATGTTATATTTATATTAGAATATATTAAAACTTTTCAAGCGTAAATCACTCGTCTTTAAAAATCAACAAATTACTATCAATAAATAATTATATAATAATATAATCAATCAATAAATAAAATAAAATAAATAAAATAAAACAAAAAAACTAAATATATAAATCGTCTATTATCAGTGGAAAATAATTTGCTTATGTGTGTTTACAATGATGATCCACGTATAGAAAAACTTTTAAGTGAAAAGCAAAATCAACCGTCGTATTAAATTATTATTTCAAACTACTTTGACTATTACTTTATTTAAATTTATTTTATTTTGTTGTTATTGCCACTTGTTTTTAAATTAAAATTACTTTAATAAAAGGACGTTTCGTATAAGGGTTATATTTTTTTGAACACATTACGACCCCCCATATTCCTGAAGGGCGACCACCCTAGAAGTTGCGACCCCCAGGTTGAGGAACGATGCTCTAGGTTATTGCTATCCCTGCATTCAAGTTAACCGAATAATCTTAATATTCGTTCATGAATAATTTGGGGTAGGCTTGTAGTTTCATTAATTTCTACTTTTAAGGATTCATTTGTTCATCTGACAATCCACAGAATGCGACAGACCTGTCTCCAGCACAAAAGCTTAAAATAATCAATGCACTTGTGGTCTTGTTTTTTAATGGTCAATGCTTCAGAGGGACATAGTAATAGTGGAAAATCTAAGGGTTTTACTATCTGTTTATTTGTGTTCTGTATTATGTCCCTCCGACATTAAAGCCGATATAGACGAGTTGACTTACTACATTCAATTACCCTATTTGACTGATGATGGGCATGTTTTTATTTTGACGGGTGACGGACAAATAAAGGAAAAAAAATTATTAACTTTTGTATCACGTAACAAACGAAATTTGTCTCTTAAATACTTTATATGAAGAGGTGGAAAAAGAACATCTTTTGGGTCTACGAGAGGCGCGGCAACGGCATTTGTCTCGCTTGAGTTAAGATTTCTTGCAAGCGAGTCTCCTCGAATATAATGTGATTTTCTATCTGTACTGTCTCACATACATAAAAAGCAGAAGTATTTAGTGTACCCCAATTGCATTCCTAATCTATGAATAACCTCTATTTAGTGGGATCATGGTTTAAATTCAAATATTTCATCAAGCCATGAACCATTTTTATGGTGATTTTTGAATTCAGTAGGTGGAAATACATCAGATTCAGCTATTTTGAGCCCGAAACATTTATATTGATGGTAAGTGTTATCGGCATATATTTAAGATAGTTATTTTAATACCGCCAATATTGACATCGCCCGTCCAATCCTCGAGAGCAATGGACTTGATATATTCACCATAAAAGTTGAATAGAATTGGCAATAGGTTGCAAACTAGTTTTATTCCTTTATTGACGTATAACTCGTCGGATGTTCGATCTGCTATTTTCACCATTGCTCTGTTTTACTCATATAGATTATTTTCTTTTATTTTTCTCATATATCTTATATAATAAAATCAATCAAGTGATCTGATATTTTTGTTCCTACAGAATTTGCTATAATTTCTCCCATTTTAGGGTGTCAAACACCTGCTTGTGCACCTCTCTTCACGTTCACGTGTACCTCTTCCTGGAATGAATACAGCCTGCTCTGAACGAATCTGATAATAAGCAACCAGTGTGAAAAGAGAACGATAAGTTGCTTATTTTTGTATTTCTCTCTCTAGACACTTTGTTGTGTAGAGGTATAAATGCTCAGATCGGCCAATCTTCTGGCTATAATCCGGTAACTGTGGAACACAGTTACTGGCAGATATTGTGAAACTTGTCTACTTCTACTTCACCAATTATTTATGCGGTGAGTCCATCCAAATCTGAGACCTTATGGTTGTTAGGAATGCATAAAATATATTTGATTTCAGTTTTTAAAATATTAGGTTCATAGGTTTCAATGTTAGATGTACTGGGACTATACCCACCTTGGAAGAGTTTGCTGCAACAGTGTTTTCATTTCATTTATCTTACCTGCAAATATATGATATTAAATTGTAAAAATATTAATGGTACTATTTTGTAGCACAAAAGTCATATACAGGGTGTCCCATAACTTATCCGCCATAGAGCAACTGGTGATCGTAGAAACAAAAATTAGAGGATTTAGTTAATAAATGTGTCAGCAAATGTTAGTCATTAAAAATATATAGGGTGTTGCAAGTGAAACTAAATTTTCGAAAAATTGAGATAATTTAAAAACGGTTAAAGTTATCAACCTTTTAAAATCGGTGTAGTTGAGATTTCAAAGGCGAAAAATCCTAATTTGGTACTTTGTGAGGAATTAACTCGCTCTTTTTTTTACCCTATAAAGCTGGGAATAGTCTGACTTCAAAATAGAGAAGAGTCATAATTCCCACGTAAAAAAGGTCATGCCGTTTGCGAGATATTCGTCTTCGAATATTCCACTGGCGAATATTCCATTCCAAATCTTGTCGAATGGCTGAAAAATCTGCAATTCACAAAGTGTGCCTTGAATACGAGGAAAAAAACATTAAGATGTCAAAAATACAACGGACTTTATTTACAATAACAATTTTTTGAAATTTACTTTAATAGGTGTTGAAAGTGTCCACCCTTTACCTCAATACACTTTCGCAGGGCTTTTGTAAAGTGACTTCTCACATTTGAGAAGATATTTTCTTCTAATAACATTGGCCGCTTGTTGAATTTTCTTGTAAAAGTGCGTCTCGTGTATTGATTTCATCAAGGTAAACTAAAGACTTATTCGTTAAATTAAAGACTTACTCACTTAATATCATATGACCCTAGAAATAAAAATTTAACAGTTTAATATCTGGGTTACAAGGTGGCCAAGGAAACACACCACCGCACCCAATCCATCGATGTAGAAAACGTTGATTCAAATGATGTCGTACTGCAACAGTAAAATGCAGTAGCGCCCCATCTTACATAAACCACATGTCTGGTCTTAAGTTTAGAGGTATAGCGTCCAAAAGGTATAATAAATCATGCTCTATAATCGGAAATCCAAATAGGCCGATTAAAATATTCGATAATGCCGCACCAAATGTTTATTGGAAATTCGTTCTGGAAACGTCGCTCTCTTGGTAGGTGTGGATTTTCCAGGGCAAAATAATTATTATTTCGCAAGTTAAAAATTCTGCGTCTGGTAAAAATTGCCTCGTCAGTAAATAATATCTTTTTCAGCTAGCAAGGGTCCTCTAGGAACTAAACTCAAACTAGTACCCAACTCGGATTGGCCTCCTTTGTGGCCAAGTGTGTGGGATTGTGAACCTGATATATTCAACCGATTTTAAGTTATCTCAATTTTTCAAAACTTTCGTTTTACTTTCACTACCCTGTATCTTTTTAATAACTAACATTTGTCAACACATTTATGGACTAAATCCTCTTATTTTGATCCCCACTATCACCAATTGCTCTATGGCGGATAAGTTATGGGACACCCTGTATAACCGACCTTTTAACAAATGGTTTTTGACTAGTCTAGAATATAACGGAGAGCTATATATTTTTGCCTCGTGCAAAACGAAATAGTTTGTTTATTAATATTTACTATTATCATTTATAATGGTAAAACTATTTGATCGTTAATCATGAAATTTGTCAATCGGATTGAAGAAAATCCAAGTGAAGTTGTAAATAAAATGTTTTTTTTTGCGTTTTCTACAGTAACACAGGTTGGTGAATTTAAATGTGATCGTACATCTATCGAAGAGTATGAAATTCGAGACGTCTAAAAATCGTTACGAGCAATAAAATTGTCACAAAAATTTGCAATATCCTATTAAATGATATCCGACTGAAGCTACACGAACTTGTTAGCATTATAAACAACTCGGTAGTCGGTGTTCACTACATTTTACACATATTCAATGGATTCCAGAAATTTAAACTTTTTTTTTTAATTTTAAATTTAAATGAGGTTTTGCACAGTTTCTTTTAAGTTTTATAATACAAGATGAAACGTGGATTTACCTTTAAGTTCTCTCGGGGTTTTTGGACCGAATATTTTCCGCCACACCGTTTAAATTATTTTAAAATCATTAAAAATCATTTGAATTTAGAATTTCAGAGTGAAGTTTTGCTTATAGATATCCCAATACATTGAACTGAAACTACTGTTATTCTCAACTAAATCTACCTACAAGTAATTATTAAATAATCTATCTATTTTTTGGGTTATACGTACATCCCATTTAAAGAAATTGTATCTCTAAAAGCTTACTCATTCACAAGGACAAAAGCGTGGAAGGGGTGGTCCAGTTACCCAAATACAAAAATCGTAAATGGGGTATCTGGGCCATACGCTTGGGGTATTCGTACCACCAGTGTCCAGATACCCATCTTGCATATTGAAAGTTGGACGTGTTTAATGTTTTGCAGACAATGGTGCGTAACTATGTTAGAAATGCGAAGAAGAGTGTCGGTACTAGATATAGCAGGGAAGACTTAGAAAAAGCGTTATCTGATGTTAACAATGGCATCAAAATGACTGGTGGAGAACCTGCTTTTTATAATATATCGCGGGCCACATTAAAACATTACGTATTAGGAACTCGGGGTAAAGGAAATAGTTCTGCGGAGGAGCAAATAAGGAGGAGTATCTCCATATATTTCAAAAGAAGAACAAGCGATAGCGAATTGTTTGAAAATCATGGAAAAAATGGGTTCGGGTTCTCTCGTGAGGAAGTTATGGATGTGGTTGAGTTATATTTTTATATATTATTATATTATAGTTATATTTTATATATTATAGTCATACTATCAGTTATACTTTTTTTTACTCACTAAGTATACTTAGCAATACCTACCTTCATTACATTGTCAGTTAATAACAGACAACATTATTCTAGCTAATGTTAGATATTTTTTATACACTCTCTATTAGAGTAAAAAAGCCCAGATACCCCAGTTTATAATAAAGCAAGATCACATAAAAATAGGTTTATGACCATTTGGACTTTTGACGCCATTTTAAAAAAAATTGGATTGATAAATGGAGATTATGTCCTACCTGTATATACTTTTAAAAGAACAAGCAATATAATACTTCACTAAAAAAAACTAAAATTAGTAAACGGACGCCTTCCTTGTAATTTTTTAATAATAAATCATTGAAATCATAGGACGTTGTATGGTCCAGTAACCCTGACAGACCTTATACGCCAAAGTTGAAGTAGTAGTCCCAACTGTGGGTGGGAACAGGTGAAAGTGCGCCAAAAATAAGGTGAAAACGATTCCATCTAGAGGAAAAGTGTCCAGCAAGCCATGGCTATGGTTTTCGTAATGTGTTACTCATGGCTTACCTGGGAGAAAACATACCTATCACTGGAGAGCATTACGCTTCGCTCCTGAACCAATTGAAAAGTGCAATTTGGGCTAACGTCCATATATGGGCAAAAAAGTGCTCTTTGACTACTAAGTTGTACCTTAGTACGTTACGAGTTGCTGCTACAAAACGCCTTCAGAAAGCTATCAGCGATTACATCCTTTTCCCAAAACTGAGAAGTGGCCCACTGGATGAATATATATTTCAAAAGATCAGGTCAAGACTGAGAAAAACCAAAGTTGAACAAATTGAGTTATATTGAGGCTACAAAAAAGTTAGAAACGATGTTGGTTTAAATGTACTGAATTGCAAAGTGACTATGTTGACAAATATAAATAAATATATAAGGAAGGAAATATATTTATCTTTCAAGTATCTTTAGAAGTATTTTTTCCGTCAAAAACCTATCCAAAAATGTTTATCAAATTTATTAATTTTCACAGGTGATTTGTGTGTGTGGCGTATGTGTGTGGGTGCGCGTGTAATACTAATAAAAACCATAAAGACACGCAATTTGAAATAATTCGGGCACGTTAAGAATGGACAACGTTACGAACCATTTAGAGTGATTGTACAGGAAAGGATAGTGAGGAGAAGAAGCGCGGGAAGACAAAGAATGTCGTGGCTGGAAAATTTGAGAGAATGGTTCAACGGTACATCGAATCAGTCATTTACAGGATCTGCAAACAAAGGGGAAATAGAAGAAGAAGAGAAATTAGGCAGAGTGATTCGTGAGAACAACCCTCGTAATATCTATAAAATTGTTTTTGTTGTAAATAAATTAAAATTTTATTTAATACACATTCTGTTCTAATAACATCATAATATAATTAAATTTATCTCTCCTGCAAAATTCATAAACAAACTGCCTAATTGCATTATTATAAAATGTGTTCGTTAACCTTTTTTTAGATAAACGAAATACTCATCGCTTTATTCATGTTATAAATGTTATCGGTGAAACAACACAAAAAAGTTAATTATCTTCATTTTATTACAATTAAATACATCACAACTGAAATATTAAAATTAATTTGAAGCTGCAAACAATCCGACATAGTCATTAGGAAAGTTTAAATTGGACCAAGATTCGGCAAATTCCAGGAACAAATACACTTTAGTCTATTTCGCGTTTATTTTTACTTGTTTCTTGTAGTATTTGTCTTAGAAACTTAAATATTATCTCTTTCTGTTAATTAGAATGCCAAGTTTTAAGGGAAAGTTTAAATTTATAGACATACAGATCAACTAAAAATGGCCGGAGCTGATTTATTACATTATTATTTATTTCGTTATTTCAACAAAGGCGATCACAAATATAAAAGCAATAAATGATCTCAAAAATAATAAAAGACTATGTGCAACTATAATAATAGCTGTAATACTAAAAGTAGTATTATATATATATATATATATATATATATATATATATATATATATATATATATATATATATATATATATATATATATATATATATAAAGGAGAAATACCACTAACTCATCACGAAATCTCCGGAATTATAAAATCTACAGACTTAAAATTTAGAAGGCATATTTCTTTTATTACGTACAGTTCAGCTAAGAACGGGTTTTGCTAAAGTCAACTGCGAAGGGGGGTGGCGGGGGTGTTAAATGCAAAAAAAATCCGTTTTTAACTATAAGTCTTAGAGACTTGAAACTTGGCAGGGATGTTCTATTCTTTATACTTTACAGACATTCACTAACGGGTTACACGAAAATCCGCTCCAAAAAGGGGTTGCGGGGGCGTAAAATGTACAAATAAACCCGTTTTTTAACTGTCAGACCTACAGACTTGAAAATTGGCAGAAATATTCCTTATACTCTACAGATATTTAATAAGTACGGGTTATATGAAAATCCTCTCCAAAATGTACAAATAAAACCGCTTTCTAACTGTAAGTTCTACATACTTGAAATTTGGCAGGAATTCTCCTTATACTTCATGAATTGATCACGAACTGTTAATGTAAAAATAAATTTCTAAATGGGGTAGAAAGAGAGATAAAAGAATTAATTCACGTATGATAATTTGTATTGACTCTGACATTTGATTTGATTGAAACTCTGACAGCCATGTCTAATTTTTAATTGTATTAGCTGTTTAATTTTTAATAATTCCTTTAGCTTTTAATAATGAAGTTATTTTTGCAGATTATCATGAGAAAAATCAAAATTTAATAAAAATTGGATACTCGAACTGTGCGACAATTACTTTAAATTCAGCTGCCAATAATTAATTATATTAATATAATAATTAATTATATTAATATAATAATTAATTATATTAATTTAATAATTAATTAAAATAATAATTAATATTAATATCAACATTTATATTAATAATAATTAATTATTAGTTATTATAAATTATATTAAAAATTAAATTATATTACAAGTTAAATTAATTTCAAGTTTTGGTGACTTTTTATTTGATTTTTGTTAATAAATAACACGCAAAGTATTTATTCTGATTAATTTTTTTTAGCACCGACTAGACAGAAATAGTCTAGACAGAAAATAATCTCTGCGATTGATTGTATTTGCATCAAAAACCACACTGCACCGGAGGTAAGAGCGAGAACGCTGCAAGTTTGATTTGTTTTGTTACATTAATTTTTTTATAGTCCTACCAAGTGATATCTCTATCCTAGAACAGTGCCTACAAATGTTCCTAGAAAATATTTCAATTAGTGGATTATTTATTCGTTTCAAAATTGTGAAGATTCACCTAGAGGTTGCAACCGACTTATTGGTGGAGTAACTGTTCGTTTGGCTGGTAACTTTAGACAGATCTAACCTGTTATATCACCAGGAACACGTGCAGATGAAGTCAAGGCCTGCCTTAAGTCATCAAGTTTATGGCCTTATGTTAAACTCCTATCTTTGAGAATTAATATATGTGTTCATCTTCAAAATGAATTTTCAAAACTACTAATTGATCTAGGTGATGGAAAGATTCAAGAAGAAGGAGGTAAATTAAATATTCCGAGTAGTCTTTGTGACATCGTGGGAGATTTGATAACCCTGACTGACAAAATATATCCAAACATCGATCAGGATGGAGTAAATTGCACTTCATGGTTAAAATAAAGAGCTATTCTCACTCCAATAAATGACTAAGACAATAGCATTAACAACTTTATATTAAAATAGCTGCCGACTGAACATGTAAAGTATGAATCTGTGGACACAGTAATGGAGGTGAAAGATGCTGTTAATTACCCTATGGAGTTTTTGCAGACGCTTAATCCGCCGCGTATACCACCTCATGTTCTTTACCACAAGATTGACACACCAATAATGCTATTAGGCAGTTTAAACCCTCCAGAACTGTGCAATGGTACCAAACTTCAGGTGAAAGCTTTACATAAAGACGTAATAGAAGCCACGATTTTCACTGGAAAACATGACGGAGAAAACGTATTCATTCCAAGAATTCCTCTAATTCAACCCGATTACCACTTTGAATTCAAACGTCTGCAATTTCCTATTAGTTTGCTTTATGATGACTATCAATAAAGCACAAGGACAGAGTTTGAAAATGGCTGGCGTTGATTTAAGAAATGACTGCTTTTCTCATGGTTAATTTTAAATGGAATGCTCAATAGTCAGTTCTCTTGATAACTTAGTCATTCTTCAGCCAAATAAGAAAACCAAAAACGTCATTTATAGATAAGTCTTGAGTATTTGATTTTACAGTTTTAATCGTTTCAATAAATATTGTTAGCAATAAAGATGACTTAGCCAGTAAATAAACAAAAACTCAGTCGATAGATCCTGAGATATATTTTAAGTTTTTTATATTAAAAACGAAAATGAATGATACGTAAATTATCTTCAATTGTTCAACCAAAAAATAATGAAGTATTTATTTTTACTATAACCGCAAAAATATGTATTATGCATTTATGCAATTTTTTGCAATGTTTATTGACTGTAACAGATCATATGTATTTAATGAAAATTTACTAAGTAATAAGTTTGCTATGAATTTAAAATTACAAACGCCATCCTTGTTTGAATTTCAAATTGTTATTAATGGAAAATAATTAAATAGAAAGTGTTCAAGAATTTTTTTAAATGTAAAAATAACCTAATAATTTTGAGAGTAATCAATTTTATCTTTGTTAAAATAGAAACAAGCTTACATTGAACGAAAAGCTATATACATTTTTAACATAGAAATAGGAAAAGAAAACTTGCGTTATACCGGCCTTATGGTAACCAATACTGTAAAATTTCTTTTTTTACTAATTAATTAGCGCTAATAAACGTTTTCCTATAAATAATAGGTCAGAATGATTCATAAAAGATTAAATTTGTTAATGTCTCATTTGACATGTACTTACTGTATTTAAAAAATTATTTTATTGAGTTACGTCCAGCGAAGTGGGCGGGTAACGGTTAGTATATATATATATATATATATATATATATATATATATATATATATATATATATATATATATATATATATATATATATATATATATATATGCTAGACTATTAGTCCGGGAGTACATCCAATCGTTTGTGTCCCGTTTGTTTGGGAACGTGCAGACGTTTCGCTAAAGTCACACATGGCATTCTCAATGATTGTCTGAAGACTGAAAAAGTTTTCAATCTTCAGACAAGCATTGAGAATGCCAAGTGTGACCTTGGGGAAACGTCTGCACGTTCCTAACAAACGGAACACAAATGATCGGATGTACTCCCGGACTAATAGTCTAGCGTACTCTTCCATCCGCGAAACACTACGAACTAACATATATTAACATATTAACATAATGTTTGAAAACAATTTCGTACAAATATCCGCCGCGGCGGCGGCTTCTGACAAAGCGCACTCTATCAATCCAATTTCCGGCAACTTTTTCAAGGAATTGAGTTTATGTTGGCTTCTAACGCGTCAAGAGTTGCTACTTTATCGATATAGACCGAAGATTTAACATAACACTAAAAAAAATATGTTGGAATCATCTCCCCCAGGTCTATGCCACTCAAATTTTGAATTAAATAATGCACATACTCGAATAACAAAGCTCAACTTTCTGCGAACGGCGACAAATTTGAATCTTCATCAACATTGCTAGCAGCAGCGGCGAAATTTTCTTCGGAGCGCACAGTGTTTTGTTTTAATATGGAGCGTAAAATGAAATGGATACATTCAGAATGCAATGCAATCAGAATTTACCGATGATTAGGCGAATACATCACGAAGTTCAAATTCACAAAGTGCTTTATAAGTATGCCGCACAGAACACTGATTTTGATAATAAATTTCTACAATTTGCAAGCGTTGCACTGACATTAAACGTTCCATGATGATTTGTTAGACTATTGAGATACGTATTTACAGATTTGCGCGCAAACTCACAGTTCGTTTGACAGCGAACCCTATCGGAAGTTTGGACATACTAAAAAAAATTACTCTTTATTTGTAGGCTATGTGACAAGAATATAGTAGATGGAATCTACAAGTAGTAGAATTTACAAATAGTAGATGCAATATTAAGATCCTTTAATGGAAGTTATGGATGTGGTAAAGAAATAGAGTTAGACAAGAGATGCTATGCATTAAGATCTGAAAAGGGTAGCAGTGTTCCAAGGATGAAAATCTCACAAGAACGTGATAAGGGGAAGCTCTTGAGGGAGGCCTATACTCAATATTGGGCGACATACTAGACAAGGCTAATCAAAGAAGATGTTGATATAACGGTCTTTGACATCTACCAAAAGTCTTATATTATTTCACTTATTAAGTTGGAAACTATAGCGACTTTTGTAATTGTTAAAAACTTTTGTTGACAATTTTTTAAATTAGATACATTTATGGAGTAAAAAACGAAATTATATTAAAAAGGTTAAGAACATGTAATGGTAATGATGTGTCGAAAAAAAGTCGTAGAGAAGCAGTTGAAGTGGGACCTTATCCAGGAATACTTTCCACGACAAACAATGAAGAAAACATTAACAAAATCAAGGATCTTGAACTACTACGTGTATACTAATAGCTAATTTAGTATTACAGACATTGTAGTTATTACTGGTAGTTAATATTATTTCAATCAATTCAATCAATTTTGAAGCACAATCAACGCGTATTTTGCGTTTTCTCATCTTGTTCTGAAATGCATAAACCGATAAAGCCATAAGTATCTATGCATATGATCCAAAAACAGCTCAATAATGAAGCTAGTATCGTGCTTAAGATGCATCAAAATCGAAAAAGCCAAGTCAAAAATCAAAGTTATGTTAACTGTTTTCTTTAATTACCCTGGTATTGCCGAGAAAAAGTTCCTTCCAACTGATCAAAAAGTTAATAAATAATATTATTTAAGTGTTAAGCGTCATTTACATGGGTATATTCTCCTAAAAACCTCCAGATTTGTGGCAAAATAATTCATGGTCACCATAGCACATGGCAATAATTATTCGTCAATTTATTGTTAATAATGAAACAAATACCAGTTCACAAGCACCATAATCGCCAGATATGGCACCGTGTGACTTTTTTCTGTTCCCTCGATTGAAGAAACTAATTCGTGGTCCATCTGATTATGGACCGAGTCCATAGAGAGAATTCGCTGGCCTCTTTAAAGTGAATACCAAAAGCCGAATGTAAAAACTGTTTCGGAGACTGTAAAAAACATTGGAATACGTACATGGTGGCGCAGAGGAAGTTGTTGTTTGTTTATTTTTAAAATCATGTTTTTGTAATACACATCTGCAATCTCCTTTGAAAGTTGTGCATCACTTTCAAAATCATTACTTCTGGTACTTTTGCGACTTCTTGACGAATATTAACTTTCAGTTCCTGTATCATTAGTGGTTTGTTAACGTATACTGTAGATTTAAGGTAACACCACAAAAAAGTCGCATCACGGCATCAGGGTCATTAGTAAAAATGGCGTGTAAAAATGCTCGTACAAAACTCTGTGCTGTGCAAAATTCCTTTTGGTCAACTGTTGTACACTCATTATTTTCTAGGGATCGAATTCAAGTCGTCAAGTTCATGCGTTGTAACAAGAACCACTACTCCTCACTGTTTCAACGTTGTCTGGTGTCCGAACGGTTCGGGGAAGGCAAGGTGGTTTCCTCTTCCTGACAGATTTGGTAGTTCGAAAAGCTTTAAGCCAGTGGAGTATCGTCTTTCGATCTGGAATTGGCCCTGAGCGTTCAACGGCGAACTGTCGACGGAAAAGACTTTGCATGGTAACTACACAATCGCTGTTTTTAAAAAACTGCTCGACAACAAACACACGATGCCTCGAGATTCATGGCTAAAACTATATTTTCTGAGCTGCACGCTGACGGTGCGGCGATGTTGTCACCCCCTATTTGCAAAATATGAGCCGTTTAAAAAATATGCGTTTCCTTTGCGCCACTTTGTATATTACATTGATAGCGGATTACTTTGAAAGAAGGAAAATACATTTGGATGCTGTATAAATGCGAGTAAATTCTGTGTTTTATTTAAAAAGTCACCTTACTTTTTGATCAGAGAACATTCTAACTCTGTATTAGTCTTGTGTTATGCCTTAAAGAGAAGCATCATATACCCAAGATATGCACCTATCTCTATCACAAGCTATTATTGATTAATAATCATAATAATAATTCCTATCTGCAACTACTCTAAAAACATCGCACCCTTCCAGTATATTTTTATGTCGATTTCGTACAGCGAGAATACTTGTAGGACACAATGAATACTTGTAGGACACCTATAGTCTCGTACTGGTACATAACTATAACCCTCAAACCGTCCTACCGATAGAAGTAGCAATGTCCAATTGACTTGCTATTTTGCGAAATTTAAACTTAAGAGAATCACAAACATAGCTTAGTAGTATATGAAAAATACTTTGCAACCTGATAAAAACCGTTTTTTTATCGTTTACTCTGTCACATTTTTAGCAATTCCATACATGAACATATGGGTAAACAAGTTAAAAGTGTACCCTTTCAAGATATTCCATACGTTCAGTATCTTATCATTTCTATTGATATATGCATACTGGGTGTAGCTATTTGGGTGAAGGTGAAGAATTTTTTCAAGTTCAATTAAAGTTTATTAAGTTAAATAAAATTGCATTTCTTTGAAAATAAGTAGATTGTCTGGGCTATGCTAACAATTCATCAATAATTCTTCGTTACAAGCGAGTTGTTCCAAAATTAGATTTAGTTTTAGCTTGATAACGATCGGATAGTTAACTGATATTTTAGAAATGCCATTATGCTCCTCAAAAATAAGGACAATGAAAAAAAACAATGTCAGAAACATAGTTTTATTCATTGCTTCTTTTTTGGTTTGGCTTTTTCTTTGAATTCCTGGACGTTAATTGACAAGTTGAATTGAATAAAGTGCTTCGGAATGAGAGTTTTATGGCTTAGAAAACAACTTTTTAATGTATTTTGGGTAAGACCGCTTTTTTACATATCTGCAAAAAAGTTTTATTTTCATAACATTTTTATTTTCGTTGATCATAATTGAATTGAAAACTTTGGTTGAATACACTAATTTTAAATTCACCCCAAAAATAAACAAAAATTATTTTTATATATCTTTAAAGCAGGGGCATGTCTGCTTCTTGACAGTATTGATGGGGGCGAGGGGGTTTGTGGGGATATTTTACCTTTTCTTTTTGAATTTTATAGTTATTGTTGTAATTTAGAGCTAAATTATTTCTATAGTTGTGAGTTTTCTATTAAGTTTGTATTAAAAAAAATAACAAAATTTATTTAAAAAGATGGTTTCATCGCTAAAAAATGATGCAGGACCCACACTAGCTTTTACTTATGATTAATACGCACACGTAATTTAATTTTTAATCGATAAAGTGAATATTCGTAAATCCACACTGATATGAAGTATCCAAAAGTAAAGTAATAAGACGAACAGACAGGGGCAGGAAGGTAGATATTCGGAGTTCGAAATGAAGCGTCCCTTGTTGTGCTTGTGACTCATCGATAAGAAACCAATCTTACGTACTGTATATCAACAGGCAAGGGTATAAAATCTTACAAAGAACGTTCCTTCAATCAAGTTAGTTCGAGGCTGGTTAAGGCCGGATGCCTTCTGAGAGCTTTTTTTCGTTAGGCAGTGGTCAAGGTTTCTCAAGAGATTTAAGGTTAAGTGCAAAAACCAACGGTTCATAGCCCGAGGGGTTACTGATCGAGGTTAATAGGTAGTTGATGACCGTTGTTCGGGGCCTACGTTAAGCAATATATTTAGTCGCTAATAGCCTTAGTAGCTGATGCATCTCTAATTAACAAAAAAAATAAGGCGAATAAAAATGGCGAGTTTTGATGGCCACCTTTCATCTGACCATACCAGTTTAGACATTTCGCTTCTACAGTGTCCAATATATCTCTCTCTCATTTTTTCCCTTATTGATTCGTTCCTGGCAAAGCTACTTCGCCAAAAAACCATTTCCATAGCTCTCAATCTCTTTGTATTTTGCGTCAGATATTTCCCAGATCTCTGCTTCATACAGTGCTACGCATCACACTACAGCCTTATATAGCTTTCGTTTGATGTTATTTGGTACATTTCTGTTTCAGATTGACGAGTGTAGTTATGGTTTAGCTACCCCGCCTTTTTTAAGTTTATGTGTAGATTTCCTCTCCACTTCGGTCTTAATTTCGGACATAATTTTTCCAAGGTATTTATAGCTACGGCAGTTTCTCACGTTACATGTGTTTTTTAAGTTTAAGCCTTTTCTTTCTCCACCAACTATCATGTAAACAGTTTTTTTTAATTCATTTGAAGTCCCCTTTTTTCATATTCTTTGGTTAACTTTCGCAGCATGTAAAAGGCATCGTCTTCAACCTCGGCTAAAATTACTATTCGTCTGCAAATAATTAAGAAGGTAGAGCATCGTCGTATTCTGAACTTTCCCACCCTTTCTTCTCCATAAACTTAACTAGACTCAACTAGAACTCAACTAGACTCAATAGACTCAGGTATAATTTAAATAACATTGGAGCTAAGCAACAACCTTGCCGTAATCCATTGGTGACTTCGAATTCAGATGTGAGTACGTTTCCAACTTTGACGCAGCTAGTATTTTAGGTGTTATTTCAAGGCTTACCAGAGTTTTGATAGCGGCACGGTGTTAAAGTGTGTACATTATAACGAAACTATATAATAAATTTTCTACCCACATCAAAACGCATTGGAATTACTCTTCGCGATTTCGCTAATCACGTTAGCATCATCATGATTAAAACTAAAGCATAAGCTGTTTTGTTTACAATTAATGTTAAGTCTAGTGCGGAGAAAAATATCAAATTCACTAAAGCTAATAAAATAATTCGTGCGTAAATAAAGTAAACAAAGAATTGTATGGGGTTAGCCCTTTGTGTTTATACTATTTTTACATTTAGTTATTTTATGTATGAATTTGATCGTATATTTTAGTTATCAAAAATGGAGATAGTACGTTGGAATTTGTTATTTTTCAAAAAAGAGGCTAGTTCTGAATGATACACTTCTAATGATTCGTACCATTGCAAGCAACAGAAAATAACAAGTTTAAATTGTTGAATTCACCGTTTACAAAGATTTCCTCTTCGATAAAAGAAAGGCCTATACAGGAGTGTGACTAACCTCAATTGTTTCTCTGAGAATTTAGTAGATTGGGGGGATAAAAAAATAATTTTTAGAGAAAACAGAATATTTTTACAAGGGAAAACACAACAAAAACTCCAATTTTCAAGTGAACCCCAATTTATGCGTGGACTTGATAAAGTATTCAAAATATTAATATTACATTATTATATAAATCGAATAATATATTACAGCAATTACTGGCTTACTGACATTTGTGGAAGTTCTTCAAAAATTACCAGATTATCACTTGTAGTTATCATTGTGCTTCATTTTAAAGAGCTGACACTCTTATTGGATAACCCTTTATTTCTGCAAAGTATAAAAAACAAGTTTGTTTTAATGTGGGTTAAAAATTATATCAGATCAGTGGCCATCATCGTAGGTAATACATTATTGAAGACATTTCTGGAAATACTTCAAAAATTACCAGATTATCACTTGTAGTTATCATTGTATCTCATTTTAAAGAGCTGACACTCTTATTGGATAACCCCTCCTTTCTGTAAAGTACAAAAAACCAAATTATCAAAAATTACCATATTACCATTTCTAGTTATGAATGTGTCTCATTTTAAAGTTCTGACACTCTTATTGGATAACAATTTATTTCTGTAAAGTACAAAGAAACAAGTTTGTTTTAATGTGTGTTAGAAATTATATCAGATTAGTGACCATCGTCGTAATACATTATTGAAGACATTTCTGGAAGTTCTTAAAAAATTTCTAGATTATTAGTTATAATTTTCATTACAGCAATTACTGGATAATTTTAAAGACAATATTCTAAAAATGAAAGGTCGCGAAATTATGAAATAAAATGATATGATGATTATGTAATCAAAAATAGGACAAACAAAAGGGCAACAGTAATATGATTTACAGAACATATGACTCAACTAGGATATAAAGGGTGATTGTTTTAGTGTGTCCGAACTGAAGCTAGGGGTCGCTGTCAAACAAACTGAAAGCTTGCGCGCAAGTCTGTAAATCTGGTCTCAATAGTCTTAATGGAACGTTTAACATCAGAGCAACACTTCAAAAATCCAAATTTATTATCAAAATTAGTGTCATGGGTGCTAAACTGATAGAGCGCATTGTGAATTTGATTTTCGTGACGTTTTCACCGAATTATCGGCAAATTCCAAAAGCATTTCACACTGCTCGATATTAAAAGAAAAACAACATAAAAAACTGTGCATTCCGAAGAAAATATTACCGCTGTTGGGGTTTGTTATTCGACTACGTGAATTATTAATTCCGAGTTTGAATTAGAAGGAGGACATTTTGTTCTAACAGGATGGCTCCACATGACGTACAGCCAATGCAATCATCGATTTATTGAGGCAACAGTTCGATAAGAAAAGTATTTCGAGGAACGGATCCGTTAGTTGGCCACCAAAGTCATGTGATTTAACGCCTTTAGATTATTTCCTTTGGAATTTTGTTAAATGGTTGGTCTAAGCCGATAAACGCTTTGAAAGCTATAATAACTCGAACATTTGTGGACATAAGATCCCTATTGCTTGAAAAAGTGGTTTGAAATTGAATTGACAGAATGCGCTATCTCAGAATTAGCCGCGGCGGATATTTGTCCGAAATTGTTTTCATACAATAATGCCATTCAATGTAAAAAAAATAGTTTCAAGGCATTTTATTTGGTTGTAGTTTTATTCCAATACTACGCAATAAAAAAAATCACCCTATAGCATGGTATAACAAAAATATTTGCGTTTTTGATGTACTTAAAGGCAAAAAAAACATTTTTTTCCTCGCAAAAAGTGAATCGTTGACTGGAACAAGTGGCAATCCGATGGAGTGTGAATGAGAAGTTCGATTGATCATTTTTGAGCTAGTCAGAAATGAAGTGTGTGATCTTGCGCTCTTTTGTTACAGGAAAACTTTCATACGGTTGGCCAAAGCTGGATATTTTTCGACCAGAACAGCGTGTAATCTCTTTACTTGAGCTGAATGGAATACTGAATTTGTCACCCTACCTTCAGGAATTAGCTCTATGTCGCCCTCCCGGAACTTTTTGAACCCGAACCAGATACGGCAAATTTCCCCTTTACTTGGCAAATCTCAGGAGCAGCGCCAGTTGCTTTCAAGCTTTTTTTAAAATAGTTTTCGACTGAAAATTTCACCGTGAAACTACTTTAATACTAAAGAAGGATTGTTTATTTGTCGGAGCAAAAAGTTGAATTCGCATTAAACCTCTGAGGAGTGAAATATAACTATTTATAAACATAAGAAAAAATGTAAATTCTTTTATTGGACCCTAATATTACTGGTCTATTATAGATCTTCGGTTGCGCGACATATTTATGATCCTAACCACAATCTAGACTTAAACAATTTAAAATTACTTAGGCATTTAAAAGGTAGAAGATTATTAAATCCCCACGAAGTATCGAAATAACTAAAAACAAAAATAGTTTAAATAAAGAGAAAAGGCCAATCCAATACAGTTCTTTGTTTGGACAACTGATAAAGTTTTTGTTTACCTAAATTTTATTTTAAATTGCAATATAAACAATCAGAAGAAACATACGGAAAACAAAAATTAAGTTTGCTGAGACCGGATTAAGGAAAGTTTACATACAGCTGTGTCACAATCCAGTTTAGGAATAAGGTTGCTTGTCCATACTGACCCTAAATCCCACTCATTCTTATGTAAATATACAAATAATGGTAGTTTTTGTAAAAGAGTGTGTCCCTAGAGAACAACCTTCAGATCTCTTTTACAATTTTCCCTTGTTATACACTTCTACACCTGCGTTTGATTGTGACCTGGAGAAATGTCAAGTATAAGGAATGTAAGGCAGAAGGTTATATTTCCTCTAAATGTTTTTTTTTTCGAATTGTTCCATACCTAATAACTGCTTACAGAAATATATATATATATATATATATATATATATATATATATATATATATATATATATATATATATATATATATATATATATACAAGTGAACAAAAATAATACACCTCTGAGAAAATATATTTTATTTGACTAAGATAGCCGACACTTGATCGAAATGTATTTTAAATAAACGAAATGATGAGTGTGTCTTACTTTCCACTATAATGAAAAAGAGTGTGTGTCGAAACAATTGTTATAGTTTTTAAATAAAGTGGAAATTTAGACACAAGTCTCAGTTCGTTTATTTAAATGTAGGTTTTAAATAATTAATAAAAGGTTAATGATTGTCATGAGAGACGCATCGGCAACTACAAGGTTATTTAGCGACTGGACCAACAGATTAACGTGGATTTCGAAACACGGTCATCAGCTACCGACAACCCAGGCTAGCACCCTCCTCAGGCTATCAACCCTTGATTATGTGCTTACCCATAAGTCTATCAGGAAGCCTACCGACTGACGAGTGACCGACGTAGAATACTTCTCAGAAGACATCCGGCCTTACCCAGCCTTTAACTAGCGTGACTGAGGGGTAATTCGTTGTCGGATTTTACACTCTTGCCTAGAAACAATCACAGACATTTAGACATTCACAGACATTTAGATATGCGTGTACGTGTGTGTGTGTGTTTGTGTGTGTTGTTATGTTGTTGTGTGTGTTGTTTGTGTTGTGTTGTAGTGTGTGTGTGTTTATATATATATATATATATATATATATATATATATATATATATATATATATATATATATATATATATATATATATCTGTGTGTGTGTATGTGTGAGTGTGGAGTAGGAAGTAGGACGAACAGAAGAATTAAAGAAAACAACCTGTTGGTTGTTTTCTTTAATGTTGTTTCAGCACTGCTTTTACCATCCGCACCAACGCGACCTGCAGTTTTATAGAATTAATTTTATTAATGATAGGTATTAATTAATGAAAAAAAAATCAAGAAATGTTATTCTCAAACAGAGTTAGTTGGTGATATGGCTCCATAACAACGGTTTATTCTTGATTCAGCAACTGTAACTACATCACACCCTTCAAGTGCCGTCAGATACTCTATAACACATTTATCTGCTTAGATAATCGTTTCTCTGGCTATTTAGTATAGCAACCCACTAAATAGCCTAAAAGTTAAGTAAAAAGCGTTGCGAACCCTTCACTACAATATGTTAATTTGACGTTTATCAAAGTATTACATTGGCCGGTTAACACAGCAAAGATTCCTCCTTTTGTCAGTATCGAGATATTTGTATCGTGGTTTTTATTTTTAAAAGGCTTATAAACTTCTACGAGCGTATTTACAGGTGTACGAATCGTGGAAAAAAAACGAATTATCTATTTGTTTTTTTATTGACGTTTGTATTACATGACGAATCGCCAATAACGGATGTATGTGTGAATAGGCCGTTACCCTTATACTAAAACACCACACGTAGTCGTAAATACCGAACTACAAGACTTGTGTAATCCCTAGTTCCCTAGACCTAGCAATCCCCGCACTTCGCCTCAGCTGCCCTCGCATGTAAGACGGATTATTAGTCCCGAGCGCACTTAGTCAGGTTCGTATAAGCTATGCGCTTTCGTAATCATAACAAAAGAACTAGGCGAAGAGTTTCATTGTTATGGTTTGCTATTGATATGGTCAATGTGATGAAAAGTCCGGAAGAAGCAAAAAAGCACCCTCAAATTATTAGCCGTATTAATGAAATGGCCAATGTGGTTCTCAATCAAATAATTAAAAAGGTTAAATCAAGTGATTTTTTTTACTTCGATGAGTCAATAGACGTGATGTATGTGTGAACAAACTTAGCGCATTATTTATGTTTTGGGTGATACGAATGTGAGGGGGTCAAAGAAAATATGTTATTTTGCAAACTAAACTAACTCTGGTCACCAATGGCGGCTCGTGAGGGAGGGAGTTGGGGCGCCGCCCTCCGAGCCTTTATCACACTAAACAATTTTTCGGAGCAAAACACTACGGGTTCACCTCCTGTATATGGTTTCAATAGCATGAAAAGTAAAAAGAAGGAAGGGGAAAGCAAATAAAAATTCTTCAACAGCACTATTTTCTTTTACGCCCCCTCACTCTAAAAAGCCACGAGCCGCCACTATTGGTCGTGCATCTGGGGAAGGACACTTTAAAGTTTTTATTGATGCAATACAAAATGAAATCTTAAGCTATAACGGGAAAGAACAGTGATGTGACAGTAAAATTAAAAGACATTATGCCACATATGGAATGGACTCACTGCTTTCTTCACAGAAATGTGCTTGCTACAAAAAATATGCCACATAATTTACAAAATGTTCTGTCAGAAACCGCAAAAAGTGTTAATTTTATTAAAAGCCGAACATTGCAGACTATATTGCTTTTCACATTGTGAGAAGAAATTGGTGCCTGATGCTGTTTCATACTGAAGTCAGGTGGTTGTCGTAAGAAAAAGGTCCAATGGGGCTTTTTGAATTACGAGACGAATTAAAAATCTTTTTTACAGATAAAAATAGCCCATTTTTAGAGTTTTACAAGTTGGAGAAACTTTACTACTGTTGGCTTACTTAAGTAATATATTTTCACATTTGAATTACTTGAATACGAATTTACAAGGCCGTAACAAAAACATTTTGCTAATGACAGAAACTGGCAATGCCTTCATTAAGAACCTTGGTATTTCGGATTATATTATCAAAAATATGGATTTAGAAAATGCTGTTATTGATCGCATGTTGGAAAGCATGAAAACGCATTTACGCCAATTGAAAATTCAGTTACTGAAATATTTTCCAGATGGTAACAATGATTTCTCAAAAAGATGTGTTCTCAATCCGTTTGATAAACATGTTGTTGCACCTGCAGAATTATCTATTGAGATTCATAATCAACTTATTGAAATATCGGCCTACAAAACTCAACAACTAGAATTTTTAACTCAAGATTTAGATACGTTTTTGCTTGCCCGACGATGTGAATACGGAAGGAAGCCTAGAAACGATAGCTTAGAAACCATTGATCCCCTTTGCTAGTTCATATATATGTGAAAAAAACGTCTTTCACCTATGGTGGCTTATATGGCTATTATCGTCCTATAAACCCATATAGAAAAGCCTTTAAGTAAAAAAATCAAGCATCGCATTAAATTAATATTTAAAACAACTTTGACTTTTACTTTATTTAAGTTTATTTTATTATGTTGTTATTACCTGGTAACATTTAATTTTCGAACACTTGTTTTAAAATTAAAAATGTTTTAATAAAATGATGTTTTGTATATATTTATTTTTTGAACACATTGAAAATGATGTTTTGTATATATTTATTTTTTGAACACATTGACTCCCCATATTCGTGACCGCGACCCCCTAAGGCTCGCGACCCTCATGTTGAGATACGATGGCTTAGATATTGAATTTTATAGTCGACATCTCCCTCACATAAATATGTTGAATGGTGCTTATTGTTCATCCAGCTACTGGGTTTGATAACAATTTGTGAGGTGTTATGTCCTAATTCGTCAAATTATACATTTAAAAAAAAATAGTGATAAAGAAACTAGATTCAAAGAAACAGATTTCTAAAACATTAAATAAAAAGACATCGACGTAATTTGTACGCGGATTGTTCAAAAAATGTTGGGCCTGACATGAACATGGCGCTATTATGACCCAACGACTATGATATTTGTCAAGTATGAATCGGTTGATAGCGTTATGTCAAGTTTCAAATGTGATTCTGTTGTTTATTGTGACTATTGAGTAAAGCAAAAAAGTTTCAACATTTTTTGAAAAATGGAAGTACTTTTAATGCTGCTAAATTTAAATCCATACTCGTACTTCCATTGAAATGATGAACGTTCGCGATTTCCAAAAACCACTATAACTGACAAAATAGTTATAAAAATCCAGAGAATCATATTAAATGATTCCTATCTGAAGATATGCGATATTGCTAATATTATCAATATCTCAACAGATTATTGTTCTATGGGTGCCTTTTTTGTTAAATGTTGACCAAAGAAGAATTCCAATATCACTGATCAAGTGTGCTTAAACTTGTTTAAACACGTTACTGCTGAGTGCCTTTGATGTTTTATAACAGTATATCAAACTCCAGAGATGAAGCAAGATTTCAAACAGTGGGCAGGAGCAGATGAAAATGTACCAAAAAAAACCGACATCTCTACGGTTTTTAAGAATAGTATTGATCAATGCTAGTTGCCTAATATGAGAAAAGCGGTTTTTTGAAATTCTCGCGATGTGGTGCTCATAGACTAACTGACAAAAAGCAAGACCATTATTGCGGTGTACAGCACTTCACAACTGAACTAACAGAAGGTTGCTACTCATGCTAAGAATTCATATTTGGCCTCCCCATGTACCGTAGCCCCCAAATATGGATTCTAACGATTATTTATTCTTTCCAAAACCTGACTAAATGGGTTGCTTGATAACAATTGAATTCAAATAATGATGTTAAAACTGAGACAACCATTTATTTTGCAGAACTGGACAAATACTGAAGGTATCAAAAAGTAGGAACGTGGTTAGTCTAAATGTGTTGAATTGCAAGATATCTATATTGAAAGATTTTTAAAAATTCCAAGAACCTTATGTTTTATTTGTCAGGCAGGGGATTTTTCGTGGCCATTATTATAATTTGGTGAAAAAATCCATGTCACAATGAACGCGTTTTTTCACTTCACTTACACTTATTGCTGAATACGAGTGGCACGACTCTTGAAGTTTATGGAAATTATATTTTAAAAATGCATCCTACTTTGTCTCTTTGCTATTTCTGACATAATCCATTAAAATTTATAAGCCGAAAATTTCCCGAAAAAAAAGTATATTATCCATATGAAATAAGGAATTTATCCCCAGTTTCAAACGTAAAAAAACACCTATAAATTTAAGCCATGCTCCATTCATACATTCGTAAACCCCAGCCATTGTATACTAAAAGGTTATTTAGTGCTTTTTTTTCTTCTATACTGAACAAATTTATTATAGCCAGACTAACACCGCTTATTAAGATAATATTAAAATTTAAATCAGTAATAGGAATTTAATTAGTTATAGATAATATTTTTGAAATTTTATTTTTATTTATGATGATGATGGTTGTCAACCCGATACAGGTATGACCTCAGCCATGGCGATTAGTTTCGCTGAGTCATTGTTAAATAATTATGGGTTTTAAAGCGGCTCAGATAACCCAGTTTAGATCCACATGTTCTTCTGCATGCTGGACATTTAAGGTCAGAACCGGTACACGCGCTCCAGCCTGTTTGGCTTTTTGCATCTGCCGTCTGGCTGCAGCTTTCTGGCAATTATCTTTCTCATGCAGCTGCATAGCCCTGTATCTCCCATCATTTGTATCTGTCGTTTGATGGCTTCTCCCATTCGGAAAGTTGGACATAGACTTCTTTAAAGATGATATAATTACGTTTTTATATCTAATTTTTGGGCATCCCAGATTTCGTTTCTTGTTCTTTAATTCGCCATAGAGGATTTGCTTCGACATTCTAGTGTCCCACATCCTTTGGCAGTGACCTAACCATCTCAACTGAGCTGGAATTCTATGCTCAAACTGTTGGCTCGTTCAAGTACCTCTACGTTGGTCCGATAGTCTTGCTATTTTATTCTCAAGATTTTCCGGAGACAGCTTTGATGAAATATCTCGAGTTGTTTTATTTGCTTCCGATACAGGACGCATGATTCAACACCATACAGAAGGGTAGGCATTATTATGGAATTGTATACCCTGATTTTAGTGTGTTTACTTAAGTCTCGGTTACTAGATACTTTTCTCATCAGACTTTAATCTATATATAAGCTCTTCTTTCAGATCAGCACAGCAGGGAATTTGACTTCTGATATACGAGAAACATGCTTCTTCTTCCACTGGTTCCATTTACAACAACATAAGATATCACTCTATCCCTACATAGAACCGTTTGTTGTAATATTTTCGTTTTTGTTTATTCATTTTAAGTCCGAACGCACCATAGATCTCATTATTATAAGTCCAGCACCGTTTGCAACTCCGACGCACTATGCTCTACAAGCACACAGTCGCACCAGGTTGAATAGGGTTCCATCCATTTTATATGGTCAAATTTTTCTTTATAAACTATCATATTTTTATTTTATAAATTGTGCATAAAACCTTAAATGCACTGTAAATTTAAAACTTTTGATATTAGATAAAATAAAATCGAAGGCAGCTGTAAACAACTTACTTAATTATTATTTAAATAGTTTAGAGATTTTTATATTATTAATGGATAATATTAATGCAAAAATAAATAATAATTAATACAAATAGCTTCTTCGTCTTCTTTTATGGATATAAGCGAATCATCTGTTTAGTTATTCATTATTTCTATGGGCGGCGGTTTTTCTGGTCATCAACCATCATCTGAGTAATCTCGTTATATTTTAGCAATAATATACTTGCATTTTGCTAATATCTTTATTCAATTCCACTATTATGTGTACCTTTCTTATAATTTCTATTTGTCGAATATGTCGTAATTCGTCATTCATCATATACTGTCTTCAAGTGTTTTTACTCCTATTCGTACCTGCATTTTCAGTTCAGTGATATTCAAAAATCTGCTAGCTATGTGGTGTGTGATCTTGTTTCTATCGCATCTGTTAGAAATGATCTCACTAGAGTTTTGTCAACAAATCCTCAGCTTAATTCACCTTTCACCGACGGAAGAATCTATTGAAAACAGATTTTTTTCTTGTCACATAGCCTATTGAAAACGCCATCCTTCATCTCTAAACTGAATTATAATGTATAAGTTTGCTGTGAATATATTATAAAAAATTAGTTGTAACGTGAGGTATAGAATTAGAATAAATGCTTTGATGTTTTTATGCCATTGAACTTTAGTTTCAAGAAAAATAACTTTCAGCATAAGATGACCGGCAACGAAAAATGGTTCCTCCACTGGCATATCTACGCCAACAAGGTTAGAAGTGTACAATATATGGAGGTATCAGCTGGGCGGCGTGCATTATAAGTTGCTCTAGTTAGTCAAGCGGCCGCTACTAACCGTTATCAGCAGCAACTGATTCGTATTAGTAAACCCCTTATACTCGCAAGGGAAGAAGGGAAGTGATTTTGCTTCAAGACATCGTACGCCCACATATAACCAAAATAACTCTGGAAACGATAACTAAGTTGGGTTGAGAGATTTTATCACACCCAGTGTATTCTGCAGACTAGGTCCGTCGAATTTTCATCTCTTCCGATCTCTGTAACATATCCTGGTTGATTGTTGCTTTTCTCTTGAAAAAATCGAAAAAAGCGTAAGTGACTTTACCGCATCAAAACTACCAAGTTTTTTTTTGAACTGGAATTCGACAATTACCGGAAATCTGGCAAAAGTGTATAGAAAGTGAGGTACAGCACTTCGAAAATTCATTTTAAATTACTTTTTTCTTAAATAAATGTCAAAAATAGTCATAAGGGCAGGGAATTACATTGGGGACCTAATTTATATATACGTTTTGTCCCGAATTGTATGTACCAAACTTTACCAGCGTATTCTACAGCTAAAAATAATGACACTTTCTCGTATAAATTTTAGTCGAATAAAGCACAAGTCGAATAAGGCAAAAATAATGGCACTTTCTCGTATAAATTTTAGCCGAATAAAGAGGCCATAAGGGAGCTACACGCCTCCAAATGGGGTATGGTTTTTCATGGTTTTTCACCAATACTTCCGAAACCGTTTACAATAAAATTAAGACATTTTGTGACTGTTGAAAACTTTGGGCGCCGAAATGAACTATGTATTGGTGGCGAGATTGCGGCCTTCGCGGCGCTGGCATTCTTGACGGCATGATCAAAAATGTGTTATCATCCTGCCGCACCTATGTCTAGATATCGAGTGGATCTCATGAACTATATTCTCCTTTAGTTGCATTATGGTACGTGGTTTATTTTAATAAACTTTACTCTTGATATAACCTCATAAGAAAAATCTAGTGGAGTTATGTGGATTGGGATGGATGTTCTCTAAACCACTCACGCACAAGTTCAATGTTGTTTGCATCTCTACTTGACCTTGGACGACCTGTAGACGGTAAATTTCAGAGGGAGTTCATCCGGTAATTTTAAACTTTTTTAATCCGTTTCTTTATTAAATTGACTATTGGTGCCCCGTTTATGTCGTGTAAATTATACTGTGCCCTATAAAGACGACGAGCCGTAATAAGCGAATTGTTGTTTTGATAATACGCATATATATATATATATATATATATATATATATATATATATATATATATATATATATATATATAAATTAATAGTTATAAAACAGCACATTAGCTGATATTTTGATATTTGTTGAGCGATATATTTAGCGAACGGGAAATTTAAATCTCAGTTCATATTGGCTTCCTTCATTCGTTAAGTGAAACCATTGTATATTCAAAATTATTTACCTTCCTCATTAAGTACATTTATAAGGGCTAAACTAACATAACTTTCTAAATTAATATTAAAACATAAATCCATTATATGACTTTGAGTAATTTTATACCATTTTCTGAGAATATTAGGTATTATACAGAAGACCTTGGTTTCGTTGAGTAGATTTAACATTTGTTAATTTAATTACAAGCAAATTTGCTTAATACAACTTCAGGGAAGAGAAAGTTGCTCACTTACTTTTTATTTGTGTTATATCCACATTTCTTCAAACAAGTAACCAGTCTAATAATAATATAGGAAGCATAAAATTACAAACAAATAATCGTAGCGCAACAAACGACCCGCGATTGGCTGCCATGTTTGCGACGTTATAATAGTAATGTGTTTTCACATCAGTACTGTCAATGGCTTCTACCTGTATATATATATTATCAAAAGTATTATTGGTTAAGTGTAAAATAAAATATTTTTGGTTACTAATTTGGTTCAGTAATGTGTGACAAAGGTTTTCCTAAAGACTAATTCTGATAATATACTTGCTGTGGATATTTTTATGGTCACAGATTTTCTCAAAAATGGCATTCGGTTCAATTGAGTTGAAGTTCGAGGTGCTAAAGCATCAATGTGACTTTTTAAAAAATAATAATAATGTAAACGTAAATAAGAAACAAAAAATGTCTATTAAATATAATTAAACTATTTGTAAGGTGCCACGAGAAAGTTACGGTGCAAATTTTACGGTGTAAAAGGAAAGTTATGGTGTAAAAGGAGGTGTATATCCAGAACATAAAGTTCGGAGTAAAGCTTATATAGATACCCTGATTATTACTGAAAAATTAGGAAATATTCAAGACACTCAATGTCACGATTGTGCAGCTTCAGCAGATATTAAGTACTCAAACAAAAAAATTAAATGTTATAAATAGTAATATTGTAATATTGGTAATATTTTATTGTAATATTGGTTTTCAAAAATAATGAAAAATATTAAACATTGAAGAACCAAAAAATATTTTCAAGTTTTGTAATTATTTTTTGAGCGAAAAATAATATTGATCATAATTATAAAAACAAACCACATACATAATGTTTAAATTACTAATTTTATTTCAATAAAAAATCCATCAACTAGAATAATATAAACCACACCCATTCTTCAAACCACCACACTAAACTCTATTAATAATATTTTCAAGGCCTAACCATTTTTTTTTTAAGTGGAAAACTTTTATAGTCGAAGTGTGGGACTCTCCTGTTAAGTTCTATCCACTAGAAAACCACTATGTACCACAACATATCCTGGAATCACTGTCAGCCTACCATCAGTCTTCAATGCTTATAATAAATTTCTAACCTATGTTTAAACATACCCTTTTAAATAAATATGTTCAATTAATAGATGAAATGTACCAAAATCCTAAAAAACACTAAATATTTTAACTGTTTTGTTTTATTTAGAATATAAATATACCATTTTCTTTATTTGTTGTTTGGATCGTAAGTTTGCTTTTCCATTTTTCTTTTTTTGCATACACCTTCAGATGTTTGTTTTGATGCCATGGAAAACTGCTTTGCCAGTCCTTAATTTAATTAGTTGATGATCCAACTAATCACACAAATTTCTGTACTCTTCGACCATCTACAAATTAGATTATCCTGTAAAACTTTCATAAGTATAATACTTTTCATATACGATTACATTCCAAATTGGTTGTCGAATTTTGTTTTTGTTCATTCTTTCTTGAACATTATTGTTCATATCCTACAAAATAGACGATCCTGTAGGGCTTTCTCATTGATACTACACTCGGTTGGGTTGCTAAACATGTGTGATGCAAAACACAAAAGGAACCCTAACCTAATTTCAATATTTCATTCTGAACTTACCTTTGAACCTCTATATCTTACCGCACTACGGCACCGAAAGCCTAAATTACAATTAATAGGAAGTATATTTTCAAATCGATAGCAAATCAAATGCAGTCAAAAATATTGGTTAAACTTATAGAACAATGACTAAGATCGATAAATTGTTTTATTTGATAGAGACTCTGATTCTTTCCGAACGTCTTTTCAGAAACAGCGCGAAAGAATTTCGGAATAACTTCCCAGCCGAACCGATATTGGCGATATTGGCCTTCGTTATCATTGTGAGGTCACAATGGATCGGGTTTTTTTCGGGAATTGTCGTCGCGTCATTGGTACTAGGTTTAAAAATGGATTTTTATTTTGATATAACTTTTTAATTATAAAAAAAAAATAAAAATAGTTTTAAAAATAGTTATAAAACTTATATATGATTTTTTCATTCATGACAAAAAAAAGTGTTCCCTCAATAAATCGATGATATGTAGAGTAGTCCTGTTCGTACCACATCTCCTCCAGATTAATACAATCACTCTGTAATAATCCCCATTAACGGTAACGTGCTTTAGAGCTTGATTTATAAATAAATACGGCGCAATGATGCCACCGCGGTACAACCCGCACTATACGGTGCATTTTTCTATATTCAACGGTAATTGTTGGATCATTCGCGGATTAGTTTCACTACAAATGGGCCGATTTTGTTTATTGACGTAAACATTCACCCAAAAACGAGCTTCGTTGCTGAACAGCATTTTACGGTTAAATTCTGGATCGAGTTCTAATTGATTTTGAGCCCATTCGCCAAACGTACGACGCAAACAATGCTCTTGCGGCTTAGTTTTTGGACACACACACAACTGGATCTTATAAAACACCTGACCAAGATCTTTATATACAATTTTCCACATAGTCGAATAACTTAACCAACTTTTTGCAAAGGGCGATGAATTGCTGAATTTGAATCTTCAGAAAATGCGTTCGGAATTTGTCTGTAATACGGCGATGTTGGCGAATATATCACAAAGTTCAAATTCACGAAGTGCTGTATAAGTTTCGCGCACAGAACACTGATTTTGATAATAAATTTCGGTAATTTAAAAACGTTGCTGTGATGTTAACGTTGTTATGATGATTTGCCAGACTATACTAAATAATTTTGATACTAGAGGCGCACAATCTCACAGGTCATTTGACAGTGACCCCTATCGGAAATTCGGACACACTAAAAAATCACCCATTATTTACTACCACAAATATGGCGGATGTTAGCATAAAAAAACACTGAAAATTGATACTTACTGTTTCTGTTCAGAACCCTTGGCGATGTTATTTTATTTTATTATTAAGAATGCATATAAAGTTTAGTTCAGTTGATTTATACAAATAAATATTTTTTATACAAATAAAAAATTCTGGAAGTAACCATTTTCACTGTTAGACTCTCACTAACATTTTTAGATTCCAACAAATCAAAATGATTTCATTTTCATGGAGATATCCCATCATCAATTGGTTTAACCATTACACAAAAGTCTAAATTGTTTTGAACTCTATTTCATCAAAAATAGAAACATACTTTACAGTTCATGGGAAGTTTGAAAACATTAGTTGTAGAAAATAAGGGTTGAAACCGCAGAGTTTATTTGCTAGTAATTCGAATTCACCCCAACAATGAATTCACGTTTAATTACAAATTTATTGCTATATTGGTATAACTTATAAAATCCAACTATGGTTTTCTAAAAAAAAGAGCGACCTTTAAATTACTTAAAATGGTTCATCGAATATTTTCACGTGTGAAACAATATTCCTTCAACCGATAGCTAGACATATTGGCTTTAAGCTTTTAAATAGACATAGCAAACAATAATTAAAAATGTATTGATATTTGACTGGTATTCGTAAGTTCCAAGCGGATGTTAGAAATATGTTCGCATATGCAACCAATAATGTACATCAAAAGTAATCGTTTTATATGATGTCGATATAACTTCCGCCTAAGTAAAATGCTACATTTAGTACTTCATTCATGTTATTACTATTTTAGCTGATGTTACAAATGGACATTATTGTCAACTCGGCCATTTTCATATTCAAATGATGGAAGGAAATTGAACTGTATTAGTCATTGGGCAACACTGAAAAAATAGATTTGCACACTTGACATTCAACTAAAATATGCAGTATCTCAATTGGGCTTCATTACTGTGGATAATAACAAAGCATTTAGCTTCTTTTTATAACACATCACACCGCACCATCAATTTTAATAACCAAGAGCTGTAATTATGGTTAGGAATATCCTCAAATTTCTAAATACGTTAATATCCAAAAATTTAATCAGGTTTTTTTTTATGTTAAAATATGTAGAATTGCATTAAATAGTATGAACCCATTTATGGATGGCGGATGAAGGAATGGCAAAGCGCGACGTGGAGCACGGCTTTAGTCGTTTCTTTACCCGCTTTTCACGTGTCCAGCTTGACCTCAACTAATGACGGCTTAAGGCCAGAAAGTGGTCTTGGAAGACGCTTGTTGACGCTTTAGATGGCGGATGAAGGAATGGCAAAGCATGACGTGGAGCACGGGTGAACTTCCTTAGCTTTTTAATACTCTTCTCCACGGACGCAGTTCACAATTTTTCTATCATTCATCATTCTTTTCGATCATATATATATATATATATATATATATATATATATATATATATATATATATATATATATATATATATATAAAATATATAAAAAAATATATAAAAAAATATATAAAAAAAAAAATTAAATCCACTTAGCGTCTGACTTGTATCAAGCGGTTGACTGGTCAGCGTCTGTTCACCAGTGGTGGGGCTGATATTTAAATTCTGGAACTAACCCCTCCAGTCTTAACCTCTGAACCATCATGGTTCAAACAATTAATTCAAAGTACAAGATGAAGCGTTCTAGTAATTACAAAATTACCCCAGGAGGTAGACAATCCTCTGCCAGCTTTGCTGGTACAACCGGACTTTCGGATTCTGGGGCGTCCGGGCTTAAACGCAAAATCTTTCAGAGGGAGTCGGAGACCTCTGGCCAACGTCTGAAACCGAAAACAAAAACTTTCTTTGGAACGGTAAATATCAATTCTCTCCTGCGTTCAGGAAAACTACACGAATTGGGGCGAACCGTGTATCAGCAAAAAATCCAAATTTTAGCTTTGCAAGAAACCAGATTGACAGATGATAACACCTTGGAATTCGGCATCTACAGACTTTTTAAAAGTAAAACTGACAAAAGAATACTCAAAAATAGACCACATCTCGGTGTTGCTTTCGCTATCTCAAGAAACATTCTTGGTTCTATAATTAATGTCCAGCCAGTAAATAATCGACTTATGACACTATCCCTCAAGTATGCTAACAAAAACTATACATTAATCAATGCACACCTCCCAGTTAACGAAGAAAATAAATCTAACCCTGAAAAAGTAAATAAGTCCGGGGAAATTCTGGAAAAGACTATCTCTGAAATTCCCTCTAACCATGTAAAAATCCTATTGGGTGATTTCAACGCCCAACTAGGGAAAGAAAAAAAGTACAGGAAAACAGTCGGCAGTTTTCCCGCTTATAAATGGACTAACCATAATGGTAGAAGATTGGTTGAACTATGTTCGCAGTTTAATCTAAAAATAATGTCAACCCATTTTAAGAAGAAAATATCAAAACAGAAGACCTGGAGGTGCCCAAACACGTACATCGGTGAATTTCAAATTCACCATGTTGCCATTTCGTACCCCAATTATAAAGAGATTTTGAATGTTCAAGTCAGGAAAGGAGCTAACATAGACATGGATCACTACTTGACTAGAATCAAACTTAGCTTAAAACCTCGAAACCTTATTCAAAAGAGACTGCTAATACCAAAGTTCGACCCAACGAAAATAAAACCATCCCTAACAGAAGAGCTTGATAAACAACCAGCACAGAACTGGCAAGAATTGAAACAAAAGATTATTAAAACAGCCTTAAAGTTGGTCCCTTTACAAAAACGTAGAAAACATCCGCTGTGGGATGAAGTTTGCGAGCAAGCAGTATTAAGCCGAAGTAAAGCATTCAAAGATTGGAACAGTCAAAAAACAGCAATAAACTATAACATCTTTTTGAAAGTAAGAAAAGAAACATCGAAGCTAATTAGACAAACTAAAAGAAAATATGAAAACAATCAACTTAATGAAATAGAAAAAGATTTCCAAAAAAATAACACCCGAAACTTTTACAAAACATTTAAAACTAAATTAACAGGCTATCAACCCCAAAGTCTTTGCTTCCAAAAGGAAAACGGGCAATTAGCTCTAAATAACCAAGACAATTGCAAAGAACTTGCGAAATATTTTGAACAAATACTAAACTGTCCTGAGGCTTTAAACAAATTACCAACACTAAACCCTAAACAAACAAACCCAGATTAATTACCACCGAATGAAGATGAAATAATTAGGCAAATCAAGCGGCTTAAAAATAACAAAGCTTCTGGTGAAGATGGAATCACTGCTGAACTTTTGAAATCCGCTGATCCAGGTACAATCAACGAAATAACCAAAATTCTACAAGAAGTTTGGCGAACCGAACAGATTCCGGAAGATTGGAAAGATGCTCTAATCCATCCACTGCACAAGAAAGGAGATAGAACGGATGTAAACAACTATAGAGGGATATCTCTTCTCCCAGTTTGTTACAAGATTCTATCTCAATGTCTACTAGACCAAGCACAAGGACAGTTGGAACCTAAAATTGGTGAATATCAAGCAGGTTTTCGACCGGGCAGATCCTGCCCTGAACAGATCCTGAATCTAAAGTTGATCCTAAGACATCAAAAACTGTACAATAAAAATCTCGTCTGTACATTTGAGGATTTCAAAAAAGCATATGCTTCTATAGACCTCGAATCTTTATTCCGAATCTTGAAAGAACAAGGACTAGATCTGAAAACGCTGGCAATTATTAAAGCAACATTAACTAACACAAGGTCAAAAGTTAAATTCATGAGTGACATCTCAGAGCCCTTCGAAATTAAAACTGGAGTGAGACAAGGGGATGGACTCTCGCCACTCTTATTTAACTGTGTTCTAGAAAAAGTAATACAGGAGTGGCGTGAAAAAAAGTCGGCCCTGAATATTGACCAGCCCATTAAACTGGGGAGAACCAACATCAAAATTGATTGTCTGGCGTTTGCTGATGATCTAGCAATTTTGGCTCAAGATGTATTAACGGCACAGAAACAGATTGAAATTCTAAAAGAAACAGCAGAAAAGGTAGGACTCCAAATTTCCTTTGAAAAGACACAATACATGACTTGCAACAGACTAAGAACACCATTTCTAAAAACAAAATATGGTAACATCAGACGAGTCTCTGAATTCAAATATTTGGGTGAAATAATCATGGAAAATGGGTTGGAAAAAGCGGCCAATAAGAGTAGATGTCAAAAAATTGAAACGGCATTGAGACTTACACAAAATATTTACAACAAAAAATGCCTATCTAAAAACACAAAACTGAGACATTACAACACAGTTATTAAGCCAGAATGTCTATATGGGGCAGAAACGCTCATTTTGAATAGAAAGAGAGACATCGAGGACATTGAAAAGAAGAAAAGAACAATCATAAGAAAAATCCTAGGCCCCAAACAAATAAATACAACAACATACCGACTTCGAGAAAACCAAGAAATCAACAATACACAGATATACATAGCGATATGAGAAAAAGAAGACTTAACGTGAATAGTAATAATAATAATATATATATATATATATATATATATATATATATATATATATATATATATATATATATATATATATATATATATATATATATATATATATATATATATATATATATATATATATAACAGAGGTTGTCCGAAGATTTTATTGAAAGTTAAATGAGGACCAGAATCAGAAAACAACAGCAATACCTACTGAAGAACAAATGCCGTATATCCTGGTGGAGGAAGTGACAAAGGCTATAGACTCGATGAAAAATGGCAAGGCTCCAGGAGAGGATAGAATAACGGTGGAGATGTTAAAAGCTGGTGGTCGGACCTTACATAAAACACTGGCAAGATTATACACAAAATGCCTCAAACAACAGGAAGTACCCAGCTTATGGAAAAATGCAGACGTGATTCTTTTACATAAGAAAGGAGCACGGGAAGATTTAAAGAACTACCGCCCAATAAGCCTCCTATCGGTGGTGTACAAAGTTTTCACCAAGATAATATCCAAAAAATACTAAGAAAACTTAATGACGCACAACCAAGGGAGTAAGCAGGATTCAGAAGTGGATTCAGTACATTGGATCATATCCAGGTTCTACAGCAGGTCATAGAAAACACAACGAATACACTATGCCACTGTACTTGGCATTTATCGATTATCAAAAAGCATTTGATTCAATCTCAAAGCGGGCCATAATGGATGTATTGCTTAAGCAAAATGTAGAGAAAGCCTATGTAAACCTGCTAGGATCGATATATGATGAAGCTGCAGCGACAGTCTACCTTGACGATCTTGAGGTGGGAATAAATTTAGAGCGGGGCGTACGGCAGGGGGACGCATTATTGCCTCTTCTTTTCTCAGCCTGCCTGGAAGAAGTGTTCCGTAAGCTGGATTGGGAACAAGATGGAATAAGGATTAATGGTGCGTACTTAAATCATCTTAGATTCGCAGATGATATCGTTCTTCTTTCACAAGACCCAGATGAGCTACAAAGACACGTACAAGAATTGCAAAGGGCTGCGGAAACATTTGGCTTGAAAATAAACCAGAAGAAGAGTCATGTCCAATAAATTTGCTGAGGACAAAATGATTTCTATTTTAGGAAGGGATATGGAAGTTGTGGATCACTATGTATATCTCGGGCAAAGGGTTTCAATGGAAGGGGACACCGTCCAGGAGGTGGAACGACGCGTTAAATGTGCCTGGCAGGCATTTGGCAGGCTCACCATAGTGTTTAAGAGCAAACTACCACTTTGTCTGAAAAGGAAAGTCTTTGATTAGTGTGTCCTGTCCGCTATGACATACGGAAGTGAGACCTGGACACTCACATCACAGTCACTTCAAAAACTTCGAGTGGGACAGACGGAATGGAAAGACAGACGGAATGGAAAGATGTATGCTTAGCATTACTAGACGAGATAGAAAGACCTGCACATGGATCGAAAGTGAATGACATCATTGGAAGAATAAAGCAATTCACAAGACCCAGAGGATCTATCTGCAAAGACCGTGAAAAGGGCCTTGCAAAGGGCTGGCAAACCAATTGACTTAAAAATAAACCTAAGTAGTAGTCAGGTTATGTTCAGTAAATTTGCAGAGGACAGAAGAATTTCAATTTTAGGAAGGGATTTGGAGATTGTGAATCACTTCATATATCTTGTTCGACCCCCTGGATACAATATCGTCCAGGAGGTGGAACGGCGTGTTAAATGTGGCAGGTTCATCATAGTGTTTAAGGCCAAACTCCCACTTTACCTAAAAAGAAAGGTCTCTGATCAAAAATGTAATCGTAATCGGTAAAAGCAATCGATTTTGTTTCAGAAATATATTGAAAAACACTATGTTGTCATATGTTGGAAAACAAATGTTGCTATAGCTTCTCATGGATACTTTTACTGATAAATGATAACACCTTTAAATAATACAACGTAAAAAATAAAAAAAATAACAAAGTTTTTATATTTATATAAATCATTAGATACGGGAGTTAGAGAATTAAATGATGGTTTTACATATTACATAATTATCGAATGTCAATAATTATCTCTGCATTGTCGGATGAAATATATTTTATTAAAATCAGAAAACATTACAAATAAATATTAGCCAAACTTCCTCACAACCCTAATGATTCCATTTAGATATATGGAGAACAAAATGTAAAACTTGGAAGTTTTAAACTGGTTTTTTATTAAATATTTCTCTGCTGTATATTTGTTGTACATCTTTTCTATTAATTCTATGAATCAATGGAGAAAAACTAATTGAAAAGCTTGAAGTATCATTTATTATGTGAAATTTATTTCTGAATACTTATATAACAAAAATTAACTGTAATCATTTTATTGTTATAGATATTAATGAGATGGATCAATACGATAAATACTCCCAAGCATGTGCAGATGTTGTTATGAACAGAACAAATGTCACAAAGAATCCATGGCCGTATATTGAATGCTTTTATGGACCGCAAACCCAAGAGTTACCCATGACCATTCTGATTACAGGTAAATAATTGGATAGAAGTAATAATAGGGGATAGTGGTATGTACGAACAAAGTTCGCGAATGCACATATTTTTTATACCAAGAAGCGAAACTTAGTTATGAAAGATGCCGTGAAGCCAAGAACTTCATAATACAGATACAACCTCCTCCGTAATTATTAATCAGATATAGAATCTTAGTGAATTATTTATTTCCATACAAGTTTTGTATGGTACAATACATCTGAAATACAGTTTCGCTTTAGTACAGTTTGATAATCATTCGAAATTCAGTCATAACACATTATTCCTTCATCGAAGTTTATAATTTAGGGAAATGCCTATCCATAAGGCGGCAACATCATCTCATATACAGGGTCTTCATTTAATCCCCAAAACTCACATGACTGCAACATACGTTTATTAGATTTTTTTTCAGTTTTTATAAATAATCTTTTTCTCTGAATTACATACACAGTTTAGCACTAATAACGAAAATAAACATAACATTTGACCAGACCTACATTATTTTGAACCTAAAGTAAATAAAAATGTGAATAATTCCATCGAAGCTATGCCATGGAAGGAAAAAGACGAAAAGAAATGTACATATGTCTAATTCACAGTTTCGCTTTATGTCGGATTTTTTTTATGGAAAATATTGTTGATGAAGTGTAAACAACGAACATTATTTCTTTTAAATAATCAAATGTGTTTAAGAGGTGCTTTTAAAATGTCTTTTTTTTTGTTGTTCAGGAAGCATAGAAACTAACAAAACTTTTTTTCCTTAGTTTTAATCTCTAAATTACTAATCTCTATTATTTAAACTCATTTAAATATAAATTGAAAACACACAACGAACAAAACTCGAAGACAGATAGATATAGGGGAAATTTTTGTAATATTTTTGGTGATCAATGATACCACCCTTAAATAATACAACATAATAAAATGAAAGTTTCTAACTTTAAATATGTTATATCACTAGGCACGTGAATTACGGGATTAAATAAAGGCCCTCTAGAATGAATTAGCTCATTTTGCTTGTATTTTATTAACAATATTTTAATTTTTCTATTCGTATCTATGAATAGGAAATAATATATTTTAATTGATTAATTTTGTAATTTTTGCGTATAGAATTAATTTTAAATAATGGTATAATAACCAAAAAGTTCCACTGACATTGGAAACTAAAAATTATTGAATGGGTGCCCTACGGTTATTGCAACTGCAACTCGGTGAGACGTGGGCCCTGGATGGCAATCGCAGATACTTTTAAAAACGTCACTGCTGTTTGGGATCTAGCATTATCTTGCAGATACGGCCTAACGATGAGCTGTAATAATTCGGTTACATAGCCGGTTACATAGGCATACATTTAAATTTCCTTTGATTGTTACTATGGTTGACCTTCTCAAATATGTAGTCCACATACCAAAATTCCTCGAGTATGCTGTATGCCGTTCTAATGAGAACAAAATTCCCCAATTTCCCATTCAATTTCAGCTCGCGCCATCTTATGCGGCGGGTTCTGTGGTGTTAACGGGAAGTATCCAAGAAAGAAGCCGATTTACAATCCTGTTTGAAACAGTCCTACCTATAATTGCGATAAAAGCATCATCATCTTTAATTTCAATAGGTCGTCGTTTTTCAAATTCGTATAATTGCCTCAAACGACATGGTGCACAAACTCGAAATATTTTAGAACTTTTAAAAGAACCATAGGTATACTGCCTAGCTTAGTAGCATACAAAACTATTTTCTGATATGATAAAAACAAAGTCTTTGAAACTGTTTATTTTGGAGTCTTAATATATTCACATAGGAGTAGGAGAGCCCTTCAAGGATACAACCTGTGATCAGTTCATTTTTACATCTATGGTGAATTTGTTATGAGAATAATTCTGAATGTGTGACCGTGACGATCCTTCGGTGGGTAGTGTTAGTGTATCTCACTTAAAGTATGCCAACAACACTGTGCTATTGGCAAGCTCGGAAGACGAAATAGTTCGTCTTAAAAAGAATCAAATCTGTCAGTAACTGATTAAAGACTAAATAAATAAAAAGAAAAGAAATATCATAATTGTTAAATTATTAGCAATAATAGATCGGATATACCAAGAAATACGGACTAGAATGTCGTTGAAAAATTAGTTTATTTATGGCCCATTATCACAAACACGGGCAGCTGTAATTCAGAGTTAATTCAGCATTCGGATGGAATGAACTGCTTAAGAAGATATGGCAAAACTATTACCATCAAAAAACTCATAGTTGAATCGTTAGTCTTTCCCGTGGTAATGTTTGTAGTTGAGACCAGTACCCTGAAAAAGATCAGAAGAAGGATCGATCCTTTCGAAATGGAACGCTAGATAATGATGCTGAGTATAGCATGAACTATTCGCCTAATGAAATTCTTTATAATATGGCAGCTTCTCTCAGGAGAGGCATCGATTCCTGAGTTGTCAGGTAATTCGGACATATCACCGGGTTCACTGACTGCATTGAGTATTTCGTAGTTTAGTGTAGAGTGGAGAGCTATCGTAAAGGTGGCAGGTCCCCAGCTAGATGGATGGTCGAGATACGAGGGATTCTTGAGGGTGGGTTTTGGGCGGCTGCGAATGAGGCAGAAGACAGATTAAAGTAATATGCTTTAGTACGCAAAGTTCAAGTAATCGGCGCGCCTAATGAATAAAAGAACACGTGACTTCTGAAAGGAAAAAAGACGACACAGAAGGTGAATATGGTAATTACAATAAACCCGTTTTGCATATTTTACAAGATTTTTCATTTCAAATTGATCAATTTTTGAATAAATGCAACCACTATAGATTAAAAGTAATAAACTTTGAACGAAACAAAATAGATACACCAAATTGTGTATGCCGAAATATCCACAAATGACAATAACGCACATTCTTTTGTCGGCATGCCAATGAAAAGAAATCATTTATTCAATCTACTTTATTAACTAAATTCGAAAAGATTTACCATTAATCCAGATATGCCTGAAAACACTTTTTTAAGAACAAGGTTTTTTTTTATGATTTTGAAGATATAGAACCTACAAAAAATATTACACATGCACCAGAGCCCTATGGGACCTGGAAGGGCCATGCCTTTATATAGGATATAAGTTATAGAAACACGACATACTTCACTTATTTAACGAATAATAATTTTACACGAAATGATTATCTGTGGTATGTAACAAAGCATTTGACATGAATACCAACATCACACTTACGACATTTGGTAATAGTCTTTGAGCGACAATTGTGACACTTTGTTTGTCCTGTGGAATAACAAAATGGTCAATTCTATCAAAACGAATATCCATATTTTCATTTTGACTGGGCCTCCCCTTAGAACTGCTACATGGTTTTTTATTCGGCTAAAGAAGTGCTATAGTTACACTCCTAAAATACAAATGGTCCATGGCACCTTTATTGTTTTTATGTATTTGCCAATTGCGGCAATGCGGCAATTTCTTACACGGCCATATCAATACAATGAGCAATTAGGGGAAAATGCCATATTTTGCTTATGATCTCGTCACGACGATCTACGTCGCCCATATTCGCATTATATTTTTTCACGACATATAGTTGCTCAATTTGAATATTCTTTTTGTCGCGTTGTGAGTATCTTTATACACTATGAGAATTCTGAGAATTAGTCCTGAGAATTGGAACACATTGTGACAATGTTGTCGTTCCATTGAACAGCAGCAATATTATTTTCTTCAACCATTCGATACTCGTATTCACCTTTTTTCTTTTCTTGAGATCTATAGCGGCAAATAGATTGTTGGTAAGTCTCAAACAACGAATTGTTCCACCTCCCTAAATATTTTTGTTTAGCAACGAAATAAGCAAATCACCAGCGTTTAAAAAATTATCAAACTAAAAGTGAAATATATGGCAATATCACTTAGAGCTCAATGTATCTGCGTATATAAGTAGAACACCAGCCCCGACTCCAACTTCCGTGAATAAAGTTCCAATATGAATAGTTGCACCTTGGTAGGGTTCGAACCAGTTAACATACCTTAATCTGGTAAATCCTACCCATAATTTGTAACCATAACCGATCGGTTTTGCCTTTATGTACTGTTTACAGTCATGTCTCCAGTAATAGGGAACCATGGCCTCATCGATGCTGTGAGATTTTTGCAAAGGTGCGCGTAAAATATATGTCTAAATAATAGTCGAGGTTTTGCAAATTTGTCACTTTTATCCAAATTATTGTTATCTGTGAAATTTAGATTACTCATGATATATTCAAACCTATCTCTTGATATGGCCTCTGTTATGAGTTCATTGTGGGGCTTTTCCACGTTCCAGATCATCCAGATCGATCCTTGATTTTCCACGATCCAGATCGACGCCTTGAGAGTTGTAGATATCCACTCAGTAAAAACACTCCCAAAAATGATCTAATTTCCCTACCAGAAATATCTTCTTGTTTGTTTTTCTGGTTTGTATACCTAAAAATTAACATGAAAATAAATTAGAACATAACCAAGAAAATAAATATTTTTGTACCTGTTGGATTCATTCTCTATTAGTTTAATAAGGTCGTTATCAAAAAAGTTCTGAAATAATTCAACAGAATGTTTCTTGGCTGTCATATCATCAGTGCCGATCATCGTCGAAGCCAATAATTTCAAAATATGTTTTTATCATTTGAAGTCAGTTTTCTTCCGTTTCAGAACTTGCTTACTTTTCTTAGAGAAGCGTTTCGCCAATTCGGGAAGTGGCATCGTATAATCCTCATAATCAGAGTAAGAATTAGTTAAGGAATTACCTAAATTATTGACATTTATTTCAACAGGAGCTCTTAGTTTGATTAGCTGGTAAATCATCAATTGCTAAATTATTCTCATCGCCTGAGGTAATATCGCCACATGCATTTTCGGACGTAAGTATATAAATATCCATTCCAGCTTCAGGGAAATCATCATCGTAGGCCATAATTAAAGCTTCGTTCAATATAAGACCCCTTAAATGTTTAACATGTATTAGCAGCAAAAAAAAAAACTTTAAGATTCAATTTAAAAAAAAATAATAGAATCACCATACTTTATATGCCTAGCGTCCTATATATAGGACGGCATCATATTTACTTTTATAAGTAAGTCCGTATCAAAAAGAAACATCACACTTCCGCATCGCTTTTCATGGTGTTTACATCGTGTGTCATTGCCGATTATTATCCACGTGCATTTGAATCATCTTAAGAGTTTTATTTTGTTAGAACAGAGTTTTATCGAGAGAAAGTAGTGGTGAAAGCCATCGAAGTAGTATTTTGATAACCTGTCTTCAGATTTCATTTTTTGAGAAAGTAATATTAGTGTCTGTGATTGTGTATTTAAATTTTATCGAACAGTATTTGACCCATTGTCACACCGGTAACCAGGCCGGATGAAGCCGGATGCTTCCAGTGGTATTTACATTATATAATAAACCGTTATAGTATATTCAGTGGCGAAGTTATGGCTTCGAGCCAGACTAACCTTCGCCACTCCTAATGTATGTGCTGGCTAATTGCCCGGTGTCTGGAGCAGAAGCCAAGAAACGAGAGGAAGGAAGAAGAAGGAAAAAGAAACATAACCTAATATCACATGTGATTAGTTTTAACCTCCAAACCCCCAAAAAACTTATAATAACATTTGTAAAACAACATTTAGTAACTAATTACTTACGCAACAAAATCCACGTTACAGTGGTCCATTTTTCGTAATGTAAACGATTAAACTTTAACAACAAAATGGTGCACTATCGTAAAGCTGCATTAATTACCGACGTCCTCATAGCTAATTTTTATATTGTGGCGCCACCTATGCATAGTAGGAAATTTTTGGCGGCCTGTTTAAACCGTCGAGCTAAATGTATGGCGACTAGCATATCTGGGCTAAACACTAAATCAAAAATGACCATAATACATATATTAGTAATGTAAGACTTCTTGAAAGTGTATATAATAACAGGGCTTTAGATGCGTATGAAAAGATTCAAAGAGAGAAATGTAAAAAAACCATCAACCAGAATAAATGATCAGTTCCATACAATTATTTTTTTCAATTATTAATATAAGGCTTAAACATAATATAAACATTCTTATAAATAGAACATAATTTAATTTTAGAATTCGTTTGAATCATCTCGTGATGATGCTAACATGGCTGGCGAAATGCGCGTCAAGAAGTTTAAAAAGCGATTTGGTGTTTAGTAGTAGACCTCTTCGAGTTCAGTGTTTTACATTGAAAGTTCCAATAGAAGACTTGATCTATTTTGTTAACAACAATAATTTATGGGAAACCCTCGTATCTAGATTTTTATTATAGAAACGTTATTAGACTAATGCCAATGACCTTTATAATTAAGGAAAAATTAATTCAAAGAAAAAAAAACCCCTAGAATATTTTTTTAAAAAAGAAAGTGACAAAATGTTTAAATGAAAAGTGCAAAAATACTTTAAACACTCCTAAGGCTATAAGATAAAAGGATGCCATATACAAAAAAGTCATATAAAATATAATAACTAGGTTACTTGGTCGGTGAAGAAGAAAAACACGCACTGCAGAAACAATTTTATTCTTCTTTTGTTTGTTTTTCCACTCTAAAAAGGGAACATATGGTTTTCTTATTGGCCTCTTCACTTCACCGTGAAAATTGAAAATAACAGCCCTATGTTTTAGACCTCTTTAATCGAAAAATATAGCTCCGCGTTCTAATAAGTGCTATAATGGTATCATTATGCTTTCTGCTAATTTTTTTTGTGCGTCAAGTAGAAATATTATTTTGCGAAAACCCGGAAATATTGAAAATACTGTAATAAATATAGAAAATACGAAAACTGAGGATGTTTGCGGCAATTTTTTGATGGAAATTCATACTAAATTGGATAAATAAAACAAAGTTGTCTAATTTCCACTTATATTTTTCTTTAAAATATAATGCGTTTTGCTAAACTGTTGTTTTTTCGAATGGTTGACAAAGAAACTTCAACCTCCCTAGTCGATTGTTTGTCAACCATCCGAAGCAGCTACAGTGTAGCCAAACGCGTTATGTTTTAGACAAAAATATAGGTGAAAATTAGACAACTTTTTTTATTTATTTTTGTTTTATTTGTACAAAATACGAAAAATTGGAGGAACAATGCATTTTTGATGTGTTATGTACCTAAAATTTGAAAATAACAGGTTATATTTTTTTCTAGATATATCAGTTTTTTTTAATCCTATACCACCCTCTTTCTGGTGTAAGGTTTTATATTCAAACTGATTATCCTCCTCTATTTGATCCTGTCCTTTGGTAATTGTACTGTTTTTAACCGTTTTAATGTTGGAAGTGACCAACGAATGGTATGAGCAAAGGTTAGGATAAACAGTCGAAGAGAACGTACAAGAATAGTAAGATCGAAGAAGGCCAAAGTGAATTCTGGGAAGCTGCTGCAGAGGGGTAACGATTTTGAGATTGCTTTATCGAACCGCTTTACTGTGTTATAAGACCCAGAAGAGATAAAACTAACAGATCAATATGAAAAAATAATCGACAATGTGCTTGAAATGGTTACTGCAATAGCACCAGCGGAAAAAAGTTTGAAACAGTCAAAAATCTCCAATGAGACCATTAACTTAACGAAGAAACGGCGGACAATGAGAGATGATGGGAGACTTTTTGGCAGAGTCGAATACGTTAAGCTTTGCAAAACTATAAGAAAACGTATTCGAGAGGAAACGCATCGGTTCAACATGCAGCTAGTGCATGTACACACTAGAAGGAAACAAGGGAATACACTAAGCTAAACATAAGTTGAGAAATAAAAGGACACAAGTATTTGCCTTAATACGCGAAGATGAGGCAAATAAGGCAGATATCCTGTTGGATGAAGTGATAAATGCCATAGAAGCGATGAAGAATGGAAAGGCAGGAATGGACAATGTATCGGTTGAAATGTTAAAAGCTGGTGGTCAAACTTTACATAAAATACTGGCTAAATTGTTCTCAAAATGCCTCAAAGATCAAAAAATACCTAGCTTATGGAAAAATACTGAAGTGATTCTTCTTCATAAAAAACGAGCACATGAAGATTTAAAAAACTACCACCCAATAAGCCTTCTATCAGTAATGTACAAAGCTGTTACAAAGAAATCATCAAAAAGAATATTAAGAAAACTGAATGACGCACAACCAAGAGAGCAGACAGGATTTAGAAGTGGATTCAGTACAATGGAACATATCCAGGTTGTTCAACAGATCATAGAAAGGCACAATGTATACATCATGCCACTGTGTTTGGTGTTTATTGACTATGAAAATGACTTTATTTGGACTTAACCAATGGATAAAGAGAGCCTATTTGAACCTACGGGGATCCATGTATGATGAAGTTACAATTACAGTTCATATGGATGACCTTGAAGTTAAAATCAACGTAGAACAGGGTGTACGGCAGGGTGATTCAATATTGCTTCTTTTTTTCTCAGCCTGCTTTGAAGAGGTGTTTCGTAATCTGGATCGGGAACAAAAGGAAATAAAAATCAATGGTGTATACTTAAGCTATCTTAGATTCGCAGATGATATCGTTCTCGTCTCACAAAACCCATATGAGCTCTAAAAACACATACAAGAATCATTTGGCCTGAAAATAAACCTAAAAAATAGTCAGGTTATGTTCAACAAATTTGCTGGCAACAAAAAAAATCTATTTTAGGAAGCGATTTAGAGATTGTAGTCCACTACATATATCTTGGGCAAAGGATATACTGCCCAATATTCAATGGAATACTGCCCGGGAAGTGGAACGGCGTATTAAGGGTGGCTAGCAGGCATTTGGCAGGATCAATATAGTGTTTAAGAGTAAACTCCCACTATGTCTGAAAAGAAAAGTCTTTGATTAGTGCGTCCAGCCTGTTATGATATAGGAAGTGAAACCTGGACACTCATATCGCTGTCAATTCAAAAGCTTCGGGTATCACAGAGGGGAATCGAAAGGTGTATACTTGACATTATAAAGTGGGACAGAAAGACTTGCATATGGATCAGGGAATAAACGAAAGTATGTGACATCATTGGAAGCGTGAAAGAATTGAAATAAAAGTGGGCAAGCCATATGGCTGGATGATGCGACGATAGATGGACCAAAGCAATCCTGGAATGTATACCGCTTGATCATAAACGTCCACAAAGGAGACCGAAAACACGATGGACGATGACATCATCAAGCATATTGGACCTGAATGGCAGAGGAGAGCTCAGGACCGCGCGAGTCGGAAGCATACTGAAGAGGCCTTCATCCAGCAGTGGATCGATAATGGCTGAATGATGATGATGATGACGAAAAATTGGAGGAACTATGCATTTTTTATGTGACTTATGTGTTATGTACCTAAAATTTGAAAATAATATGTTATATATTTTTTTCTGAATATATCAGTTTTTTTTAATTCTATGCTTATCTACTTTCTGACGTAAGGTTTTATGTTTAAACTGATTGTCCTGTCATATATTTCTTTCTCCACCCGTTCCTCTCCTGTATCACTTGCAGAATACTTTTCCGCCTTTCTCTCGGCTTACATCTATAACTTTTTCCGATTGTCGTCGTTTCCTATACAGCCTTTGTAAACGTTTAATTTAACATTCTGCACAAATGTCCGAACCTATGCCCTCGATGTGTCCGAACTATCTAAGTTGCCCCCCTATCAACTTTTCATTTATTCACTTCATTTGTAGATTCTGTCTCTGTATTTCATTTCATATTCTGTCTTTTCTTGTTTTATTCTCCATCTTACTTAAGAATCACATTTTCATTGCATTAATTCGTGTCATATTAATTCGTTTTCTGGATAATGTCCATGTCTCACCACAATAGAATATCGTTGATTTTTATATGTCTCTTGTTTAAAAATGTTTTCATCATACTGAAAATATTTTCTGCTTTTCCCATTCGCTCATCTGTTTATTTTCTATTTTGCTGTTACTTTTAATTATCGTTTCTAAATAAAGGGGTAATTTTTTAGTGTGTCCGAACTTCCGATAGGGGTCACTGTCAAACGAACTGTGAGTTTGCGCCCAAGTCTGTAAATCTGTGTCTCATGAGTTTGGCAAATTATAGTGGAATGTTTAACATCAAAGTAATGCTAGCAAATAGACATCCTAAGCGCCGACGTCAGTGATAGTTTAATAAGCAATTTATCTCACAGTTTCGTAATCTTCAGTGTACATTTTACATGTAACATATTTGAATTGCTCGTAAAACGTTTTTATTCGGGCTTTTTAGTGTGTGGAAGTCAAATTAAGGTTATGTTACTTTGCCCTTTATGAGTATCAATTTCAGTTTTTTGGGAGGATTTTCAAATATATTTTTTGGTAAATATATTATTGGTAAGTTGTTTTTTTTTACTAAATCTGTTATATAAATTGTATTGACAATATTGGTGTTTTTGTTTTAGTTGAAAATTGTGATGTGTTTTGTACCAGACTGTAAACATTATAGCGAACAAGACATTTGTAGATTTTTTACATTTCCTGTCGATTCAACTGAGCGAAAAAGAATGGATAAAGCTTGTGAGGTAATATTAAATATTTATAAGGTGGCATGGACGTAAAAAATGATTGTGTAACTTCTCGGTGACCAGATCGGGAGCCCTTAAAACATTCAGTTTATAGTTCAGTCTGTAGTTGCCATTTTGTCAACAATGTTAGAAAAAATGGTCCCAGGATATTTGATTTTAATATTAAAAGGAAATTTGCATTTAAATCTCGGGAGAAATGGTATGATATTTAAATATATATGGTATAATATGTCCATATATAGACGGAACTGATAAGTTTTCAGAAAAATTGAAAAATAACACTAGTTATATTATTTATTACAATGACAGTAATGAAGTAGTGGGTAATGGGACCCACAGTTACCGTCATCAAATCCAAGGAAATCTTCACATTTTAAAGCAATCCAAATGTTAATTATGTATATGGACATTGCAGGAAGTTGTAATCGTTCTTATTGAATATGATCAATCCTGAGCAGTAAATGTAGACTACTGGAAAATGTTTAGGTTAATTATTACTTACCTAATTATATCTTTTTCTTTAAGCATTATTTTACTAAAAATTTCTACTATTAATGGATTTAATGAGATATTTAAAATATCATACCGCCTCTTTGGAGACTCAAACGCAAATTTCCTTTTAATATTAATATCAAATATCGTGGGACTATTTTATCTAACAATGTTGACAAAAAGGCAACTACAAACTACTGAATGTTTTTCGGTTCCCGATCTTGTCGCCTGGAAATTACGCAATAATTTTTGTACGTCCATGCCATCTTATAAATAGTTAATATTACCTCACAAGATGTATCCATTTTTTTCGCTCAGTTGAATCGACAGGAAAGGTAAAAAATTTACAAATTTTTTATTCACTGTAATGTTTACAGTCTGGCACAAAACACATCACTATTTTCGGCTAAGACAGAAATACCAATATTGTCAATACAATTTATATAACAGATCTTGTTAAAAAACCAACTTACCAATAATAAATTGAACAAAATATATCTGAAAATCCTCACAAAAAACAGAAGACTGTCACTCGTAAAAGGCAAGGTAACATAACCTTAAATATACTTCCATACAATAAAAGGTCCGAATAAAAACGTTTTACGAGCAATTCAAAAATTTAAATGTAAAATGTACACTCAAAATGAAACGAAACTGTGAGAGAAATTGCTTATTAAACTTGTAAAGAGAAGAAAATGACTAACAAAATTTCTCTTATGTGAATTTCAATGCACTTTTCCTTTATTTGGAAAGGTTCTGATGGGGTTCCGCCCCATTGTGACGCCAGACTTAGGCAGTCCATTGTTAAAATTTATTATCAAACTCAGTGTTCTGTGCGCCAAACTTATAGAGCATGTCGTCAATTTGAACTTTGTGATATATTCGTCGAATTATCGATATATTCGGAACGCAGTTCATGCTGCTCTATATTAAAACAAAAACAATGCAAAAAACTGTGCGTTCTAAAGAAAATATCGCCGGTGTTGCTGGCAATTCATCGCCATTCGTGGGAAGTTGACCTTTGTTATTCTACTACATGAATTATTATTTCCGAATTTGAATGGTATTACTCGGCCCGTCGTGTCATACCACCAACACAACAGTCGATTTATTAAAGGAACAATTTGATGAGAAAATTATTTCAAGGAACGGATCTGTTAATTGGCTACTAAGGTATATGATTAACGCCTTCAGATTATTTTCTTTGGGATCATTTTTGGTCATGCTCTTTGGTCTATGCTGACAGATCAGCAACTATTGACGCCTTGAAAGCCAACATAACTCTGACAATTCCGCACATAAGATCCCAATTACTTGAAAAGGTCGTCGAAAATTGTATTGACAGAATGCGCTTTGTCATTGAATTTTGTTTCACATAAGATACATAGTTTTAAGACATCTAATTTGATTGTTATTTTATTTGAATTTAAAGACGCACTTAAAAAATTACTATTTGCATATAATTTTTAACCTGTTGTATTTCTGTCTTTTAATATTATTTTATGAATTTTCTCGTTACTTTATAAAATCATACTTTTTATTTTATTTACATTTATTTTCATATGTTTATTTTTCCATTTAATACTCCATTTAATACTTATTAATTGTAATTTTTTTCAGTCAGTTATTCAGTTATGAACATTATTTCCCTCAACTATATTTCTTTCATTTTCCAATATCTTAACTTTAAATACAGTATATGCTATAGTTTATACTAGAAAACAAAAATGTATAGTACTCAGTAAGCATATTTAATTTAAACTGAAAATATACTCACAGTATCATGATCATATCATATCATTTGACGTGACTTATTTCGGTCAGCTATCTGCTCATCCATTGTGATCAGGTACTCTTCTGTATATTGTCCTTCCAATGTGCGCTTGGACATCCGCGACCTCTTTTGCTTGCCTAGGTTTCCTCTCCGTAACCTTGCTTGTCCACCTATTGCCTGCTGTTCGCATTAAGTGCCCTTCCTTTCTCTCCTTTCCAAGGTAGTCAAGTCCAAGGTAGCCAAAGTCTCCTTTTCAAGGTAGCTTATGTTATGTTATATCTCTGACTCTTGTTTTACTACTTGCCCATTTATTTGATCGCCTTTCGATCAGTCTTACTCCTAAAATCGAACGTATCAGTCATGAGAAATATATGACAAAGTTCAGCAAACTGTTTATCTAAGAATAATACTAAGGTGAGATCGCAGGGAGCTAAATGGCTGAGGCCCATAGCGAGGATGCCCGATAAGAGATATGTTAAAAGAATACCGATGAGAGGTGAAGGTGGAAAGAGAAGGAGAGGCCGACCGAGGAAGAAATGGTTGGATGAAGTAATGAAATATTTGATGACAGTAGCAGTCAGGGGTTGGAAGCATGAGGCTTTGGACCGAAAAAAATGGAAAAGACGAGTGAAAGATCTCGAAGCCAATGGTCACTAGGTATTATTATTATTACACATTACAACATTATTATTATTATTATTCTGTAATCTTATATTTAAAATATATTTAAAATTAAAAGCATAACTTTTACTAACGTATTTCCAAAGACGATCTTTTCAAACGAAGCCTCACTGTGAATTATAAGTAATAGAAACTGTTCAACTAACTCAAATTAAAATGCCCAAGAGTTTATCTCGAAATTTAATATATTACTATGTGACAGATACACTACAGCTAACTCGAGGGATATCTTCAACGTATTTACAAGGTCAGTCAAGAAAATATTTTAAGTTCGTGGATTTTTTTTCAGCACTATGGATAAGTTTGAGCAATCAATTTCTTATTAATCAGCATTGACAAACTCCTAATTCTAAAATATATTTTAATATATTTTTCGAAATATTGGGTAAATTAATATCTTTTTTGATTTCATGTCACTTTGGAGCACCCAAAGAGTGCAGTGTTCTTTTGTTATATCATACATTCTGTCACATGCCGAGATATTTCTATTATTTATCTTATAGCGATGTTATTTTTTGCAACAACAGATATTGATGACCGTCATGAAACTGGTTAACTAAACTTATGGGTCTACGTTAAAGTTCTACAAGCCAGTCATAAATACTTCTGTTGGAATGTGTTCTATCATCAACATTCTTTCAGGTTTAGAAAGCAAAAGTAATTGCTGGGAGCTAAATCTGATAAATATGGCGTATGTTTTGCAATCGCAACTGAAGAACTGCTTGATGGTGTTTTATCATGGTGAAAAACTATTTTTTTGGCCAGATGTGGACTTTTTTTTCTGAATAATAATTTTCTCCGACAATGGCCTTTAGTGAGCAGCATATGAGTACAACACAACGATAATCCCAAAAAATCGTAGTCATGACTGAATCTTGCATCTCTAACCGTTTTTGATTTCTTTGGTGCACTTTCACCTGCTGTCATCCACTACTAGGGCTGCTAATTTGTTTTCGGTGTAACTATATATACAATCACAAAAGTTGATGAAACTCAATAGATTTGTTTTTCAAAGCTGGGCCCACATCAATACAAATTTGCGTTGTGCGGGCTGTATGTGCTGTATGTGGTGTGCCTGAGCGGCAGTGTAGATGCTCTGACACAAAGTCACACATAAATATTGTCGCCGCACAGCATGGATACGAACCATCTGTTGTCAACCAGATAATCCAAACAAATTGTTCCAGTATATTCACAGTATATTCACTGTGCATTTTTATGACGATTTTGTTGTTCGTAAAAGTTTTTGGACATTCGGAATGTGCATCATCTTCAGTGAACCTACAACCACGTTTAAATTCGCCAACCCACTTCTTCACAGTCGAAAAGGAAGGGAAATCATCTCTTAATATAGAACCTAACACTTTTTGTATGTTCGTTAGTGTTAAATTCTTTAAAACAAGGTTCTCTATAGCATCTTGAACAAAATGCTGACGCTTTTACGCAAAACTTTGTTTTACTCGATCGCCACAAACAAGCAACCCAACGTGCGCGTCTGAAACTTCGCAGCACGCCACCTGACGAATCAATATTGAGACATACAGTCATTTGGTCATACTTGGCTTATCTCTGTATCATGGATTTTTCGAGAGACCCTGTAAAACACTGTAAACTATATCACATGGAATCGTTTTGATACATTGCTATTTTCTATGAAAAATATCAGCTTTTTCGATGGCGACATTAACGAAACGTTTGAACCAGCAGGATTTCTTGAATGCAGAAACTTTTGCAGTAATTTACGTAAAAAAATCAGCGTAGATTTGAAAGAATTAAAAGTTTGATTATATTTTTAAATTACCATTTTAGCAGTAACTTGAAAATAATCAGCAGTGGAAAGCAGCTTAACATTTTATATTTCATACTTTGCGTCAAGTGGAAAATGGTCCACTTATATAATCCTCTAAGAACATTTATTACTGTTTTCGAAAAATCTGTTAAGGTGATGTTAACGGCTTTAGGTAGAAATCAGCCTTTCGTTCCGATGTCAATTATTATTTGACGTAACGTTTCCAGCGATGTAGAAACCTCTGGTTTAGAAAATTTCGTAAATCAAATCATTTTAAGTCTTACTCGTTATACAAGAGTAATATCTTTAGATAAATTGAATATATTTAGAGTTAGAGGTGAAGCAAATTATTTCATTATCAAAGGGTGAATAATAAATTTGTGAAACTTAATACTATCTGATTATATTACTTGCTACTAACAGGACTCTGAAATCGTTGTCACTACAAGATATATGCTAATGAATGAGAAAAATCGAACATTTCCTTCATTTGTATGCAAGCAATTCTACTATATACAGGGTGATTCACGGTGGAAGGTACATTAGATGTTTAGGGAGAACTACTTGGGGTAATGATTTTAAAATTTAGGTACTTATGTAAATAAATATGAACTCTCTAGTTAATATAGTTTCTGCGCTGAAGTGTTGCCAGATCTACTTGAAACTGATTCCAAGTTTGTTTTTTTTTAATGGAATACTCTATATGTTATTACATATCCAGATTCTGTAAAGTATTTCGAATATTTTTATGTAATATATACTATACCTATTTTGAGCCATTTCGGAAATAAAAAATATTTTTAAAGAAATTTGGCAACAAACATCCCTGAATAAAAGAATATTTTTTACAACCAGTATAGCTAGATACCTAAATTTTTTAATACGGTTCCTTAAAAGGTTCTCTTATGACATGATGTAATTTATTGCATACATGGTGTTTACAAAACAGTGAACTTTTGATACAACTTAAAAATGCATGTTATGTAGGAATTTTAAAGGAAACATCCTATATTTTATAGTGAAGCTCCAAAAAGCAATAAATTCAGTATCTAAAAGTATTAAGTGATTATATACCTATTTTGAACGGTTTTCGACTTATAAACAAAAGACCACAATAATGCAATTAAAACGATAATGGTTTATTTTATTTTAGTAAACAACACAAAATTCAAATTAGAAACTATTTTATCTAAAAAAACTATTTTTATAGGAAATGTTCGGAACGCTGGCCGTTTACCTGCAAACACTTCAACATTCTAATATGGACACCTTCCGTGCTTCCGTGCACGGCTCCCCTTATCTCTAACTCCTCTCTAATGTTTATTGGCGTTTTGTAGATACTATTTTTTGCAGTACCCCAAAAATAGAAATCAAGGGGAGTTAAATCGGATGATCTCGGCTGTTAATTTCATGTACCCAAATGTCATAGACACCTGCCTTGGAATAGTTTATTGAGCTGCCTGCTTACTTCTTCTTCAATGTGCCGGAGCACTATCAAACTAGCACCGATATACTGCCAGTGGAAGGTTTTCTGTCAAATCCCCCACTACTATTTCTAGACACATTCGTGAAATTAACTGTTCATTGTAAATAAAGTATAAAATTTGTTTGTACATGATTAAATAAAAACATAAAAACTAAAATCTCTTGGTAAGCGGAATCCCTGGTAAAATGAGGATTTTTATTGGTCTAGAAGTGATAAATCCGTCTGTTAATACTCCTTTTCTCGAAGATTTGGACTCATCAATCCAGATTATTTTTTGCAAAAATGTGGATTTTTCTGAAAATGAACTAATAAATTTTCACAAAATTCTACTTTTGGAGGGTAATCGTCTGGCTTGAGAAACTGAACTATAGAAAATTTGTAAGGGCGCATGCCCTGTTTTTTCAGTATTCTTTGTATTGAGGAGAATGTTATATGCAGCTGGGCTTCAGCTTTTACATAAGATTGTGGATACGCATGGAAATAAGGCAGAATGTTAATCTCGTTATCCTCACCAGATGTTACTGGCGTGGTTAAATTCCTGGGTGCCTTCGAAAACCCAAAATTTATTAAATGTGTTTGAATTCGTCTAATTTATTTTTCATCCATTCGTGCTAAATTAGGATACATTGCGTTAAATTGTCTGCAGGTGCTGGATTCGAATAGTTAATTCCTTCCATTCTTTACTGCGACAATTACGTACTTAAACACTATCAAACTAATACTGTCAAATACATAGATTTTCATAATATTTGTTTAGAAGCAATGTCACCCTAACCGGCCGTGGGTCACTACTAAAATAATTCATAATCTTTGCATTAATTGCATTATTTTGGTTTTTACTTATAAGTTGAAAACCGCTAAAAATAGGTATATCAACACTTAACACTTTTAAATACAGAATTTAATGCTTTTTTTGTGCTCCCCTATAAAATACAGGGTGTTCCATTTAAAATTCCTATAAAACATGAATATTTTTAGTGCAATTAAATGCGCGCTATTTTGTAAACACCCTGTGTGCGATAAATTAATTATCATATTATATTATCATAAAGCAACCTATTACAAGACGCTATTCAAAAATTCAGATATATAACTATTCTTGTTCTAAAATGAAATATTTTTATATTCAGGGATGTTTTTTATCAAATTTTTTAAAACATATTTTTTATTTCCGAAATGGCTCATAATACGTATAACATATGTTATATAAAAAGTTGCAATATACCTCATAGAATCTAAAAATATAAATTACATAGGGTATTCCATTTAAGAAAAGAAAGTTAGTATTAGCTACGAGTAGGTTTGGCAACACCGCAGCACAGAAATTAGTTCTCCTAAAACGTCGAATGTAAAAGTCACCGTGAATCATCCTGTATATATATATATATATATATATATATATATATATATATATATATATATATATATATATATATATATATATATATATATATATATGTGTGTGTGTGTGTGTGTGTGTGTTTCGTAGTGTTTCGCGAATTAAATACGAAAACCGACAAACTTCGTTCTGTAGTTAGTTTAAATGGTTTGTTGTAGTCAGGGTATTGGAGGATAGGACGATTTGTAATTAATTCTTTGCATTTCTGGAACGCATTTTTGTACTCGGTATTTTCGGCATCAACGGAACAACCTTTTCGAAGACATTTGGTCAATGGGAAGCTAATTTTTGGGAAGTTTTTGATGAAACGTCTATAATAACCTACTAATTCCAAGAATGCTTTGATTTCTTTCTGGCTTTTTGGAATGGGGTAGCGTTGAATGGCTTCAATTTTAGTTGGATTGGGTTTTATCCCATCGGGAGTGATGACGTGCCCTAGGAAGGAAACTTCCTTGCAGAGGAATTCTGATTTGTCCGGCTGAACTTTTAGGTTGACTTCTTTTAATCTCTTGAATATTATTCGTATGTGCTCAATATGTTATGAGAGTGATTTTGAAAATATGTCGACATCAGTACAGTGTCTCAGTACTTCATCCATCATTCTTTGGAATGTGGCTGGAGCATTTTTGAGGCCAAAGGGCATCCGAAGGTACTCAAAATGACCATTGTTCACAGTGAACGCAGTCTTTTCGACGGAATCTGAACTCATCTCGATTTGATGGAAGCCTTGAGCTAAATCGAGAGTAGTGAAATAGGTGCACTTGCCAAGGTTATCTAGGATATCATCGATACGTGGGAGCGGCCATTTTTCTTCAACGGTTACGTCATTGAGCTGGCGGTAGTCGATTACTAGCCTGTACTTCTTCTTACCGGAAGCATCTGCCTTTTTCGGAACTATCCAGACTGGGGCGGAATAAGGCGAGATGGAAGGTTGAATAATTTTGTTGTCCAATAGTTTTTGAACTTGGGACTGTATTTCCTGGTTCATAGAAGGTGGGTGTCGATAGGATTTTACATATATTGGACGATCATTATTAGTTCGGATATAATGTTTAGTTTGACTAGTGAAAGAAAGGTCACATCCTTCGTGGTACATAATTTCTTTGAAATCGTATAGAAGGGGAATAATTTTCGATTTTTCCAAAGGTGTTAAATGATCCAATCGTAGGAGTTCTGAAGGATTAAATTTCTTTTTGATAGATTCACTAGGAGGGTCTAATAATTCAAACTGATCGTGCGGAATGACTTTTATTCTTTGATGAAAATTGATATCTACTTCAGGAGCGGGATTAGGGATTTTACAATAACCATTTCGTACGTCAACTAGACTGTCGGGTATAATATCGTCTCCAACTGTAAATGAAGGCAGAATAGCAACGCCGTTTTCGTAATTTACCGGAATGCATAGATGTTTGTTATTAAGGTTCTGAATAGGTCCAGTCAAAGGTTTATTATAAGCAAGAGAAAAAGGAATTTTAATATTCCTAAGAGTTAAAAGTTTCTTCTCGTAATCTATTAATACATGAAGATGTTTCAAATCCTTTGTTCCTATCAGTGCGTCAAAGTCATTATGCCAATTTAAAACTCTCATATCTAAATTATTGTTAATTCCTAATTCTTTTAATAACGGTATAGTTAAATTTTTATTTTCTTTGTACGTATTTTTACAAGCAGTTACTTCGAATGGTTCGAAAAATATCTTTTCAGGAAATTGATTAGCTATTTTAGGAGAAATGATAGAGTCAGTAGCACCAGAAACAATGAGGACAGTTATTTGTATTTGAGGAAGATAGAAATATGGTAATTCAATCTTCTGGGCTATGTTGTTTAGGTTGATGGGAGATGAGGGCGAAGTTCTTGAAAATTTTCAGGTGCCCTTTCCGAAATGTTTTCATTAGTCTTTCCGACGGCAGAAGGTGGTCGACAGAATTGAGGGTTGGGTATTTCGAACGAAGAATGATCCTCTTGAGGATAGTATGAAGAGGAATCTTGATAATATGAAGAATAATCATACTCCTCGGAAGGTTCTTCCACCAAATACTCTTCGTTATGCGGTTCCGTATAAGTTTCAACGTTGGTCAATTATCTAGTGGTGAAATTTCTCGGACCGGTTTGTTGAAATGCATTAGGGAATCTATGAGGTTGTCGATTTTGATAGATTTTCGAAGGGCCTCCAGTTGAAATAGACATTGGTGTAGGGGTGTCTAATTTCAAAGGTCTATTAGTCTGTGGGGCAAATACATTTCGGGGTTTCCCAAATACTTGTGCATTTGTTGGATAATGCCTCGGCGGCATTGGTCGAGGTTGGATGTGAATCGGCTGACTCGGAAAAGCCGGTTAGCTTGATTGAGGAAAATTCATTTGATGTTGGGAAAGAGGTTTGAATACTGGTCTATTAAATGTATTATTGTCATTAAATTGTGTATTTGTATTATTTGTAAAATTGACCTGCGACTCGATCATATTAAAATTAACGACGTGTGAAAAGGCGTCGTCAAGCGTGTTTGGATTTTGCAGCATTAGCATTGTTTTTAATGTCTGCGGAGAATTGGCCGTTAATATTAGGACAGATGTTTTCTGTACCTGACTAAATAATATTACTTTTGAAGTTTGATCCTCAACTTTGCACTGAATTTTCGAGATAATTCTTTGAACGAATGTTTTTAATCGGTCTACAAAATTTAAAATCGTTTCGTTTTTATTAATCTTTATATATTGTAGCTGTTGCATTAATATTTGATAAGTTATAGGGTCGCTAAATTTTTCTCTAAGAGCAACTTTTATCGTAAGCCAGTTAGTTAGGTCTGGTCTCGATAGGAGAAATTCTCTCGTGTTGTCTATTAATTTAGATTTTATAGCCGCCAGAATTACTTTATTTATATTCTCATTATCATTACTTGCATAAAGATAAAAGAATTCGTCGATTGCAATTATGAAACTCTCGAGATGATTTTGTGCACCGGAGAATGTGGGTAAAAGTGATGTGTGAAAACGGATGTTTTCCATTGTATTAAATATATCTACGAACTTAACTCTAATTCTGAGCTTACATTAATTGATTGATTTGTTAAAATTTCTTTTGTTGAATCTGTTTCTGTGTCACTTTTTGGTTTACTTAACCCTAATTTTGCCTTATTATTCAATAAAATTTTTGTCAGACGTTTTGAAGAATCAGACATTTACATATATAAATACATAAAAATGGCAATTCAGTTTTACTTACACTATAATCAATGAAGATTCAATAGAGTTTATATTTATAAGTACACAACCAAAGGGTTCCCTATAAAGGCGTGACTGAATTGGCTTGTCTGATGTCGGTCTTCTTGTAGGTCGGACTAGGACTGCAGCTTCCTCTGACGGCACGGTAAACGGTGGCTGGATCCTGGGTTCGTACCTTCTTCTTGGTAGTGTCTAAAGATTTGGAAATCACTTCTGCACAACGGTAAACCGATAAAGGGCAGAATGACACTATCCTGTTCGCAGCGCCAGTTAAATACGAAAACCGACAAACTTCGTTTTTAAAAACTTTATTTTATAATAAGGACACTTAAACTAATGAACAATATCGTGAACAGCGCGAGCTTTGACACTACAATATTGATTACCTCTACAATACAGATTCTCCTTAAATATACACTTATAGCTTATTCAGCGTTAAGCAATGGACATTTAAATATTCATTACTCGCGGTCATATTCATTACTCGGGTCATTACTCGCGGATGGAAGAATACGCTAGACTAGTAGTCCGGGAGCACATCCGATCGTTTGTGTCCCGTTTGTTGGGAACGTGCAGTTTCGCCAAGGTCACTTGGCGAAACCAAGTTAAGTTTGCTTACGATGTGATTATTATTATTAAAAAAAATAAATTACACAGTTGTGGTAAGAACTCCAAGTATCCGGGTGTAACCAAGAATACTTGGGTGTCTACTGACGGTCAAGGGCGCGTATGACAATTCCGACTGTTCCCAATATTACTGCTTTTTGCATCTATACTACTGCCCTTTTTGTGATACCTGGTTGTTCGAGGTTCTGTATTAGGGATTTATGGACTAGACCATCAGCGCTTACCACAAATGGAAGGATATTAACTCTATCTAGGTGCCATATATCCTTGATTTCAAAAGCCAGATCTCTATATTTGTCCATTTTTTCCCTGTATGCTCCGTGTATATTGTCATCTAAGTCAGTATATTCAGTCATCTAAGTCAGTATATTGCCATCTATACAGTCAACAGAGAGGTCAACTATTGTGGCTTGATTAGCTTCTTTTTGGTAGAGCACTAAATCTGGTCTATTTGCTTGCACCGTTTACTGTCAATAAATATATCGCTATA
>JARFXV010000115.1:272500-470000 GCA_031761425.1 Cosmopolites sordidus | reverse complement strand
GCATAAAATAATAATTATAAAAAAAAAATAATTATAAAGTCAAACTCAACAGCAACAATAAATAAGTGTACAAATTGTTTTCACAGATTGCTGTAGTAAGGTTGTATAAATTACGATTCATCGTATTTGAATAAACTTTTCAAATTAGTTACTAAACATGATAAAATCATCATAACATTGTTTCTATACATAAGCTGCGATCAGCAACATTGAAAAATTGTATAAACTATTGGTAAGTGTTTCAGTGTGATAGAGGAATACTAAACATGAAGAGATTTACCACGAAATCACTTTTTCTAGACGTCTAGATGCGCGTTTCGCTAACCATGTTAGCATCATCAGGAGATGATTCAGTCTAATTCTAAAAACTACGTTCTATTTCTATGTTCACCGTACCTAATAAAACGTTTAAAAATCATGAACGGTGAAGTTAACTAAGTATTACATTAACAAATTGACCGAATGAAATAATAATAACAATAATAAAAGGGTTCAAAGGGTAGTGAAGCGTCTCTTATAGCCTCTCCTATCCATTTCCTACTCGCACCTCTTCGTTGGTGAACCCTGGTAACTAAGTGCTGCAGAACCAAGACCGGGTAACCAACCCCGGTGGAGGAGATTTGGTACAGGGAAACACCAGATAGAGGGTTAGCACCCCTATATCTGTGCCAAATTGCTTTCGATCATGAAGATGAAGCCTTGGAAACCACCCTTGATATGGGGATTGCATCAAGCGGAACGATTGCACAGTCTCTAGCAGAGACAAGTGGAGCGAGTGGCGCCTCTCTGCGAAACGAAACCACAAGGTCAAGCAACCCAAGTTAGGACACCCAGGATAACGGCTTGGAAACCCAAAATGGGACTGCCGCGGTAATCCAAACAAGGGGAAGGCGTATGCGATGGAGAGATCTATTCAATATGATACCTATTCTATATGGATGACTTAAAGGTGTATGCCAAAGGGAAAGAACAACTTAAGGGAGCGCTTAAATTAGTAAGGGAATTCAGCACGATAGTTGCTGTGAACTTTGGACTAGACAAATGTGCGACACTACAGGTAGAGAAAGGAAAAATAATTTCTATCACAAATTTGACTTTGTCTGTCTCAGAACTGAAAACATTAGAAGCAGAAGGCCACTATAAATATCTAGGCATTACCCAGGGCCTAGACATCAAACAAAATGACAATAAAGAAAAAGCTGAAATATAATTATTAAACACAGTTAACGCAGTACTCAATACACACCTCTCAAGAAAAAACAAAATTATAGCTATTAACATTTGAGCTATCCCATCCATCACATACACATTTGGAACATTAAAAGGGTCAAAGACAGACCTGCAGAGATTAGACAGAAAAATTCGAACGCATTTTCAAGAGCCAGAATGCATAATCCCAATGCTGCAATTGAGCGGCCTTATCTACGAAGAGAGGAAGGCGGTAGAGGGCTGGGTTGTTTGGAAGTTATACACGAAAGGGAATGTCAAACCTCAAAGAACTACATTTACAGAAAACACTCACCCATACTTCGAGCAGCTGTAGTATGGGACAGAAAGGACTCTTCGGCTGGCCAAACCACCGCAACCGGAACCAGAAAATGCATTTGAAATAATGAAAACCAAGTGGCGCAACAAAGCCTTGCATAGACGGCACTATACTACTCTAAACAATCAAGAACAAATTGATTCCAAGGCTACAAGTACCTATCTAATATCAGGATATCTCTTTGGAAAAACAGAAGGATTTATAATGGCAATATAGGATCAGGTTGTACCCACGTGAAATTATGTTAGAGTAATCATGAAACAAAACATACCAACCTCCAAATGCAGATACTGTGATAAAGACGAGAATCGATACAATATTTAATAACGGGTTGCATCTATCTGTATGTGACCAGCTACCTATCAAGACATGATTCCATGGGTAAAGTTATTCACCAACTTAACTATGTCAGAAACATGGATTACTAACAACATTCACACCATATCATCAATACGCTCCCAAACCTGTTCTAGAAAATCAACACATTAAATTATATTGTGACTTGCAGATTCGAACTGACAGAACGGTGCAAGGAAATAGACCATATTTAGTGCTCTACCAAAAAGAAGCTATTCAAGCCACAATAGTTGACTTCTCTGTAGCTTTAGATGAAAATATACACCGAGGATACAGGGAAAAAATGGACAAATATAGAGATCTGGCTTTTGAAATCAAGGATATATGGCACCTAGATAGAGTTAATATCCTTCCATTTGTAGTGAGCGCTAATGGTCTAGTCCACAAATCCCTAATACAGAACCTCGAACAACTAGGTATCACAAAAAGGGCAGTATTATGGATGCAAAAAGTAGTAATATTGGGAACAGTCGGAATTGTCAAACGCGCCCTTGACCGTCAGTAGACACCCAAGTATTCTTGGTTACACCCGGATACTTGGAGTTCTTATCAACTGTGTGAAAAAAAAATGAAAATAATAATAATAATAATAATAATAATCATGGAATCACATCTATCTGGGATGACAAATTTAAGCGATATACATCTTGCATTATATTGTGCAGCAGTGACTGTCATCGAAATTTCAGGTCAAAAGACTTACACCCATAATGCGGCTGGTCGTAGTATCCAGAAAAATACACCTGTCTGGAAAACGCGCCTTAAAAACAATATCAATGGGTTCCGGAGGAAAGTTGACATTATCTCAGAGTATCTTTCTGGTAATCAGTCAAATAAAGTAGCGAGAAAAGCAAAAATAATTGCCAATAAATCTGGCATTGACTTCGATGATTCAAACCTGACAGAAAAATTGTTGGATCTAAAAGATCGGTTTAGGCAAAAAGCTAAATCGAAAGGAGCCAGGCTAGCAAGATATAATGAACTAGAAAAGCGAAAACATCAAAATTCAGTATTTGCAAACAGCCAAAAGAAATTTTATAGACAACTCGAAGCAGAAGGTAACAGCAGGTCAGAACTTAAGAATATCGATGTGTCTTCCTTTGCGGAATATTGGAGATCGGCTTGGAAAAAATCAGACGGCTACGAAAAATTGGCTCCTTGGGTTAAAACCATTCAAGAACAGACAAATGCTCTCCCAGATATGGAGTCTAACGATTTCACAGAGATTGACATTTGCATTGCTGTCAGGAAGACTCACAACTGGAAGGCGCCTGGACCAGATGGATTGCATAACTTCTGGATTAAAAGCCTTACAGCCGCCTATCCCGTACTTGCAAATGCATTTAAAGAGGTTTTAATAAATCCAGACACTTTCCCTGACTTTCTAATGGAGGGCAATACATACCTACTGTTCAAAAAAGGGGACGTTAAGCAACCCAATAACTACAGACCAATCACATGTCTGTCAGTGTTATATAAACTGTTCACAGCCCTACTCAATGAAAAAATCTACCAACATTGTGATAAAAACAACATTTTTGAAGAAGAACAGAAATGATGTATAAGAGCAAGTATGGGCTGCAAGGAACAATTGACGATCGATGCTGTAGTTCTTGAGCAAGCGTGAAAAAGAAAACGCAACTTAAATATCTGCTATATAGACTACAAGAAAGCATTCGATAGTGTCCCTCACGATTGGCTGGTTGAGGTTCTGAATTTCTATAAAATTAGCCCCCAGATTATTAATTCTTTAAAGTGCCTGATGGGGAAGTGTAAAACGAATCTTTTTGTCGGCCAACAATGCATTGCTGCAACAAATATCGAGAGGGGAATTTTTCAGGGAGATTCCCTTTCTCCAATTTGGTTCTGTTTAGCATTGAGCCCTTTGTCCACACTACTCAACAACAGCAATATTGGATATAAACTTAACATGAGGAATCCAAGAAAGCTCTCTCATCTACTATATATGGATGACCTTAAATTATATGGAGAAACTAGAGAAAAATTAAACTCATTGATAAAAACGGTTGAAACATTCAGTAGGGATATCAGAATGTCATTCGGACTGGACAAATGCTCTACCATTAGTATACAGAAGGGAAAGGTTCAGAGTCAACATTCAACACTTTGTAACATACAACAACTAGCACCAGAAGAATCCTACAAATATTTAGGAATACCCCAAAAGCATAAACTTGATCATAACCAGTTAAAGAAGGACTTTTCCACTCTATACCAAAAGAGACTTACAAAACTTTTAAACACCAAACTGAACGGAGGAAACCTCATTAGAGCGATCAACGGTTGGGCGGTGCCAACTCTGACATATTCTTTTGGCATAGTTAAATGGTCAGAAACTGACCTTGATGAACTCGATAGGTTGACGCGCCGAACATTGACAAAGTTCCGATGCCTGCATCCAAACTCATCTACGAAAAGACTATACATCCCAAGAAAATTGGGGGGTAGAGGCCTTGTAAACGTAAAAAATCTCTGTCTCAATCAAGAAAATAGAATGAGAAAACACTTCCTTGATTCAAACAGTACGTTAATGAAATTGGTTGCAAATGAGGATCGGGGTTTCTCCCCACTGAACCTAAATAAACAAAATCGTATTGATAGCAGAACAACACTCACGGACTGTGTTCGAGAACGGAAAGGACAAAGATTGCACGGAAGGATTCCTAAGTCACTCGAAGATGACACCATTGACGAACAATTGTCTCTGAAGTGGCTGACCGATGGACTCTTGTACCCAGAAACAGAAGGTTTCGCGATATCTATTCAAGATAGGGTAACAAGAACAAAAAACTATGAAAAGCACATACTGCATTTGGACCTAGTCGATAAGTGCAGGAAATGCGGTACTTTGGGGGAAACAATTGAGCACCTTATTGGCGGTTGCCCGGCCCTTGCTCCTAATGCTTATTTAGGACGGCATAATCAGCTGGCAAAAATTATACATCAACAAATTGCAAAAAAATACTCGCTATTAGAAAATGCACCTCCTCCATATTATAAGTACTCGCCTTATCCTGTACTTGAATCATCCGATACCATTCTTTACTGGGCCGGATATTGTTCTAATCAACAAAAAGAACAAGAGGGCTTTTATAATTGACATCGCAGTGCCACTATCTCACAACATTAGAAAAACTGAGATAGAAAAATCCACAAAGTATGAAAATCTGGCATACGACTTGAAGAACCAGTGGAAACTGAGTAAGGTAGATGTTGTGCCCTTCGTTATATCCGCCGAAGGCCTGATAAGTAAGAGATTTTCAAAGAACCTCGAGAGCCTCGGGATCTCGAGATCGATTGCCATAGTGGGACAGCATGCCGTGCTCTTGCAGACGTGTCACATTGTTCGTAAGATATTATGCTAGGGTGAGAGGAGCTGAATTGCTTTTTCATCTTGGCATTGGAATACCGGCCAGCATGTGATGAGATTCTACAGTAAGGATGAGCAGAATAATAATCATATCTTAAGCAAACCCCTCAGTAGAAGAGAAGATTGCAAAAAACATAGAAGATTTACATGGCAATGCAGATATAATGAAAGAATACTTGAAAGTCCAGCCATCTAGAAAAGAGACCGGAAAAGCCAAAGCCATGGCCAAAAAGGCAAGGATAGATATATGTATTAAGGAACAAGTAATTTCATGTAAGGGAGCAAGGTTGCGTAGATATAATGAGAATAAAAAAAGGAAGGAGCAAAACGTAAACTTTTATAAAAATCAGAAACAGTTTTTTCGAGATCTTGAAACGAACGAACCTACTAAATTTAATACCCAAAACATCGACCCAACAACATGTTACTAATTTTGGAAAACATCTTGGAAAGTATCGGAGGGGTACAACACATCAATAGCCTGGATCTCACATATCGAAAGCCTGCAAGAAGTCTTACGGGAAATGAAGGTGGATGAATTTACAACTAAGAGGTCCGTAACGCCATAAGAAAACCCCAAAACCGGAAAGCACCAGGGCCAGATAGAATCCAGAATTTCTGGATCAAATATTTAGATGCCATACATGAGAATTTATCGCGTTGCTTCAGTAAAGCGCTAACTAACCCCGAATCTATTCGGCAATTTTTATCTGAGCGTAATACATATTTACTCTATAAGAAAATGACAAGATGCAGCCAAATAACTATCGACCTATAATTTGTCTTTCAGCACTTTATAAGTTACTTACATCATTAGTAAACGAAAAAATATATCAACACTGTTTAGATAATAATATCCTAGCAGAAGAACAAAAAGGATGTGTAAGACAATCTGCGGGATGTATACACCAACTTACTATAGATGCAATTGCCCTGAAGCACGTCGAGAGAAAAGCGTAACCTTAACTTATGTTACATTGACTACAGTAAGGCCTTCGATTCTGTCCTTTATGATTGGTTAGTTAAAGTTTTGGAAATTTGCCCTAAAATCAGAGGAATGCTTACTCACTTAATGAAGTCTTGAAAGACAAATATATGGATATTGGGGGAAAATGCTGGAAGAGTCAACGTTGAGAAGGGAATTTTCCAGGGAGACTCTTTGTCGCCAATTCGGTTTTGTCTGGCCCTAAATCCTATGTCCACGATTCTCAATCAGTCTGCAAACGGTCTGCAATTCTCACTGATTCTCAATCAGTCTGCAATTATACATTCCTCGAAAATATGGAGGTTGAGGGCTTATTAATATCAAAGAATTATGTCTAACTTATGAGGCTCGCAACTCAGTTTGATCACAATTATACACCACTGAAACTGAGCCATGCAAACTACACTCTCGAAATAGGAACAATACAAAACATCTCTCGGAACATAAATCAGTCCATGGTAGATATGTAGAATTATTAAATGGCAATACTATTGATAAGAAAGCTTCTCTGCTCTGGTTAGACGAGAATCAGCTATATCCGGAAACTGAGGGTTTTGTTATTGCTATCCAGGATAAAGTCATCAAAACTAATAATTACAAGAAATGTATCCTTAAAAAAAAACACTGAAGATGTATGTCGAAAGTGTGGTAAAATAGGGTAGACTGTTGGGCACATAATTGGTGGATGTCCTGCTTTAGCAGAAAACGCATATTTAGGAAGGCATAATCAGCTTGCTAAAATAATCCACCAAAAACTGGCACTTAATTATGATATTTTACCAACATCTACTTCGCCGTATTATAAATACAGCCCTCAAGCTGTTCTGGAGTCTGACGATGTGCTGCTCTACTTGGATAGGCCGATAATAACTGATAGGGCTGTCGACTACAATAGACCAGACATAGTCTGGTATAAAAATAAATAAAAAAGAAAAGTGGGGAACAATTATTGATATTGCCATATCACTGTCCCATAATATACATAAATCGGAGGTTGAAAAGGTTTCTAAGTATGAGAATCTTTCTTATGAATGGAAGAACATCTGGCAACTTGAAAAATTGAACATCGAACCTTTTGTAATTTCCGCAGAGGATTGGTGAGCCACAGGTTCTCCAAAAATGTAACAAATTGCGGACTAAATAGAAATATCATAAAAGTGGAACAACGGGTTATATTGTTGAAAACCTGCCACATTGTTTGAAAATGTTTGTCTTAATGCGAACGGAATACTGGCTAATAATGAAATTTATCCCCAGGCTCCGAGCCGAACTACAACATCGCGAGGGAGGAATCCGGTTTATGGTTTCCAGCTTTTTGAGCTGAGAGAGTGATACCAAGTCGATGAGAATAATAATAAATTATTTTTGTTGCCTATAACAACTTGATAGTCTTCAATGCGACAATTTTAATATGTAATAATATGTAATAATAATATAATAAATATACTGCAATTTGCAGCTAAAATTCTCCTTATAGCGCAATTTTATTGTTATGAAGTCCAGATTGTTTTTCGTTTTTCATACTTAAAAAATAAAACAACAGAAAAAATTCAAATTTATTTAAATGCTGTTAAAACACACATAGTAGTTTTTGAATTTTTATTTATAAAAAACAGCCATCCGTAAAGGCCATCCACTTCTTCACACTCATTTAGCCTGGATCTGAAATTTTCAACCACTCGCTGGAACATCGTTATTCTCTGCTTTAAATCATTTAAGTTGGGTGGTAATAATGGGTTGAAAACCTTACTTTTTAAATAGCCCCATAGGAAAAAGTCAGCAGGTGTTAAATCTGGATTCCTCGTAGGAAGTTGGTGTCCTCTTGGAGACTAATCACTCTTTCAGGGAATAAATTGTAAAGAAATCCTAAAGAATCATTCATGACGTGGGAAGTTGCTTCATCTTATTGGAAAAATATGTTTGCGGTTCTAGCCAATCGAGTTTTGCATTTCTGGAGCCAAAAAATCGAGATTATGCGGCAATAACGATCGGAATTAACAGTTTGAGTGCGACCACGGTTATCTTCAAAAAAGTAGAGACCGATAATTCATTCGCTTAATATGGCAGCCAAACGACACACTTAGGAGGTTGTAAAGGTTTCTGGTGCTGTTCCAGTGGATTGTCGGGATCTCAATATCAGCAATTTTGTTTATTTACATGGCCTTTGATGTGTAAATTCGATTCTTTAGAAAACTATATATTATTGAAGCTTCTAAAACGATTTTTAATTGTCCTGCAGAATTCGACTCGTTTAGCTGTATCATCGTTGTTTTTATAAAACGTTCGCACGCAAAATGCGCGCTGTAGTCCCGTGGCACGATCCATTGCTACTAAACTTAAAAAGCGTTTGACACCACTCCACTCCACCGCACTCCCCTTTCCCAAATTTACTTTCAGGACAAGATTCTGGACTATGTGTAATTTATTTAACACGTTATTATTGGCACCACCCCAAGCAATCATTCCCCATACAATAATAATGATTGACAAAAGGAAAAATATACCACCCTTAACCAGTGCTGATAAGTAACTTGAATGTATAAAACTCATACTTTTATCGAAATAAACACCCTGATATTTACAATGATCAGAAAATTCAATTTTTTGACACAAATCAGTACACTTGTTACATGGATCAGTAACTTGAAGAATGATACACTTCTTATTCGTTTCAAGAGATGTTCTATGTCGATTAAAGAATTATATCAAAGAACATTTAGTTATATTAATTGCAGGAAAGTGTCAATTGTCAATTGCAAATTATTGTCAAGCCATTCTTTTATTAGATAAAAATCTTTGGATACGAGTGTTAATTAGATTATCATAGTACTTGGGACAAATAAAAACACAGTATCATCCGCAATACAAAAAAGTATTTCATCGGTCTTTTATGAAATATGTTATTAATATATAAAATAAAAAGTAATTGGCCTAATACATTACCTTGAGGGACTCCGCAATTTACATTTACTGACTCGTACGAGACCTGTTCTTGATGTATTCTTGATGAAATTAAACTTAGAGTAGTACCTCTTATTCCATAGTTATCAAGTTTAGTACACAATAATTCATAACTTATGGAATCAAATGGTTTCCGAACGTCAAATAATAATTCAATTGCCTATTTAATCTGGTCAAGATTCTTAGAAATATATTTTGATTTTTTTGAACGCATTAACGAGTGCATGAGATGTGCATATGCCGTTTTGGAAACCATATTGCCTCCTAGACAATATTTTATTTGTCCATGAAGGAAATCAATCACATCTAAATGCTATTCTTAAGTATTTTAGATAGCGTTAGGGTTAGAGAAATGGGTCTGTAGTTTTCCAATACCATTCTACCACCACCCTTATCAAGAGGAATAATTATAGCTTCATTAAAATCCGATGGGAAATTGCCTTGAGTGAAACAGAGATTGAAAATGTGTGTTATTGATTCAACAATATAATGTTATATTTCGATTAAACTTTTATTAGTAAGTTCCTGTTTAACAAAACTATTGGACTTTTTTAATTTATTCACCAAATACATAATTTCATTCTTATTAACTGGAGTTAAAAATATAGATTCATACACTGTTACAAATGAGTTTGTATGACATTAGATGAATTCACAATCCTCTTCATATTAATGCTATATATCGGTCACATCAATGCTATTCAGTATATGTATATACGAAAAATACCATCAGCTTTATTAATACATTTTTTCGAAATATAATTTTTATAATCAGGTATTTCAAATGACATGTTATCTGAATTCCTGGTCTCGTTCAATACCAAAATACGAATTATTATATTTTGAGAAACAATATAGGCTGATATTTCATCTTGGTTTTTAATAAACTTCTAATATTCAATAGGTATATTAATAGGAACAGGTACTTTATCTCGGTTCATGGCTTTCTCACATTTTGCTATTGGAATGGTTTCATATGCATTCAAAGCATTATTACTTACATTTTTAACTGTCTTGACTTTAAAGTCTTAAATTATTATAGTTTACATTGTGATCATGTTGATCATGTTGATCATGTGATCATGCACAGGTGATCATTGTTCGAGTGCAGGTTGGGCAATGCAAGATTTCTCATCTCTTTCATATAATATGTGGGCAACATGTTTTATATATCTGCTTAATATGTTATTTTAATTAATTATCATTTATAATATGTTTATTTGTTATTTTTCATGTTGTCTACTTTATCCTTTTGATTACCCATGACTTCTCTTAACTTATTATGCGGTTTTTAGACGACATTAATGTCCATTTTTTTTAATCTTATCTAGCTCTCGTGTTAATTGGGCATCAAACGGTAGTGCTGAATTTGTTTTTGTTCTTTGTCCTTTTTATAATTGTCACCATTCACTTCGGCCATATTTCTAATCAATTGTAATTCTGTGTAATAACTATATTGGTTTAAAGAAAAAATAATTGGTCTATCTTACAGATGGATAAAACTGTTATTTTTAAGTAACAGTTGAAACTGTTATTGTTATTTTAAAATAACTGTTAAAATAGCAGGTTACTGTAATTTTAAAAATATTGTCACATTTAGTTTACATTTGATCTTGTAACAGACAGTTTACAACCATGTGTACGCCCTATGTGTACGTGTACGTTTCTATAATTTGTTAAATTAAATGCATAACACAAAATACAATAACACAATCGTACTATATGTGCACATAACAGTAGAGTAGGTGTAAAGTCACAATATAAAAATCGTTAGATAATAGATATAATCATTTGATTTTAGTAATAATTGTGTTTTAAATGCAAGATTGTGATAATGTGAACAGTGAACACATATCACAAAAATGTAATTTTATTGCAATTTTTTTAATATTCTTATTTCGAATATATTTACTGTTAGTTTGATTTACTTTGAATACATCTAAATAATCTAGTGCATATTACGAACAGTAACTAGTAGGTATTATATTAATATTCGTTATATTTTGAAGATTGTTCTAGTACAAATAATGTTGAAGTCGATGATTAAAATGTTATTAATGTATAAATGTGAAATGTTCAGACATTTGCGTAATTGCTCTTATCTACTGTTGTCTAGTCATTTTTTAGTTTAAAGGTTGGCAATAGGCTATGCGGGGATTCCCCTTATTACTCTGAAGACAGAGTCGAAATATTATTATAATAATTGGTTGTTTTTAAGTTTTTTTTTGCCAGCAACCAAATATATGTAAATGTCCAAACGTTTTATTAAAAGAAAGTGTTTATTAACAATATAAAACTACACTTATTCTGAGATGAATTAATCTTAAATCCGATATTAAATCATCTCCTGATGATGCAAACACGGTTAGCGAAACGTGCGTCGAACAGTTCAAAAAAAGTGGTTTGGTGTTTAGTGGTAAATCTCTTCAAGTTTAGTGTTTCACACCAAAGGTTCCAATAGAAGAATTGATCACTCAACTTTATCAATAACGCAGCCCAATGTCGACCCCTGACACCGCACTCCTGTTATTTTCTAAGATTGGTAAACGCGGCAATAACGAACAATGACAAACTACGACCACGACTGTTATCTTTTATCGGTTATGAAATGCTTTACCTGTTATTTTTCTGAGGAGTTATTTGTTATTTCGTTTAGAAGCAAGAACGCAGCAGTGTACCTGTAATTTCTTCACATCGATAACAGTTGTTAAACGTTAATATGAAATAACAGTTATAAAATATCAGATAGTTAAATAACGACACACCTCTAGTCTATCTACTATAAAGTATACATAAGCCGTTATGTTTTGGAAGCTATGACTTGAATCGTTAGGAATGTATCTCGAAGTGGTTGAGTTTTTCTTACTACTCTCTACTAAATCTCCTTGAGTTTATTGTGTAACAACAAATGTTTTAATAAAAGAACTGATAAAAGAGGAGTGTTGAGCAAAGACTTTAGATTATTTAAGTATTTGAATAAATTTATGATATATTCTCTCTTGGTTTCGTGTGCCTTAATATTGCTTACAAGGTTTACTAAGTACCATAAAATATATGACACCTTTTCTAAAAAACAAAGCGGTAAATTAACTTCAATACAGAAATAACAAGATTTTTATATTCGTCATTAAAAATTGTTTTTGTGAAAATTTTGGAAAATGTTGAACTCATTCATTTTATGTTCACTTAACACTTACCTTAATAATTACTATTTTAATAACCGTCTCATCGTTTAGAACTTTGTGAGCTAGAACCAAGCTTCACATTTGAAGGTCAGGTAGTTGATTGGTATAACGTGGGTGTAGCATGGGAAAGGTTTATTTCAGAAAGTTTCGAAATTGAAAACATTTAAAACCCGGCTTGCAACACAACGGTAAAATTATTTAACTATTTGGAAAATTATTTTAAAAAAATTAAAATCGGATTATCCTGAAAGTTATGGACTGGGAAGCCGTTAGTAGATAGTTAGAAAGTTTTGTGGTTTATCAATCGAAGTTATGTTTTTAAATATTCTCGAGAACAACAAAAAATTGAACACAATGAAAATATTTTATTGGATTTGTCGGTACTTTGTAATAATATAACACATAGGTCAATAAGTCTCCGGTGTGACAAATAAAAGACACTTTTTTTGCACATTTCGACTTTATTCATCAATATGTTCTCTTTGAAGAGCAAAGCATTTCTACTTCTTTTTTAAAAAACGATTTCTCTTTGCCTTCAAAATATGCTTCAGTTTCGGCAATTATCTCATCATTGGATCGAAATTTCTTTCCATCTAGCATTTTTTTCAGATCTGAGACCAAGGGATAGTCGCTGGGGGGCAGATCTGGATAATACGGTGGATGGGAAAGCAATTCGAAGTACAATTAATGAAATTTAGTCATCATTGTCAACGATTTGTGAGACGTACATTATCTTAATGAAATAACACTTTTTTGTTAAGTTGGAGCTTTTTTCTGCAATATCGTCCTTCAAACGCACCAATAACCCTATGTAACATTCGCTATTGATGACTTTATATGATGATGAATTATGATGAGCAATATCCCATGCGTATCCCAAAATGCAGAGGCCATAATCAATCTTGCCTTTCGATAGTTGTGTTTTTGGTCGCTTTAGATGGCTTTCAGCGGCTTCTATCCACTCAGCTGACTGTCGATTTGACTCCGGAGTATCCTTTATAATCTTTATATTATAACCTTAAATCCTTTATATACCTTAAATCCTTTATATACCTTAAATCCTTTATAACCTTAAATCCTTTTTAGTTCGCTTAAACAGCTCCAAACATTGCTCAGAATCATTAATATGTTATTTTTGGTCTGTTCTTTATCAAAAAATAATGCTTAATCAAGACACGAAATTATTTTTTTCTATTATTTTGAAAATAACAAAAGTAACGTCACTTAAAGTACAAGAACTCAGAAACTAATAGATGGATTGTCATGAAATTTTGACTTTTGAAGGTTGAAGGAAATTTTGACGTTTGAAGGTTGGCACAATCGACCACTTGTAAGGATTTTTCGTAAGTGACGCCATCTATATATCAGGCCGGGGACCTATTAACCGATGTGTGACATGATGTTAATGTGTAATGATGTAAAAAAAATTTAAAAATCACTTATATTTGATGCAAAAAAAATTTTTAATGAGTAGGTTGTAATACTCTGTAACTCAGGATGGTTGCGGCATTTTCCTGATGGAAATTCATACTAAATTGTATAATAAAACAAAGTTGTCTAATTTCCACTTATATTTTTAAACTTGAAGAGATTTACCACTAAACAACAAAACGCTTTTTGAACTGCTCGACGCACGTTTCGCTAACCATGTTAGCATCATCAGGAGATGATTTAATCTGAAGAATTGACTTATATTTTTCTCTGCGTTTGCATAATGCGTTTACTACACTGTAACTTCTTCGGATGGTTGACAAAGAATAAAATTGTATTGTGATAAATAGTAGCTACTATAGTAATTAAGTAATTTTACATGTATTTTCTGGGAATTCCCCCTTATTCAAACTGTTTTTTCGACATATTTAATAGCGGAGAATGTTTGTAGTCTATTTGGCCGTAAAGAAGGACATCTATGTAATTATGATGTTTGTAACCCTTATTTTTTATGAGTAAGATTTTAAAATCATTATTAAATGCATGTTTTTTTTTAATAAGATATCCTGCGTATGTTGAGTCCATTTTATTATTTAGATAGCTGCACTTATGTTCTGCGATTCTGTCTTTAAATCATTTACCTGTTTGTCCTATATAAAATGTTATGGACGAACCACAATTCATTTCGTAGACGCCTGATAGATTGTCTTCGTTTTTTGTTTATAGATTTTTAAAATTTTTCCTACAGAATTAAGTTAGTTTTAAAGGCTACATTTATATTAAAGCTGTTGAGATATTTTTTAAGATATATGTCTATAATTTTAAATACTTTTTTATACAAATTTTATACTTTTTTTTACAACTTTTAATACCATAGTAGGCTGTCGACAGTGCTTTATTTTTCTGTTTTTTGGAGACTATTTTATCAACTATTGAAACTGTGTATATATTTGTGTAGATTTAGAGGAACACTGATTTAACTATGAATCATGCTATTGTAGGCTGCCCGTTTATGATATTTTGGGTGGTTGGATGTATATTAGTGTAAGGGGATGATATTAGTGTAAGCAGGTTTATGGAAAATCGAAAATTAGTGCTTATTCGATGATTATTATTATTATTTTTAGAAATCGTTAGGTCCAAAATGCTTATTGAACTGTTAGTTTCCCTTCCGGCTGTAAATATGACATTTTTCTGAATGGAATTTAGATATAATAACAAAGCATCCAACTGTCTCTTAGTACCCGTGAAGCATGTCAAAATGTCATCAACATATCTAATATAAAGAAGTACGGTACCAATATAAACAGATTTATATAGTCGTTACCATATAGACTCCATATAAAACCATTCTCCGCTATAAAATATGTCGAAAAAACAGTCTGAAAAAGGATTGGGGAATTCCCAAAAAAAAAACATGTAAAATTACTTGATTACTATAGTACCTACTATTTGTTACAAACAATTTCATTCTTTGTCATTCATTCAAAGAAGCTACAGTGTAGCGAGAGGCGTTATGTTTTAGAGAAAAAAAAAGTAGAAATTAGACAACTTTGTTGTCTTCTTTCACTTATACAACTCTTCGAAACTGGAATTAAATTTAATGATAGGTTTTCTTGTGGCAAGATACCTAGGTGCATTATAGGTTCATGTAAAGCTTCATTTAAAGTTGCTGGCGAATGGACCAATTACTCAAGATTATGTCCTATGTTCTTCCATATATGTTCAATCGATGTTAAACTTGGGGATCTCCACAGCCAGTAAGGTTTATCTATCGTATTATTTCCTAAAACCTGTACTTTTAAACGAACTGTTTTCAGTCAGGGTCTATATTGCCAAAAGAAGAGATTTGAGTGAGTTTTCAGATACACCCTAATGACAGGCTGCATTATTTCAGCCACATAACGTATTCATCCATCATTAGGCCGGCCTTCTTTAAGAACTTCCACCGTGTTCGATCCTAAGCCGCCTACATTCAGTTTGTTTTGAGATGTACTTTTCTCTATTCTAATGTTACCGATGTAGACGCCCCAGTCAAGAACCAGGTTTGTCGTAATTTCGGTTTTTGCGAAGTTTATTTTGAGTCCCACTTTCTTGGAGACTTCGTTGAGACCTTTTAATATCCCAATAGCATCATCCAGACGGTCGCCTATTAAAACTAGATCGTCGACGATTCTTAAGTGGTTGAGGTTTTCGCCGTTTATGTTCACTCCTTAGCCATCCCATCTTGAGTGTTGGCACATGTATTGAAATGGAGTATTGAAAAGTTTTTGGTGAAATGGTGTCGCCTTGGCGAACAGCTGTTCCTATATCAAATTTGGCTGTGTTGTCGTGGAGTCGGATATTTGCAGTGACGTTTTCATAAATGTGTTTGATAAGTGCAGCCTAGCGGTAGTCAATTATGTAATCTGATAAAGTTGTTAACATCGTGTACTACGCCACTGTGTTGAATATTTTCTCGTAATCTATAAATATAAGCACAAGAGGTTTTTTTTACGCTATTAACTTTTCTATAAGGCTTTTCAGTACTTGGAGATGATCATTAGTGTCGTAGCCTGTCCTGAGGCCAGCTTGTTCTCGCGATTGGTATGAGTTTGGCTTATTGCTTAGTCGATTTGTGATCATCCTGGTAAACAACTTGCATATGTGTGATAGGAGACTGATAGGAGGGTAGTTTTCGATATTCGTTATGTCTCCCCTCTTATGTAGTAATATTATCACTGCATTGTTCCATTGGGATGATGTTGTTCCCTTTGAAATAGATTTATTAAAGAGAAATATCAATGTTTGTAATAGTTTCTTTCCTTCCATTCTGATAGCTTCTGTGACTATTCCATCATCTTTGGGCGATTTGTTGTTTTTCATCTCAGGTAGTACTCGTTGTGATATCTGGGATGTCCTCTGATCCTTGATTTAAAACTCTGGTAATTTGGTTATCTAAGGTTCCTTCTGTTTGTCTTTTATATAAGTCGGCATGAGACCGAAGTTTTACCATTTTTAAAAGTTCCTCTTTGTTGGTTTTGACATTTCCCTGTTTGTCCCCTAGTTTACAAATGTTGCCTTGAGAAACTTTTCGTTTGAGAACGTTTAAGCTCTTATTCTTCCGCATGATTCTGCATATTATTTACGTTCTCGGGGTTAAATTTTCTTACATTCTTTCGTACAGTTTCCAAAATTTCTTTATTGATCTGTCGTAAATCGTTTATTCCATATTTCTTGTTTAAATCGTTTCTCTCCTTCATAAGCTCTTTGGTGTTTTGGTTTATCTTTTCGTCTTTCTTCTTCTTGCTGAAGCAGCAGATTTTTTCAGCCTCTTTGATACTGTTTGTTCTAGTAGAACTACACGTTCTCAGGTGATCTGATTCTCCCACTTTCTGTACTAGGTCTTGGCTATGAATTTAGTTTTTTCTTTCTTTCTTTATTCTCACCATTCGGTGATCGCTGCCAGCTGTAAATGGATTAAGTAGCAAGACGTCATGGACTATCTTTTTCATATTTGTGATTATAAAGTCAATTTAATTTTTGTGTTTGTAATCGAGGCTTATTTACGTCCATTTATTTTGTGGTTTTTTGTTAAAGAGAGAATTCATCACGAAAAGTTTTGTTGTTGTAGATAGTTCAATGATCTTCCAGCTCTCTCATTTCTCTCTCCATAAACATAATAATCGAGTGAACTTTTCGCATCATCTTGCTTCTTCCCGATCTTTGCATTAAAATTGCCCATCATAAGGTGGTTTTTTAATAGTTTGGGCTCCCTACAAAGCTGTATCAAGGCCGTCGTAGAAATCCTCCACATCCTCTTCGTCGGACTCTGATATTGGGGCGTGAACCTGGTTAATTTTTAAACCCTATCTTGTGTTTACATTAAATATTAAGTAGATGATTCTTGAGCTGATATTATCTCTTTTATATTTCCAAGGTGCCTCTTGTACATGACGGAACCCACACCGCCCTCGGATTTGTTTCGTGACCCTTATAGTGAAATAGGCTCCCAGAATATAAAGCAATTTCGTCTTCTCCTTTCCTTCTAACTTCGTTGAGACATTTGGCGTACCATTTTATATTTCCTTCAGTTGTGTCATATTCTCATCCGATAACAAAGTTCTAGCATTGTAGAAACAGCATTGAAGTAGTCGTGCTTATCTTGCCCCCCGATTCCATTGGACAGTACTCCTTGGAGGGAAGGGAACTAAATTTATATACCTGGGGACCAAATACATTGTTTTCGATATTGTAAGGGTTTTTTAGCCATACTTTTCTTCGCTGGCCGGACGGGTTGGAAGATGGTAGAGATATGGGTAGGATAAAATATGGTGTGGATGTGGGATTTATAGGTTTCGGACAAGTTTCTTCCCTAATTTTAGAGAGCAAGTGAGAGAAAGAATTGGCTGGTCGGGTTGCGTCTCTGAGTAGACCTGCCCTTTATCGTATATATAGGTGTCGACCACCTGCCGTACATATCGCATACAGAAGCATAAAGTAATATAAGCCCAACGTGCGTTAGTTTTTGTGTTCTAGATATGCTATAGAGGGATCATATTTCCAGGTTAGTTCAAATATGCATATTGGGATTTGTATTTTTGGTATTTATTGTTTTTTTATCCTTTATCGAACCGTTTTACAAAGCAGTTTTAAAACTGATAACATTTTTACAAGTTTCGTAACATGTACTCCGTATATAAATAAAACATATAATACTGTTTAAATAAAATACAAAGTATTTGTTTATCCATTCAAATGTTTTTGTCTTCTACAAAATATTTCCCTTTTACTATAATAAACTTATTTCAACTTTTTTTCAGTCTTTAAAACAGTTTTTATGTTGGACTTTTGAAATTTCCTTTTTTCCTATGGAATTGCTTCCAATTTTCCTATGGAGTCAAAACACAATCAACACACTGGTTTCTTCAATATATCGTGTGATTATGGAACCGTAATAATTGCTTGATTTTTAACGAATAATTATTATAGTGTGCCACAAATCTACGGCACCACCAACCTAATAGTCAATCAGCAATTACTCAGTATATGATCCTTGATTTTGGTAAGGTTTGATAAGGTCCGGATAAGGTTTTCTAAGTAACGTTCCTGAATGAATTTTAACTTCAACTGCTTTTCTACTATCACTTAAATCCTAGTACCACTTCTAAACATTTTTTTGATATAGCTCCATTAGGCTAACAGTTTCGTAACATTTTTATTGCATCCGCACAAGAAATATCGTTTTTAGACAAAATGTAAAGCAAATTTTTTTCTCGGAAAATTTATCCATTTTAAAAAATTGATGATCACATATTTTACAATTATAAAAAAGCTATAATTTCTGACGCAACAAACAAAATCATATACTACTTCTGCTGGATGTCAAGAACAGTCACACCAACTTAAAAAAAGGTTGTTTAGTTTCTCCCAGACGTTGGCCTTGATTGAAGAAGGCTATAAAACTAGAAATAGGCCTCGGGAGAGACTTGTTGATTGCGGTCAAACTTCTGATTGCGGTCAAAAGATGCCACAGAACACAAGAAAAATTTTCTGTATTCAAATAGTTACCTCTACAAGCTCAAATGCATATTCATTTTGCGAGTTTACTTTACAAAATTGGAAGGTTGAAGACATTTAACATTTGAAGACAAATCAAAATAATTAAAAGAATAAGATTAGATTCTATATTCATGCTCCAGTTTGAGTTGTAAATTCACGATAAAAACGGCCAGGTTAAAATTATTCTTAATGTCACTTTAACAGTTTAGAATTCAGGATATCAACTCTATATTTTTCGATGTACAAAAGAAAATTAGTAAGGCTGAATTCTCTTCATTAATGCAAAACGTTCCAAAATTATCTTCAATGTGGTTTTCCCAGCACCGTAATATTTATAAGTGAAAACCACTGTTTCATAAAATACTTCAGGAAGTCTTGATTTTCATTCTAGGCGTACACAGCAATTACCAACATAATTACCATTTTGGTCACCGGTTGCCCGTTACGAACTTTTCGCAGAAGGACCTGGTCTCACGTTTTACGCCAGTAATTATTCGGTGTAACGTGTCCAATGAAAAGGAATGGTTTATTTTAGGAAGTTTCGTAACTCAAATCTTTTTAGGACCCACTTATTATATGTTATAATATATTGCAAGAAGGATCTTTATATAACTAATATTAGATTAAACAAACGAACTAAGATTTATATCTTAATGTTTACTATATTTAAAACTAGTATTACAATTGTTTCGAGACACAGTGTGTCCCTTATTTGATGATCGTCTAGTATTTGTTTTCTTAACTCTAATCTCACAGCTGAGATGTTTTAATGTATTACCGTCGAAAACGTTTATTATTTTTCAAATATAACTAAGGTAGCTGTTGATGGAAATTCATTTTAAATAAACGAATTAGGAAATTTACATTTTAAACTTATAGGACAATTGTTTCGACACACCCTGCCTTTTTAAATATGAAAACTATATTAAATGTTACTAAACTAAATAAAATAAAACTAACTAAAAAACAAACTAAAATAAACTTTACAGACCTAAAATGTCGATCGACCTAGTAATACCCTAAATGATAGCAGTGGGAATTGGGTTTTTGAATAAAAAATAATTATAGATTTTTTAGTTTATTTTAAAACTTATCGTAATAATATTGATAAACGATGCGATAAACTTTTAGAAAATTGTTTGCAATTAATTATAGAAGAATCAAAATTTATAAAACTTAAAATCACGTGAATACGAAAGCGCCACGATTGGCTGCCATGTTTGTGACGTCATTATGTTCAGTGTTTTTTCGGAAGTACTTAAGTTACTTTTTACGTAAGTACTTCACGGCTTTTATTTTTACTTTTACTGCATATGCTGTCAAAATTATTGAAATTTAGTGTAAAAAATATTGTTGATTACTAATTTAATTCAGTTATGTGTGACAAAGGCCATTTCTTATAATATACCTGACGTGGATATTTTTATTGTCACAAGTTTACTCAAAAATGATGTTCGGTTTAGTTCAGCTGATGTTCCAGGTGCTAAATTATTAATTTGAGTTTTTTTCTTAAATATTAATGTAAATGTAAATAAGATACAAAATATTTCTATTAAATATAATTGAATTATTTGTAGGGTGTTATGCGAAAGCAACGGTGACAAGGTTATAGGTTATATTCAATTTATCCGCAAAAATTGTATTTGCACGGTGAAAGTACGTGTATGTCCAGAACATAAAGTTCTGAGTAAAGCTTATACAGTTACCCTAATTATTAATGAAAAATTACCTTAAATATTAATGAAAAACTAAGAAAAGTTCTAGACAGTTACTATCAGGATTGTGTAGCTTCAGCAGGTAATAAATACTCAAACATCAAAAACTGATATAATGTTACAAATAATACTCTTTTCTATATATTTGTTGACAGGTGGTTGTAAAAATTTGATGTTGATGTAAGATAAATACGTCGTGCTGCTTGAAACCATTGATTTCGACGTTTAACCTCATGTGATACATTTAAAAAAAAATTTTCGGGAGTTGTTTTTGTAGTACTCGTACTAAATGGTATGAAACAGGCACGATAAGTAATTGATTTAACATTTTCAAATTTATTAATACACTGATGATAATAACAAAACTAAGTAGATTAAGAACTAAAATACTCGTATTAGCTCTCTGTAACGTCAAACTCACTCGGGCTTTTTCGGGAACTGTCGGTGCGTCATCGTTACACGGTTTAAAAATATATTGTCTATTTGATATAATTTTTTAATTATAAAAAATTAAAAATAAAAATAATTTTGTTAGAAAACTTATATATGATGTTAGTATTTATGACAACAATTTTTTTTCAAACACCAATTCTATTTTTTAATGTCTAGGTTGCGCAAGATAAATTTAACAATGGCGAACCATAAAGGTCGCAGCATTTAGTATATATATATATATATATATATATATATATATATATATATATATATATATATATATATATATATATATATATATATATATATATATACATGTAATTAATATCCCTATGTCAATAAAGAATTATTATATATTACGTATACATTATGCATACAAAGAATTAAATGATATCAATATCAAATGATATCAAATATCAAATATCGTAGTAAATAATGGATACAACCCAATTATCATAAATAAAATAATCAATAAAAAATGCAATAATTAAACTAGTAGGTTAATATATCCTGTCAATAATATCAAAAATAATGCGTACCAAACAATTACGTATACAAAAAAGTAACTAAATTAGTTTCTAAACGTTTATCAAAAACAAATAATATAAATATTTCTTTTAAAACAAATAATAGTCTATGGCACTTTACTAAAAACAATAAGAGTGAAACGAATAAACTTTATAAATCAAGATTTTAATGGAGTATCCAAAACTCTATATTGGAGAAACAAAAAAGTCTTTTTCCTCGAGGCCCAAAGAACATAAAAGTTATATTAAGGAACAAAATAATTCTCACTATGCTAACCATTTCATGATAGATAATCACACTCAAAATTTTAAAATGTTACATAATAAAAATAAATCTAAAAAACTAAATCTCTTAGAGACCCTAGAAATAATAAAAGGAAAAAAATGGATATTTTACTAAATAATCAGGTATACTTGAATTGTTTATCTTTACAAAATTTTTATTGCGTATCTAAACATTGAAAACATGGAATTTCCGACTTATGAATTTAGAATATTATTATGTCGATATAGTTTTCGTATTTTAAAAATGCACTGTGCGTCAAAACAATTGTAATACAAGTTTAAAATATAGCCGAAATTTAGCATCAAATAGCGGATGAATTTGTATTAAACTAAAGATCTATAACTAGGGAGGTAACTTAGTTATAGATAATCCACATTTGTTATTGTTAATTGTAATCCTGCTAGTGACAACACATTGGAATGTTTGCATTATTAGTATTTTACACCTGTCACTTCACACTACGATTACAGAACAATTGCGCTGTAGTATGCTGTACATTACCGCATAAAAGGATTTTAGTAAACTGTCCAAAATATAACGTTGATAAAAAAAATGTTTGTAGTGTGTTGTCGGGTCGTATAACACATCGGTTAATAAGTCCCCTGTCTGACATATAAATGGCATCACTTACGAAAAATTCTCAGTAGTGGTCGATTGTGCCAACCTTCAAACATCTCGTGTTAAAATTTCATGACAATCTCCCTACTAGGTTCTGAGTTGTTGTGCTTTAAGTGACGCTACTTTTGTTATTTTTAAAATAATGAAAAAAATAATAATTTCGTGTGTTGATTAAGCATTTCTTTTTGATAAAGAAAAATACGGTTGAAGCAAAACAATGGCTTGAGAAACATTACCCGGACTGTGTCCCAGGGAAATCAACAATATTTGATTGGTATGCTGGATTCCCACGTGGCCGTACAAACACCGATGACGCTAAACGCTCTGGACGTTTACAAAACACAACCATCGACAGGCAAAGTTATAGCCTCTATATTTTGGGATACACATAGGATATTGTTTATCGATTATTTCGAGAAAGGAAATACCATCAATAGCGAATATTATACAGCGTTATTGTAGTGATTGAAGGACCGGATCGCAAAAAAAGGATCCAAAGGAAAAAAAGTGTTGTTTCCCCAAGACAATGCACTGTGTCACAAATCGGTGGAATGGTGGCTAAATTGCATGAATTACACTTCGAATTACTTCCTCATCCACCATATTCTCCAGATCTGCCCTCCAACGACTATTTTCTGTTTTCAGACCTCAAAAAATGCTCGCTGGAAAGAAATTTCGCTTCAATGAAGAGAGAACTGAAGGTAAAGAGAAATGTTCTATAAAAAAAGTGTAGAAATGTTAGAAAAGCGTTGGAATAATTGTATTGCTCTTCAACGAGAATATATTGATGAATGAAGTCGAAATTTGCAAAAATGTGAGTTTTATTTGTCAGACGGGGGATTTATTGATATGTTGTACTAATGTGTAACAAAAGCTTTGCTTTTTTATTGCGGAAACAGTGCATGAGAGATGCTTTTACAACTCCTTGGTATCATTCTTAGGCCTCGCAAATGCCAATTAACGATAGTGTGGGATACTAATAATTCTCTTGAAAGTCTATTAGAGCCTATTAGGATCTGCAGCTACAGCTGCTCTTAAAACCTCAGCATCGAGATACCTTGGATAACCCGACCTTCTCCTGCCATGTCCCCTCCTAGTACTTTTTGAAACTGAGCTGTGCAGTACGAATTAATATGGCACATCCCCCTCTATATCGCAATTCTCACGAACGGTGTCGTGTCGGTCGCTTTGAAGCCCTTTTTTAAATAATGTCTGGAATAATAATGTGGAATTGCTTTAAAATACTGATGAAGGACTCAATTCTTCTATTGATACCTTCAGTGTGAAACACTAAACTTGAAGAGATTTACTACTAAACACCAAATTACTTTTTTAAACTTCTCGACGCACGTTTCGCTAACCATGTTAGCATCATCAGAAATCTCTTCAAGTTTAGTCAAGAAGGACTGTTTATTTGACGGAGCAAAAAGTTGAATTTTGTTAAATTCTAATACTTTATTTATAATAAAAAAAAAATAATGCAAATAGTTTTGTTACATCCTAGTAGAAGGATGGATACCAATAGGGTCATTTAGACATCGAGAGATAACTCGATCATCAGGGAGAACACGAAAATGAAGGAATGATAATCTATTAGGAATGTACTGGAAGAAAAAAGGAAAAATAACGCCTATCTACAAGAGGAATAAGAAGTTTTAAAAAATAAAAACTGTATCATCTAAGTTACTTATAAGTATAGTAAATATTTATAAGCCAGAACTAGAAACATCATTCAAACGTTCTTCTAAGATTTCTACACCTTTTTTATAGAAAGATTTCTGTTTGCCTTCAAAATATCCTTCACTTTCGGCAGTTGCCTCTTCATTAGAGTAAAATTTTTTAACTTTCAAGCGAGCATTTTTTTGAGGTCTGAGAACAGGACAGCCGGTGGGGGCCAAATTTGGAGAATAGGTTGGATGGGGAAGCAATTCGAACTATGCAATTCGAATACATGCAATTTATCTATCGTTCCCAACTGTTTGCGACACGATGCATTACCTTGTTGAAACAGCAGTATTTTTTTGTTCATTTGGAGACTTTTTTTACAATCTCGTCCTTCACCAATAACGCTATAACGCACCAATAACGCTATGTAATATTCGCTATTGATGGGTTTATTATCTCTTCTCGAGATAATTGATGAATAATATTCCTCGCGCATCCGAAAATACAGCGGCCATAAATTTGCCTTCTGATGGTTGTGTTTTGGTCGCTTTGGACGGCTTTCACCGGCTGCTGTCTACTCAGCCAACTACCGATTTGACTTCGGAGTGTAGTGATGGATCCATGCTTCATCTATTGTCACATACGGCATGAAAAATTATTTTTATTTCGCTTAAAGAGCTCCAAACAATGCTCAGAATCATCAGTACATTGTTGTGATGTAAAAATAGTGAAAAAAACTTCCTTTCGATATCGTCATGATATTAGCTATCTTTATTTGCAGCTTTACTTTACGGTTTGGCGAAATAATTTTTTGAATTTTCGGATATTGTCTGGTATAACAACCTCATTTGGACGTCCAGAACATTCAGCATCATCGGTACTTGTACGGCCAGTTTTGAATTCAGCATATTAATTAATAATGGTTTCCTGGGGCACAGGCCGGGTAATGTTTATCAAATCATTATTTTGCTTTAACGGTATTGTTCTTCATCAGAAAGGAATGCTTAATCAACACACAAAATTATATTTTTTTTCCATTTTTTTGAAAATAACAACAGTAGCATCACTTAAAGCACGACCATTCAAAATCTAGTAGATAGATTATCATGAAATTTTGACACATGACGTTCGATGGTTAGCACAATCAACCACTGGTAAGGATTTTTCTTAAGTGACGCCATCTATATGTTAAACCGGGGACTTATTGACTTATTATATAAGTGAGAAGTAGATCTTTGCTTAATATATTGATTAATTATTTAATTTTTAAACATTTTAATTCACAAGAAATAATAAAATCTAAAAAAGTTATTTTTAATGATTTAAAAAATTTCAGATGTACCTCAAAAATATCATTAATATTTGTTTGGTTTCAGTTATAAATGGATTGATTTTCGTCACTGGATTGCTGGGAAATATCGCCGTTTGCATTGTTATAATAAAACAACCGACACTGCACACGGCTACCAATTATTATCTATTTAACTTGGCAGTTTCGGATGTAACTCTGTTGGTTTTTGGTAAGTAATATTACTAAAAATGTATCAATTTAACTATATGCTGGGGTCAATTCTTCTATTGAAACCTTTGGTGTGAAACACTAAATGTGAAGGGATTTACCACTAAATAAACTTCTCAATGCACTTTTCGCTAATCATGTAAGCATTAAAAAAGTTTAGTGGTAAATCTCTGAAAGTATAGTATTTGCTGGGTAATAAAAAATCACAATGGAAAATATATTTTACGGGACTAATTTTTCAATTAATTAATAATTTGTAAACAGCATAGCGGTATAATATAATCAGAAAAAATCAAGAAATTCAACTTACATTTGATAAAAAAAATAGTAATGAATAGATCCACCATGGTTATTATAACGCGCTGCAACTGTGAGATAACGATCGAATTAAATTATGTAAAGGGTTGCTAAGTAAGAGTTAAAATTAGGCCTAACTATAAGTGTTAATCCAGAAATTTTGAAGAACAAATAATGTTTATCTTGAAGAACAAATAATGTCATTATGTTTTGATATCCCGTTCGGCTTTGTCTGGTGGAATACCCACTGGTTTTAGGTTTAGCCCACTTGATTGGAATTCCGTGAATTCGGATTTGCTGATCTGTTTAGGCCTTCTCCAGGTGAAGAGGTTGGCCTGAATCTTCATTCGATCAACCATTTGGAAGCTTTCAACATCTGCTTTTGGGGCCTGGACGCAATCGTCGAGGCTCTGGAGTCAGCTGTATAGAAAGCGGTGTCGTCAGCATAGAAAGCTGTTTCTAAATACGGAATTTTCGGAAAGTCCGCCATGTAGATATTAAATATTATGGGGGCGAGAGGTGAGCTTAACGGTACACCCGCTTCTATTTGCTGAACGTAAGATAAAGCACGGTCGAGTAGCACTTGGAAAGTTCGTCCAGTCAGAATCAGTAATCCCACTAGATCCTTGGTGTGCCTAGTCGAAATGTGCTTGTGCATCTGCTTCCAGAATGTTTTGCGCGTGTTTAGGCGCCATTTACAGAAGTATCGTCTGTCTGTGCGCAGAGCTGTAGAAGTATAATGTTTAAGAAAATTGAGTCGCTCGGCGACAGTGAGATACGATCTGTAATTCGTTTCTTGAGTGTAAGAAACGTGGCAGCAGGGGAAATTCACCATCAGATTTATGAGGTTTACGGTGGTAATACTATGAATGAAGTTCGAAAGTAGGTGACAATGTTCAAGGACGGGCGGGTTAATGTGCATAATAAGCCACGTCTTGGCCGATCTTCTATGATTTCTGGGAGAACTGACGATTTACGATTTCAAAGTTATCAAGTGAATTTCTATAGAATTTAAGGTCGGTTTTGTACACCATTGTTTCGGAGAAAGTAATTTATCGAAAATTGTGTTGTCGGTGGATTCCAAGACTGTTTTCTGGTGATCACAAAACAAAGAGATTGGGCTGTGCTTTATCGTTTTTGACTCGATAAAATCAGGAAGGAGATTAATTGTTTGACCACATCGTTACAGCAGATAAGACTTGTGTATCTCACATAACTCCTGAGTCTAAGCAACATCGTTGCCAATAAGAGTAAAACCCAAACAGATAATTTTAGCACGAAAGATCATGGCAACTGTCTTTTGGGACAGGAAAGGGATTATTAGTGGATTTTATGCCGAGAGGCACAACAATCAATTGTGATGCGTATTATGTCACCTTGAGAAAACTCCGGCGTGCCATACAAAATAAGCGGCATAACATACAAAACAAGCGGCGTACCATACAAAATAAGCGGCGTACCATACAAAACAAGCGGCGTACCATACAAAACAAGCGGCGTGGCCTACTGTTTTCCGGTGTAATGTTGCTCCATGACAATGTTAAGCCACATGTTTCTTCACAAACACAAGGTCTAATCAGGTTTTTTGGATGGGAAGAACTGGATCATCCACCTTATAGTCCAGACCTTGCATCCAATGATTTTCACTTGTTTCAGTACTTAAAGGATTTCCTTGGTGATTAGCGGTTTAACGATGACGACGAAGTTAAAACTGCAGTCGTGGATTGGGCTTCTTCACAAGCGGCAGATTTCTTTGACGTCGGAATTCAAAAACATGTTGAACCGTATGATAAATGTTTGAACAAAAATTGAAATTATGTAGAAAAGTAAATAAAAGTATGTAGAATATGAAAAAAATATTCTAATAATATTTATAAAAAATGAATTTGCTAAAAAACGGACCTTATTTAAAAAATATACCTCGTACATACATAATTACATACATGGATTAGAGAACAAAGGAAAGTATGTGACAATATTAGAGGAGTAAAGGAATTCGAATGGAGATGAATATACCATATTACAAGATGATGTAATATCAATATAAACCTTATGATGTTAGCTTAAAAATAACTGTATATAGGATGTCCCGAATTGTATGGACCAAACTTTACCAGCGTATTCTACGGCTACTAATAAAGGTACTTTGTCATATAAAATAAATCTTAGATGAATATTGCGCCTTAAAGAAGCTACGCCCACCTAAACGGGCTAAAGTGAAGACGAGTATTTCCAAATGTTTCTGAAACCATTTACAATAAAATTATGAAATTGTTAATGTTGTAAAATATGGGCGCTGAAACGAATCGTGTATTTCAAATTTTCAAATTTTATTCAGGGGCATGACATAATTAGGGGTCCTAGGTAAAAATGGTCCCATATTTTACGTATTGTTTTAAATTTTAATTAGACGTTATGAAAAGATTAACTTTTTTACGTAAAAGAGGTATTCTTAATTCGTATTAATAGAATGAGCCGTTTTGGAGTAAATCGCTTTTAAACGTTTCGTGGGCAACAGAATAAAGCACAATTTTATAGCACAGCAATAATAAGTGCGCCATGATAGCAATGTTTCAAACAATAAAACCTTAGTATGCCATATCAAAATGACAGCTATTTGTTCTGCAATTCCGTTTTTGGGTGTTTCTAATTTGCAAAGTGTTAAAATTAAAAACAAAGATTAAATCATCTCCTGATGATGCTAACATGGTTAGTGAAGTGTGCGTGCGTCGAGAAGTTAAAAAAAAGTGATTTGGTCTTTAGTGGTAAATCTCTTCAAGTTTAGTGTTTCACACCAAAGGTTCCAATAGAAGAATTGAACAATAACAATGATAAATTAAGCATCAGAAGAGCTGTCCAACATCTCCACGGTCAAGATATTCAAGTTTCTAAAAATAAAGTTTTTCGAGTTTTAAAAAAAAGACTACCGGAAACCTTTCCGTATGCAGTCAATCGAAAATATACAACCAGGTGATGCGAAAAGGCGAATGCATTTTTGTAACTGGTTTTTAAATGCTGAGGAAGAAAATCCTAATTTTAAAAATAGGCGCAGTGTATGGGTAAACATTTAAGAACCTGGGTTCATTAGAATTCTCACATAATCCACCATATGGCTTTTCAAAAACAGTTCAGTGTTATTGCGTGATGCGCTGTCATTAACGGGAGTCTTTATGGGCCTCACATATTTCCACCACGATTAAATTAACCACTATTTTATGATTTTTTACATTATAATATTTTCGAATATCTCGAGGATGTTCCGCTTAATTTAAGGAATGAATGTGGTTTCAAATGGATGGTGCTCCAGCACATTATACTGCTCAAAATCCTTAGTGGCTAAATAATAATTTCTCCGAACGATGGATCGGTCGGTTATGATCAGGACTACGACCACCCCGGTCACCGCGCCTGACTCCTCTCGATTTTTTCATCTGGTGGTATTTAAAGGATAAAGTCTATGTAACCCCTGTAAATATCAGATAGAAGTTGATCCAAAGAATTCAAGATGCGTGTGGAGCTTTGCGAATTAATTTTATTCGCAACGTCACCCAACCTGTTGTGCGCATGTGTTATAAATATGTTGAAGTTGAAGGAATGCACTTTGAACAATACTTTTAATTTGTAATTCATTTTAATTAAAAGAATGTCTAATAAATTAAATAAGGTTTAAGCGATTTACTCGAAAACGGTGCATCTTATTGAGGCGAACTAAGACGAAAAGACTTTTTTATGTAAAAAAGTCAGGGATTTCATAATCTTGAATGAATATTAAAAAAAATAGTTACAAAAAAATTAGGCAATTTTTACCTTGGACCCATCATTATGTTATGCCCCTGATTTAAATTTTTAATTTTGAAATACACAATTCGTTTCGGCGTCCAATGTTTATAATACTCCCCAAATTTCATAACTTTATTATAAACGGTTTCGAAAATATTTGTGAAAAACCATCTTTAGAATGTCCCATTTTCGGGTTGAATTTAACTCCCTTCGGACGCAATATTTGACTAAGATTTATACGACACATTACCATTATTTTTAACCGTAGAACACGCTGGTAAATTTTGGTTCATACAATTCGGGACACCTTGTATATAGCAAATGTATACTTAAAAAGTGCCTGTTAAAGATTTTTTCGATGAAAAGTGCCTTTTTACTTTATTCCATGTTAGAAACTCACAGTGTAATATTCACACTGTAATATTCCTACTGTAATATACAATAAATTCATTCAAATTTATTTTTTTTTATCGAAAACGTTTAAGAAACAACAGAAAAGAAGAAATTTTATTTGATTTTTAATCCAGCCTGGATCAAGTTATACAAGTAATAATAAAAATTTAATGAATAACAAAATTTTTTTTATTTGTCTGGGTTGTTTTATATTCGCATATAATTTAACATTAAAATAAAATATACTGAAAAACGTTATTTCATTCAAGGACAAATAAATTTTAATTATGTATTGTTAGATAGACTATTATCTAGACTAATTTTAATAAATGGATGCGACCGGTAAACATGTTTATACCCTTAGGATAAATTTTAAGATATTACTCAAGTTTTTGAATAGAATTTATTTAAACTGCAAAAACATACTTCAATATTCTTCACAGTTGATGTTACTCTATAATTAATATAATATACACCTTAATTTTCAAAATATTCTCTTATATTTTCGGAGACTTTATCCTTTGGGTAGTTAATAACCTTCTGAAAGAAGGAAGGGAAGTAATTCATTAATGCTTTGTTGACTGATTTAAGACTCCATCACCTATGAGATGCTGAAGCACCTAAACGAAATTATAAAAATTTCCAATTCAATTCATATATCAATTTCAGAATTCTCGATGTAGTCCTGCTTTGTTAAAAAAAAAATACTTTCCTACTTTTTCTAGAAATATAAGGCAATTTATGCTTTAACTCGTCACTGGGATAACATGATGTTCATAAAATTCTACAGAATCAAAATCATCAGCGCTTCTGAGCGCTTTTTCGATATGCAACAAAATATATTCAAATGTTCCTGAAGGAGCCATATTTCTTGAAATATTTCAGAACTGTTTCATAGGACTAATAAATCAAACTGTTCATCCTGAAGTTTCATACCCTAGTATGTCACTTGTTCCAAAATTAAACATTTTCGACCGTTTTAAAATTCTTGTCAGTCAAATGATTTATGATCGATTGAAAAAGAGACTAACTAGAGTATTAAGAAAAAATTTCCAGTCATTCATAAAGTAAGTAGTAATACTACTAATTCATAAATGAAGTTCTGACAGAAATAATAGCCTTATCCACAAAAACTTGAAAATTTGGAAAGAATTATTTTTGATACCTTCATCGTACTTTTAGTTGGACTTAATAATGCTTAAATAGTTGCTTAATATGCTTAAATAATTGCTTTAGGTGCAATATAACAGATAGCCGCACTGTGACCTATAAAAAATTGGACTTGGAATTGGACTAGCTGGTGGGCTAGGCCACTCTTGCTCTGATAACCTTAAATAATGTCTGTGATTCACCTGGGGATGGAGGCTTCTATTTAAGCTAATTTTAAAGTGTATTTTATTGAAATAATTTTGAAATTTTGTTGGTTGTTTCATAAGTTCCGGTCGTTTTTTATTAAAAAGTTGTATTGAAAAAAGCAACAATTAAAACAACAAACTAATCCAACAAGTATTCTACGTCATTGTTCGCAGACCTACTCCCACTTCTTGACTAATTTATTGATGCCCTATCGCTAGGTATCCCCATGCCTGGGCTCGAAGAAGTTGTTAAGCCAGTTTATAAAGTCCTCGTCATTGGCGAAGGATACGGCCCTCATTAGATAGCGAGCGGAAGAGGTGATAATCGGGTGGCGCAAGATGTGGTGAGTACAGCGGATGTGGAAGAATCTCCCATTCGGGATCATTCTAGACCCCCTTGACGATGTTTGGTGTGTAGGGTCGCTTATTGTCGTGGAGCAAGATAAGTCTTGTCGATGGGGTCTGCAAGTTAACTAAAATTAAGTTTTTCAGAAATATGATGCCAATATTTTTGTAGAGTAAGAAAATGGCTTTCGAATGAATATATAATCTTGGTCAAATATAATAAAAATGGAGGACAAACAAACGAATTGTTAAAACCATACCAGGTCTCATTCAATTCTAGCTCGGCATTATTCTATGCAATAAGTACGACAAGAACGAATTACCATGTAAATGTCAATCAACAATCATCCTTGCAACAGCCCTTTCTACCTGTAGGTGTATTAAAGGCAGCGCGCAATTACCACATAGTTTTCTATTTATTTTGTAGATCAAGATGTAAAATACCTTTTGTCACATAGGCGAATAGGACAACCATAGGACAACCAACACCTTGTCGAACTCGAACTATGATTCTAATATAAATAACCGTTTTTTTGCATCCATTTGCAATCATTTACTTTGCAATATTTTTTGACAGAAACATAGAGGGATATAAGCCAAAATATATTTTTACATATAATATATAATAAATATAAAATATAATATATTTTCAAATAATTGATTCAATTCTTTTTGTTCCTCAGTGTATATTCATATTTTTCTAGAACACTATGATCATTCATAGAACTCCATAGAAAGAATTTGATCAGAGTAATATACAGGGTATAAGGGAAAGTAGTTTCGTAAATTTAACTAACGATTTTTCACATTTTAATAAAAAATAATTTTAAAGAAGAAAGTTCGTAACAACAAGGGTCAAAGACCTAATTGTTTAAACATATTTGGCAAATATGAATTGGTTATTATTCAATGAATAAACTACAAAGAAACAAACATGATGAAAACAAACATTGTTATAAATAATTTTATATCAACATTGCGACCAAAATTATTTTAGTGTGTCAATGCGTGCATGTAAGATCCATTTAAAACCAAAAATGTATTCTTTACAAGAATATCACTATTCTTCTTATTTACGAAGAAGCTCTCCAACATTCTAGAGAGGCTAGGCGTTTTACCGCCAACGATACCCAGAAAGGGTACATTCAGCTCGGCAAACATTTGTCTAAGTTTCTCAAACTTACTTTCGATACGTTAGTGTGATTTCAAAATTTCAACAATGTGGTTGTCGGAGAAATCAGTCTTGAAGTCGAAGACATGTATAAAGAGTACAAACACTTATTCACTGTTATTTCTTACGTTATATTTCAACCAGGCAAAATTATTGTGAATCGTTTATTGTCTAAAACCAAAGGAATCCAAATTTTTTGTTCAATATTTTATTAACCGACGAAGCTTCTTTCACGAGGAGTGGGATGATGGACATTTTGAACCGCTAACTATTAAGTTAGCGGTTCAAAATGTTTATCATATAGCGTTATTAAGGCTATAGTTATGTGCTTCACAATGTGAGGTGAATCGTTTTAAAATGAATTATAATAAAAATTAGTGGTAGTAATTTCAATTTTGACAATAAACAACAATAATGTGTAAATTTTTTTTTGTAACAAACAAACCAAATTTATGTTCAAACTTATTTAATGAAGGCTATAAAACCTTAAGTGGTCAATGAAATAAATAACTGAATTTTTTCGATCGAAATAAATAAGATGATAGCAGAAAATTAATGTGAAGTTCTAAAATATTTTCCACGGAAATGGTTGCATTTTTTATAAGGAAACTTTTTGTTAAAAACAATGTAAAGAATCAATGGGTAAATCTACGAAATTGCTGCCCTCTACACCCTGTATATTGCGTCCTTGAAAACTTGTTATTGCAGAACAGCTCTTTTGATGATTAGAGTATATTGACTTCTGAATAAAATAGGATTATTAAATCTGGAGATGTTCAGAATTCCGAATTTTGAGCACAGGATTATAAAATTACCTAAAACATGGTAAAGTACATTAAAGTGGTTGTCATAATTCAATTGAAAAAATATATCAAGAGGAAAGAAATTACAAAAGTTTCATTATAGAATATAACAGAATTTCAATGCTTAGGAAGAACGAAGGTATAATTAATTATATTTCTTTGTTTTCCAAATGGCATATTTCACATTAGTGTAATTTATACAAAGAAGTATAAATTTGATTTAGGGTCAATTTTCTATTCTTGGAAAATTTCGGTCACCTTTTCCACCTCGTTATTTTATCAATCGATTTTTGCTTATCGTGCAAATATTTTTTTGTTGCATAAAAAATCTTTTAGCTAAATTACAATAGTTTTATTGTTGCATACTAATGGACTATATAATGCAAAAATAATTAATAACTAACACTTTTTTTTACATAAATCTGATATATCAACGATACTAAGTGTGTAAAAAAATTAGATTGGTTGCATATTATTCGATGTGGCCACACTGGTGCCATCTCGTTTGGAGGAGAGGAAGACCAACATCTAATAAATCTTCAATACGAGTTTGAATACCCTAAAGTCACTTGATGATCTGTAGCAATTCTTTTTGTGGATAGAATTTTTCTAGTGCATTCTGAACAATTTCGGGCAACCGTGCACTATCTAGTTTTGTTTCGAGCCTTTTGCAAAACTTCAACAGGCAGATATCCTTAAAAAAATTTAAATAAGACTGCACCATCATCGAAGAGAATTAGGTTTCAATACCGGCCCAATTGAAAGGTGTTCTTATGGATAGTCTACAGATCTAGTCAAAAAGAAAGTGCTCCTTCACTATAATAATGCATTTGCATACACGTCTCGGGTTGTTTCTGTAAATTTCCATGATCTACACTGACATGACTATATACTACGGCCAAGTGCTTCCACATGCTCCGTAATCGCTGAATTTGGTTACCAGCAATTACTTTCTCTTACAAAACCTGAATAAATGGGTCACTGGATGAAAATTCATTTGAAATGATCAGCTCAAAGCTCTGCTGATATACATATTATGCTGATATACAATTATGAGATATCCTATGACAAATCGTACCAATCTGCACGTCGTTGGTCTAAATTATATATTCCCAAAGGGGACGGTACCGCTTCCCAGTGGATGCTTGAACCTTCCATGGGGACGGTAGCAGGTCCAAAGGTAAAGGGTGGGTTTAAAACAGAAAGAGGGGAGGGATGTTAAGACAGTAAAGGGGGGCAGCTGTGGCGTAACTACTTATTAAAGAATATAATAAAATAGTTTGAAAATACCTATTATATTTTATTTATTTAGCTATCTAAAATTTGTATCTTATTGTTATCGCGTAAATAAGCATTAAACGATTTAAATTAGCATTAACAATACGTATACCTAATTCGCTTTAATATTGTCGGTGACAAGTATTTGCAAGTTAATAAGTAAAGACACGATTCACCCAATCAAGCATGTTTCGACAAAAATATGGGACCTTGTTTACAAAGCAAGTGCACCGACATAGTAAACAAGCAATGGCATACAAGTTGATGCGTGCATGAAATCAAATCTGTAAAAGGCAGGAATAGCTCTAAAAATGTCTTATTATTTTTGTATGCTTTGTCAATTATCCATATTCATCCGTGATAAGTGATTAGTTAGTGAGAAGTTATTATAGCCATTATTTTTATACATGAAAATACACATTGGGCTAGTGGAAAATATTTAAAAGGAAAGCAAGGATTTTTTTTTCCGTGCTCCACGTAAATTTCTCAATCCTTCAGCCGCCATCAATCATCATGAGCTGCATTTCAATGCTGCTTTCATCCGATTTGGCCGATTAATATGGTCAGGACCCGGGTCAGTCCTTCAGTTGCTTTCGAACGTTCAACTCGAGCCCGACTGATAACGGCTTAAGGCCAGTAACCGGTCTCGGAAGATGCTTGTTGGCGTTTGATGGCGACTGGATTGATAATTTTACGTGGAGCATGGAAAAAAGTTCTTTCTTTTATCAATATTATTTTTAAAACTATCTATAAATTTATTGAACAGTTAATTTACTGAAACCGTGGCAAATTTTGTATTTCAAAATGCTCGAATCCAAGACGAAATGCTGGAAATACAATATTGAGTATTTAAAAGATGGATTTAAGCACTTTCCTACGAACTAATCATTACCTATGTGTTTAATTTGCCAAACAGTTTTTTCAAATGAAATCATGAAAGCTTTTAGGCTACAAGAGCATTCGAATAAAATATATTCTGATAAAAAGTACAAATATTTATCCTATTTTCAAGGTCTGGAAAAAAATATTTAGACAGCCAACTATATGGAACCTTTTTATATCGTCTTCTAAACGAGAAGATGATGGACTACGGGCTTTCGTATAATGTTTCATTTTTAATGCAAGAGCAGGAAAACCACACACTTGGCGAGGAATTAATCTTGCCGGCAGTCGAAGATGTAATAAAAACAGTTCTTCGTCATAAGACATCATAAGAATAGATAAAATAGCTGAGGACGTTGACATATCATTATGTGATTAACTTGCAAAATTTTCCATTCAACCCAATGAATCAACTCTACCAAACGACAAAGCAGTATTTTTATCATACGTTCTATTTATAAAAGAAGAAAAAAATTGTCAAGTGTTATTATTTTCTAAAAATTTGGAAACCGAAAGGGAGAATCGATTTTTAATACCATAAACAACTTTTTAAGTAAAATAAATTTCTATTGGCAATATTTTATCAGCTGCTACTGATGGTGCTCCAACAATGACGGAGCACCATCTGGGTTGCATAGTACATTTCAAACATTGTGTTATTCATCGTCAGGACTTGGTTGCAAAAAATCTGAATGAATGACAGCATACATCGCTCCGTTACGTTATTAGAGCAGTCAGTAAGACTTGATGTAAGTAAGACAGATCGCTTGTTGCTGCACACAGAACTTTGTTGGCTCTCAAAATGTATTTGTCTGCATTTGTCTGTGCATTTGTCTGTGCGAAAAAACGATTATATCCAAAAATGATATCGCTTATTTGACAGATCTCTTTAAAATATTTAATGAAGTCAATTAAAAATTGCAAGTTGATGAATTGAATTTAATTAAAACAAGAAACGCTATAGTTGCTTTTGTGGGATAACTTCTTCTGTTCAAACGAAATCTAGGTAAAGGTGAATTCAGCCACTTTCTCACATTATCATCAGTCTCTGCAAGACAGGAAAAATTACTTACTTACTTACTAACTTACTGCAAACAATTGGACGTTCTTTATACTGACTCGCAAATAAAGATACAGCAGAATCATCAAATTTAGAACAGGAACTCGTAGAACTCATAACTAACGAAGAACTAAAAGTAACATTCAGAAATGGATACCAAAAGTTCTAGCTTCATAAATCATTAGCAGCTCTCTACTCTGCATTGTTGAAAATAGTACGTTTTTGTTTATATTTATATACACGGTATAAGTAAATGAATACAATCGTTTTATAAGGTGTTGCAATAAAAGCGCAAGATTTTAATTACATGCCATTTTGGCTGTTATGATTCGATAGGTCAAGAATTGTGACAGGTCAATAAGAAAGAGGTAGATAAAAGGAGTTAATAATTAAATCATTATTAATGTATGGAATAACTGCTTGGGGTGGTGCCAGGAATAACGTTTTAACTAAATTAAACATAACCCATAATATTGTCCTGAGAGTTATTTTGGGAAAAAATCCCATATTCCATACTGTTGATTTATAGAAAGAATTTACACCAAAACTTTACACTACAACTATACTAAAACCTCCTTATCCTTAAACTAAAACAACTATTTCTGTATTCTTCATATATAAATCTGTATAAATAAATGTAGTGACTTTTATGTTTATTATTTTCATAAACATAATACTAGAATTGTAATTGTACTAATATAATCCTACCTAAAATTAAATCTGATTTGTATTCCAGATATACTAATTTCACTAACATCATAACATATGGTTAATAGTCCAACATATATATGTTTTTTGGTTTTATATCTATGTTTGCAATTATAATGCAAATGTGATTTGCATCAGGAAAATTGTATATTTTAATATGATCATATTGTAATACAGAGTAAACACTCTGCATTGTGTTGATGACTGATTGTGTGATTTTACTCTAACTCCCAACACCAGTTTACTTTATGACAGTTGGCTTCATAATAATAAAATTGTGCTATAAGGAGAATTTTAGTTTCAAATTGAAGTGTATTTATTTTATGTGTATTGAATTGAATACCATCAAGTCGTTATGGGCGAAATTAATGTATTATTATTATTATAAACATGAAGTGCTACAGGATACAATAATGCGTCCTTTTTGTTAAACATTATTATCAAAATGGTGAAAGTTTGCGTCTAAACGCAAGTACGTCCGATTCGTAAGTAGCGTCCGATTTTCAGTAGAAATAATGTTGTATATCCCTGTATCAACAGTAATTGATGTGAAACACACGACACGAACTCGTAGTGGTCGTTAAGAGTGGCCGAGAGTCAAGGGTCCTCGATTCGTCGTCGTGAATAAGAATTGGACATTTTAACAGCTCCTTTTCACCATATTCTTACTAAAGATTTGCATCTCCATGCTAACAATCCAACTCCAATTGACTCAACAACTTCTGCCAACACGCCATGCACAGCGATAGAGAGTTCTCCAATTGGATTATCAGACAACAAGAAGTGAATGCCGATTTTGTGGACAAAATTATCTTTAGCGACGAGGCCCATTTTTACCTCGATGGCTTCGTTAATAAGCACAATTGCCGGATCTGGGGCTCATAAAATCCACGAATGATTCATGAAAAATAAATACATCGCCAACGTGTTACTATTTGGTGTGCATTGTGGTCTGGTTGAATCATTGGACCATTATTCTTTGAAAAAGAGGCACACGCATTGACAGTAAATGGTGAACGTTATCGTGACATGATAATCCCTCTGTCCCTCAATTGGAATATATTGCTCTTGAAGGCATGTGGTTTCAGCAGGATGGTGACACTTGCCATACCACCCGTGAAGTATTTTCTTGGCCGTGTCAACTCCCGTTTTGGCGACTACAATTGACCGCTACGATTTTGCGATTTAACACCTATGGACGTTTTTGGGGTTTTCGGAAGTCTCAGGTTTACTCCAACAAACCCACGACCACGCAAGCACTAAAGGCCGTAATTGAATGTTGTTTCAACAAAATACCGCCACATTTATGCAAAACCGTTTTTATTACGCCATTTATTGGACGTGTTGTTACATATAGAGTTTTCAAATGTCTATATTATAAATCAATAAATATTTCAGTACTTTGCTACAAAAAAAAAATGTTTTATTTAAAATTCACATCTTGTGCTCTTATTGTAACACCCATTATATAATAAGCCAAAGTCAGTCAATTGAAAATGATCCAAGAAATGGTTGCCCAAAGACGTCGACTATGGGCGCAAAAAGTACCTCAAATATGAGATCGAGATCTTAATTTAATCTGTAAAATGTTTGCAGAGGGTTAGGAGAATGAGGTGCGTAGAAATATTTTATCAGGACGATGATGTTACATAACCCTGGAAGTCTCAATTTATCCTGCACATAATAACTCATCGTATTTTTAATCTTTTCTGAAGTATTGTCAAAAAGAGATAAAACGCTGCACTACCAATTCGATGTAATGACACCAATTTTAAATAAATTAAGTACTTCTTTAGTAATCCATACAGAAAAATTAAGCTCTTAAATATCGCTTACCTAGCCCATGTTTAAATACAGTTTAAAGCAAAAAACAAAGGCAAGTGAGGCTACATTCCAATTTCAAATAAATTAAGTACTTCTTTAGTAATCCATACAGAAAAATTAAGCTCTTAAATATCGCCTACCTAGCCCATGTTTAAATACAGTTTAAAGCAAAAAACAAAGGCAAGTGAGGATACATTCCCGTTTGAGCTAGCTAACTAGTGAGTGACTAAAGCAATATATATCTTAGAATGCATTTGGCCTTACCTGGATTCGAACTTGCATAATTGAGATACGATTGCTTATCGGATTTAACATTCTTGCATATTGAAATGCCATATACAAGCTTGATTTGCATTCATGGTAGCCCATCCCAGTATTAACGGCAGCAAGTGACGCTGTATATACATGGTTAGTCCAATATTGGGACTGATTTATTCCTGCCAAGAGAAAGGGGTGGTGGTTTTCATAAGTGATATCGGAGGTGCAGGATGTCAGGTAACCTAGGAAACCTGGCTAAGTTGTCTCCAAAACTTTGGAGTGCGTAGATCATGCAAGAAGTGAACGTGCGTTTTAAGTTCGCGTCGAGAGCCAAGATGCAAGAAAACATCGTGTACCATCAAATTTTGCGTGAAATTGAACAAATCCGCTACGGAGACTTTTCACATGATCCGTGACACTTACAAGAACGAAGTCATATCCAGAACACGTGCTTTTGAGTAGCATAAAAGATTCAAAGGAGGCCAGGAAAACATTGAAGACGAACAACGCGCTGGATGTCCAATCTCGACCCGAACCGATGAAAATATGACCAATTTGCGAGAATTTGAAAACTCTGATCGTCGGTTAAGTGTTAGTTTGATGTGCATTTAATTGCAGACCGATGATTTACAAATGCGAAAGGTGTTCGCGAAGTTGGTGGCGAAGGATTTGTCTGACGAGCAGAAGGAACACCATGTGACGAATTGCCGTGAACTGTTGGAACGTTTGGAGACCCATCCAAATGTTCTGAACAGAGTGATAACCGGTGACGAAACATGGATCTTCGAATACTATCCGGAGACCAAAAGGCAAAGTTCTGAGTGGAACACAAACGTATCTCCTTGACAAAAAAAATCTCGTATGAGCATGTCAGGACTGAAATTGGTATTTATTGTCTTCTTTGATGCAAGAGGAGTGGTCCACAAGGAGTTTGTACCCTCTGGAACGTTTGATGAGGGTCCGCGCAGGTAGGGCAGGCAGGCAGTTGAGGCAGTCTAAAAGGCTTCGACGGAGTGCTTGAATACCCTTACAATTGCGTACTCCCAGGCGGCGTATGAAGACTGGGAAAACTACTGGCATATTTTAAAAATTATTAAGTTACTCTACATATTTCGTCAATAAATGTTTTTTATGACCTCTGTCCCGATTCTTATTGGACAAACCCTGTATGATGCCACGTCCCGTTCCAGTCTATGTTTAGCTCAGAATTTATAATTTTAGCTCATCTGCCCCAATTAGATCACCTGTGATGGTTACTAGTTCCTGAAACTGGAAATGTGAATGAAACGAACCATTCCCCATTAAGACCATTCCCGGATTTAGATCACTCTGACGGTAACACTGAATGATTTATTAAAGAAAGAGCTAAAACAATTTTTTAAAATTCATTTTTGATCACAATCACGATTGATTTTTTGAAAGATGACCGTTTTGTGTCTATGGATTCTAATATGCTTACATTTTCAAATTAAAGAACTATTGATCTTTTTCAAAATTAATTTCTCCATATGATGCACTGTATTGTATAGTATTGTAAAGGCTATAAAGATGGAAAAGCGAAAAACGGGGTACGACGTTTTGCTTTCTCGGCATGAAAGACACACTTTTTTTGCATCGGATCGTGACTGGAGGCGAAAAATGGATATATTTCGAGAACCTGAAGCGCAGAAAATCATGGATTGGTCCAGGGTATCCACTAACATCGATCGCAAGACCGAATCACTTTGAAAAGAAGATAATGCTGTGCATTCGATGGGATCAGGAGGGTGTCGTGTACCATGAGCTTCTGATACAAGGCGAAACAATTAATACCATTCGTTACCGTCAACAAATGATCAATTTAAACCATGCATTGATTGAAAAGCGATTAGAATGGCCTACAAGATACGAATAAGTGATTTTGCAGCACGACAACCATTTGTCCCAGACACTTTCGACCACCATTTAGACCATTTCGACTACCATTTATTTTGATTTATATTTTATGCACTTTCCACGAAACACTTCAACAATTACGTTGATGCCGAAAAATAGCTTGATGATTGGACCACCCCAAAAGATGTACCATTTTTCCGGAAAGGGCATCCACAAATTGCCAGAGAGATGGGAAAAATGTGCAGCTAGCGATGGCGCATACTTTGAATAAACCATTTTTACATTCTCTCAACTTAAAAGTGTTTTTTAAAGAAAAAAATAAGAATTATTAACCGCCACACCTGCTATATAATATTGTCATATGTTAAACTCAAAGATCGGATTATTCCAGTTATATCTACATAACAGCAAAACTAAATATTTGTTTAGGTATGGGAGAGCTGGATATTAATGTACATATGTATTTTTGTATAAAATTGGCTTATAAGGTATTTTTTAAATAATTCTCTTAGAATAACTATTTATGAAATCAAACTTAATTTATTCGTTTCGCATATATTTGTTATTATAACACGAGATCTCTTTTATTTACAGTCTGCATGTTTTAAATGTTCTCTAAATAATATAATATTTTAAAGTTTTTGTTGTAAAATTTAGTATGATTCACGTATTTTTAAAAATAGACTTGTTTCTCAAAATTTATTTGTGTATTTCACTAATCAATTATTTTTAAGTTTGAGCGAAGATATTAGTAAAGGGTACTAATACAGTAAAAGCTCTGTTGAACGTTCAATTACGGAACCCTAAAAAGTATCTGTTTAAATTAGTTGTCCGTCCAAGAGGGATAAGGTAGAAGAGTGAATATAATAAACATTTAACAAAAATATTATTTACTAGAGAAAAAACATTGTTCATATACATACATACATATGCATACATACATATACATACATACATATACATATATACATATACATACATACATATACATACATACATATACATACATACATATACATACATACATATACATACATACATATACATACATACCTATACATACATACATATACATACATACACATACATACATACACATACATACATACATATACATACATACATATACATACATACATATACATACATACATATATATACATACATATACATACATACATATACATACATATACATACATACATATACATACATACATATACATACATACATATACATACATACATATACATACATACATATACATACATACATATACATACATACATATACATACATACATATACATACATACATATACATACATACATATACATACATACATATACATACATACCTATACATACATACATATACATACATACACATACATACATACACATACATACATACGTATACATACATACATATACATACATACATATACATACATACATATATATACATACATATACATACATACATATACATATACATACATACATATACATACATACATATACATACATACATACATATACATACATACATATACATACATACATATACATACATACATATACATACATACATATACATACATACATATACATACATACATATACATACATACATATACATACATACATATACATACATACATATACATACATACATATACATACATACATATACATACATACATATACATACATACATAAACTAAGATAACAAACCCAAAGCTGGCAGGTCGACACGTGCTGCAACAAAATGTTTTAATTGCTGCGTCACATTAATTTGTTGATATGTTTCAATAACCTCTTCTTTCCGTGTGTGTTCATTACCACCTGATCCGTCAGACACTGTTTCTTATGTAGAAATCTCCAAACATACTAATCATATTCTGCAAGTATTAATTCATTGTCTACAATGAACAAGTCCCCGACGCTACCATCTGTTCCGATGCCGAAGTCATCATTAGCTTTACATATTCGGGTCAAAACTGACAATGGAAGGTCATCTTCTGCATCTGAATCTTCTGCGTATTGTGTTGGATTTTCAGAGGTTACTATGTGTAATTCCATGTTTGGAAAAGCAGTTATGAATTGTAATCTTGGATATCCGGTCCCATGCATTTTTAACAAAATAAATTGCATCCAAAACGTTTTTCTTTGAGAGTTCTTGAGGCGATTCAGTTGTATTAATAACTAAAAGTGGCGGCTCCTGGATTTTTAAAGTGGAAGGGTGTAGAAGAAAATTGTGCTGCTAATTTTTTTTTGCTTTCCTCTTCCTCATTTTTACTTTTCATGCTATTGAAACCCTATACAGGAGGTGAACCAGGAAAATGCGTCAAAAAAAGAAACTGAACGGAAATAAAATATGGTGTTTTGCTCTGAAAAATTGTTCGTGATAAATGCTGGAACTGTGATAAATGCTGGAGGGGCAGCGCCCCAAGTCCTCCCTCGCGAGCCTCCACTGTTGGCTAATAAAAGTTTTTTAACAATAAATGCTACATAAAATGCATTAAAACTTTGAATAATGCCCTGGTTGCATGCACATTTATGTGTCAACCTAGAGATTGGCACCCAGACGTACGACGGTAAAAAAATCAATTCGATATTTTCTAATTTTATGTCTCTTGGATGTGAGCACGCCTTGTTTGGATATAACAAAAAAATCTTTTTTTCACATTTCACCTTTCGATCAAATTTCACCAACCATTGTGTCATTAGTTTCCCAGTCATCCATGCTTTTATATTCCATCTCCAAGTAACAGGTAAATCATTCAGATTGATGTGTTTCAAAGCCTTTGGTTTCGTTGCTTGTCCTATAACTACAGCTTTTTCATGTTATCCATTCATGTTAACGCAAAATAGTATAGTTAGCCTTTCTTTTGAAAGTTTTTTCTTCCCGTCTTATTTGCTTATGCGCGTATTGCCACGTTGAAGTTTTGTTCTTGAATCCATTCAAGAGTGGGATTAACCGTTGATTGGGGTAAGTTCGCATGTCTAAATGTGGTCATGAGGGGTATGTGTGAGATATAAGAAATTATTCTGATGAAGTGGGGGCCAACAAAACGTATCCGCTCAAGAGCGTTGTCGGACTATTAGAGATGTCCGTAACAGGAGGTTTTACGGTATAATAAATTTAAAAATATATTATAATTGCTGATGAATACATTACTAATAAAAATTATCTCCAATGGCAACTGGTTGAAATTTTGCGTTATCAGTAGCGCCATTGTTCAAAGACTACATAAATAAGACTGGATTTAAAGATTTTAATATAAAACTAACAGCAACGAGCCTTGCCTATCTTTATATATTGAAACACCATAGATGACTCATTGTTTTGAAATTGTGGTAGTTGGTGTCAACAATTTAGAAGTTTAATAGTAGATTTGAGCAATTTTAGTTTGCTTTAATCGATAACTGGAACTAACTCAAATAAGTAATACTGGAATATTTTTTTTCTGCGTTCTAGTGTAAATACATATTAATATTTATTATATTGACAATAAAAGCAATAATATCGGAAGTAAGGCAAACACACAAAATATGGTTAGTTGTGCGTCTTGAGGTTGTTCCCTGACATGAAAAAATTCAGGAGTAACATTACATAGGTAAGTACTTTTAATTCTAAATTTGTCAATTATTTATAAAGAAAAACGTATTTTGTTTGAATGAAATTTTGATGTTATGAAGCCAACAAATCGCCTGGTAAGCATAGGCGTTGTCAAATTGATTTAGGTAAAACAATATAATTATAATGTTATTCAAGATAGTGATTATATTTTTTAGAACTTAAGTTTTTAACTTATGTTCTAAAATGTTTAGTCTTCTGAGATACATGACCTTAAAAATTCAGAAAATTTTTTAGTTTTCGTTTGATACATATAAAACATGTTACTTTACTCATATAAAGAACCTATAAAATATAACTAATAATACAGAGTATCAACTGTTTTTACAATCATATTTTTTTCAGAAATTGGTTAGAGATTTTTTTCAGAGTTTTGGTTGTTATGAAAAATGAGTTTGTACTCGAGTTTATATCACCCATTTTATTTTATTTATTGTCTATTTACACTACAAGAATTAATTATATTTGTAAAAACGCTGTAGTAGATGAAAAACAAGTTACAAAGTTAATTTTTTTTAAGGGACATTAAACACTGAACAAGTAAATAGAGAAGGAATATATGTATTTTAATAATAAATAATTTAGTAAATATTACGGGTTTTTATTTCATTTACGAATGTGTATACCTAATTTAAATATGAACATCAACTCGGTGCAAGATGCAACTGATACCTAACCAATTTTTGAAAATTATATTATTTTATGACAGGAGATTCCAATTTCTTAATAACTTTTTGTCGTATAGGCCACATAAAAGGCAGTTTACTGTTTGAAAAAATTGATTTTTTTAAATTAAATTAAATTTTTACGTTTTTCCAGGACATAAATCAACACCATCAGCTAATTATGTTACTCCTCTTCTAAAGCAATTTAAATTTAAAATTGAGAATTAAATAGTAGTTGTCATAATCTGCCGTATCCAGTTAGTCTTCATTAATTTAATACAGTAACGATAATTATACAATAATTTGTTGTTTTAAACAACTGTAAACTTTTATCAGTTTCTTGTTTGGATTCATACTGCCCTACGCCACTGCCAGACTGGAAACAGTAGTCGGCCATATGCAGTTACCATTCTGGTCCCACTTACAGAATCATATGCCCTTTTCTGTGGTTTTATACTCGAAGGTTTAAAGACGTTTTTAATATGGGTAGTACTCGGATAGTAGAGACCTGCGGCAACTGCCTATTGACTCTTCCTATGTTGCTTTAAGTATTCATCATGCTGCTATGGACTCGAGAACACCTCGTGTTTGCTCTCAATATGTTTATTAGAAGTAGTAAATCCTTTATTAAAACGCAACAATTCTTCAGACGTCACTTCATGGTGAGACCCCCGCCGCAACACCATTCTTAGATAGGTAAATGTATTTCGAATGAAGAGTTCATTAATGAAAACAAAGCCACCTGGCCTTTTTCGCTTAGTGCGCAGACCGCAGAATGTCAACATGCTGAGGGAGATGATTCGACGAAATCCTACTCGCTCTGCTAATCGGCAGGCTTCTGAACTGGAGATGAATAAGAGGGTATTTTTTCCTAAGAATTTGCGCTTTCAACCATATAAATTGATGATTGTTCAGCTAAATGAAGGTGATTATCAACAACGCCATACATTTGCTTAAACAATGCTTGACAGGTTTGAAGCAAAATAAGATTTGACCATCATCAGGAGGGATGATGCTCATTTCCATTCAAATCGAGTTTTCAATAAGTAAAACTGCTTTGGACATCAGAAAATCCACGTGAATTGCACGAAAGATCACTATACAGTCCAAAAACAACGGTGAGGTGTGGTATAGGCAATTATGGAATTATAGGGTCATTTTATTTAAAAAAAAAATGGAGTCATAGTAGCAAAACAGGGGATTTGTTTGGCATATTGTTTGGTATATAATACACTATCAAAAACCGTATGGTTGAGCATTGCCATCTCCCTTATTCGCTTGCTCTAGCTTCATGGGGCTTCTGCCCATTACAAATCTAAAACTGGTGATGATAGAAAGCATTTCGGTATGATTTCGGACATTGCACTTGCCCTCCCATAAAAAATGTGTTATGAATACAAATTAATGGTCACTATTAAAATATATTATATTTCGAATCAGACAACCCTTCTCTTTGACAGACCGATGGATGAAAAGCAATATTTAAATATTTGGTTATTATATTATGTAAATAAACAATTTCCTCTATAACATTTACGTTGATGTCTCTCTAATTTTAGTCCTTATATAAGATTCTTGTCAGGTCTATTGAGTACGGTTTCTATTTTTACAAGATTTCAGTCACGTTTTTGATTATGTTATTCTGAACTGAATTTTTTCTGAGAGTAAATTGATTATTTTCACTGAGTAAGGTATGAATTATATCAGGTTTCCTGCTATACACCGATGTCATATATACAGGAGGAAAAAAACAGGCAACACTATAAAACATATATTTTATCAAATTAATTTTGTAGGTTTGAAATAGGTTTTTATTTTATTTTATTTATAATTATTAGGGAAGGGAGCTACATTTCGTCCACCAGACTCTATAGTTTTAAATAGAATAAATATATTGCAATTTATTTGTACATCTGTATTTGTATTCTCGAGGACCTCCATTCGTGACCATGAGGCACTGACGAGAGAATATCAGTGTTCTATGCATTTCCGTGCTTTCTTTATGCTCCTATTTGTTTTAAGCCTATGTGCGTTTCGTTCTAAAAAGAAGAGGAAAAGAAAACGATTTTATCAGTCAGATAACATTTTATTACTTAAACATGTCATGGCGCTTTCGGTTTCCATTTCCGTGCATCGTGCTTTTGCACATGCAGTTATGGAGCTTTATAATAACTATGCTGAACCTATTCCTTATTAGAAGATAATACCGCCATGGTGCACACAAAAAAATCAAAATGAGTTTTATTAGTTAATTTAGTTTTTGTTTGTTGCCCTGTCTACAAGGTGTAATAGAATTCACTTTTGTAAATTTAACCAACGATTCGTCACATTATTTGTAAGAAAAAAAATATAATAAAGATAAAAACCTTGGGATTTCCGAGAAAGGAAATTGCAAAATTATTAAATCACCAATGAAAAAGCTATAATAAAAATTATTATTTTAAGCAAATATGTGTAAAAGCATATTTGACAAATAATAATTGGTTATTATATAACCAATAAACTAAAAGACATTGTTAAAACCGATTTTGTTTTAGATATTTATCACGCCTATATCAGCCAAAGCAAAAGTGGAAACGTCATATTCACTAATTGAGATAATCCCTACAACAAAAGGTGTTGATGACAAAAGATATTTAAGTGTGTGTATTATATACTACCATTATATATATATATATATATATATATATATATATATATATATATATATATATATATATATATATATATATATATATACCGTTTAAAACCAAACGTATTGTAACTAATTGTATTCTGAACGCGGATATCAGGATATGCTTCTTATTTACGGAGAACTTGCTACCAACAGAATTCTATGTTCGAAAAAACAGATTAAAACTGTGTCAGGGATAGATTCAAATTGGTGACATATTGCTATAATAATTGGTGACAATTTCATAGTCAAATGGTGGACATTTTGATCATTTAATTGAATAAATGATTGATCTGTTAGTTACGTTGTAATAGTTCATTTTTAAATTGAATAAAACAAATTATTACTTTGTTATCTATCACTTTATTTTTAATTTTGTTTTTTGTTTTAGTTTTTGTTAGTTTTAAAGTCGTGTTTGATAATCTAACATTGTTTACGAAACTATAATCACAAAGTGTAGTCACAAAATAAAATAAGTGATAGAAAACAAAGTAAAAAAAATATTTTATTCAATTTAACTTAATAATACAATTAATCTAGTATTTCGTATTGTAATGAATCGTGAATCGTTTAAAACATAATAATAAGAATAATAAATGTATTAAATCCACGAGACATTACAGAAAATGTATAGATTAGATTAAGTAACAATACATAGCATTTTAACACAGATATTAATAAAAAAAGTACATAAAACCATTTTTCACAACGTAGAATATTATCAATACTAATCCTCCAATATTCTATAAAAGGTTGCACTTCAAAAAGTTTTGTTATCTACAATACTCTTCAGCCTGTCTGGTAAGTTATTATAGAATTTAGCCCCTGCATAGTAGGCACTATTTTCAAATACTTTAGGGAATGTACTGGGTAAGCGAAGTAAACGATCACGAGTTTGTATTCATGGAAGGAACTATGCTGTGGAAATTTCTGAAAATTCAATCTAACAAATCTCGTAATTAACAATCTCGTATATGTATAATGATGGTAATGTTAGGATATTGTATTTGGGAAAAATATGTGGACGGGTAGCTGATTTTCGAGCTCCAGAGATTGTTCTTATCATCCGTTGCTGGAATCTGAAAACTCGCAATAAATGAGAAGAATTACCCCAGAAAATTAGTCCATACTTTACATGGCTATAAAATTCAGCATAATAATATGATAACACTATATCAGTAGTACAGACCTGTTTCCGTCTATATGAAGCATATAATACGGTTGCCAATTTTTTGCAAAGTTCATTCACATGTGGGTCCCATGGCAGTTTGCTGTTTAGATGAATACCTAAGAAGTTGAGACCTGATACCTACCGTATTGACCATCCATCAATTTCTAAGAGATAAGATTTGTTCTTCATATAAGCTTGAGCAGAGAAGTTAACAAAATGTGTTTTCTTCACATTTAGAAATAGCTTGTTCGCCTTATACCAGGTATAAAATTTGTATTTCATGATCTGAGTAGTCTACATAAACCCAGTTTATCATCAGCTGGCACTAGGTAACTACACTATGGCAAATCATTAATAAAAAGTAGAAATAATAGAGGGCCCAGAACAGATCCATGAGGTACTCCCCATGTAATTCTCGCTCTATTAGATTGTATATTATTTATTTCAACGATCTCGGTACGATCGGTGATATATGACTCTATCCATTGATGAATTTTATCTCTTATGCCATAATTTTACAGTTTATAAAGTAATATAGTATTACCGACTAAGTCAAATGCTTTACTAAAGTCCATAAAAAGCCAATACACTTTAAATGATCGTTTATATGTGTGAGTAGATCTTTTACTTCAGAAGCCGTGTTGTGTCGAGCTCAGGATATGAAATTTATTTACAAATTACATTATTTGATCATACATTATTCTTTCCATTATTTTATATACCACGTATAGAATGACAATTGTGTATAGTTCCTAAAGCATAGGGCATCGCCCTTCTTGAATATCCGAAGTATATTTGTTGTCTTCAGAGCAATCGGAAATATGCCACTTTCAAATGACAATTCGAATATGTTAATGTCAGAGCTACGAAATGTGTGTATTTCTTAAAAATTAGTACAGGACTGTTATTCAATCCAGTGGATTTTATGTTTTTTAAGTTTTTTATAGTGTCTATTATTACAATAGTTTTTATCATAATCAGTATTTGTTTTTTTATAATGCTTTCAAATTCGCAACAGATGTTTATATATCCGTAGTGATTCAAGGCTTTTTTTCATTAGAAAATTTTCCCCTTTCAAAGGGAAATAAAACATCAACGTAATATTACAGGCAATTCAAAAACACCTTAAACCCATACTTTCCATACTCAGATATGATTCAAATGTTTTAAAATTCGATTCAGTAAAAATATCTTTTATATTTAATGCTCTGGTTTTCAGTTTTTTCATTTGATCCCACCAAACACAGAGCAATGTCTTCCTTCAATAGCGATTTGGCCTTGCAGCCGATGTCGATGGTTCGCCTGGAGTTACCCTTCATCTTTTACGCTAGTATTCTCAAAATATATACACTTTGCATCGCCAGTCACAATTCGATGGAGAAATAACTTTCTTTTATATCTGGTGAGCAGCATTTCGTAAATGGTTTTTCGGTTTTTCTGCTGTCTTTCCTTCAGTTCATGTGGAGTCTATTTTCTCATCTTCTGGATCTTTCCCACCGCTTTCAAACGTATAGAGACGGCTTCTCGTGGCACATTTAATTCATCGGCGAGTTGTTTTTGCGTTTGAGCGTCATCATCATCCAACAATGCTTGTAATTTGCTGTCTTTTTTGATGGTCTTCCACGTCCTTCGTTTCTAACGTCAAAATCGCCACTTTTTGATTTTTTTAACCACTTAAAGCACTGTGATTTACCAAGAGCATGCTGACCGTAAGCTTTGACAAGCATTCGATGCAATTCTGCAGCAGTTTTCTTCAAATAGTAATAGAAAATCAATGCTGTCCGGAAATCGTAGTTTTCAAGCACAAAATTCGACATGTTCGACACGAACGATGTTACAAACTACTGCTGTTGTATGAAACTTGTACTGTTGTAAGTTGAAAATCTTAAATTGAAAAAATTAATCTACATCTTAAAACCGGTTTTATCCTTTAAGAACTCATCAGTTAAGCTCGGATGTTTTTCTCTCGAAATAATCGAACAAGACCCAGTCGTCTTTAAGTCCGAACATCGGACAATTTAGTTGAATGTTAAACGGTAACGCCACCTAGAGGTCGTCGTGCTACTAGCATATTTCGACATCAAATTTGCGAGAGATGGTCACATAGTTCATCTGACATAGTTCGTCTAATCGTACTACCTGTATTTAATAATACAGTTAATTGTAGTATATAAACAATCGTTGGTTAAATTTAGGAACATTATTTCTCTTAGACCCTTCATATAATTTGTTAAGACTTTCAGATGAGTTTTTCAATTAATGGTTATAATAATTCCAACTGAAATATTATTTGTTTTTCAAACAGTTTGGTTTACGACATCCATTTTAACATTTACCTAATTCTACTCCTTATAAAACATTTTTATCCAAACTCTTGAGTACGGTTTTTATTGTTGAAGGATTCCAAATAGGCTTTTGATTATGTTATTCTGAAGTGGATTTTTCCCGAGAGTAACAGATTTTTTTTTACTGAATAAAAGATGAATTATAACAGATTGGTCGCTGTATGCCAAAATCAAAACGATTTTATATATATATATATATATATATATATATATATATATATATATATATATATATATATATATCTGATAAATCAACAACTATATTGAAAAAGTTATTTCATATATATTTTTTCTTTCAGTTTGTGAAAATGTCATAATGTAAAAGTGTTTAATATATATCTACGTTCTTTTAAATGTGTTAATGAGTGTACTTTTTTGAGGTAACTGATGAAAATAGGTGTATATGAAGTAGCTTATAGTCCTAAATTCGAAAATGATAAACTAGTTACTGTAATATGTACAGTTTTTTTATTACAGGGGCTCAGTGGCGGGGGAAAAAAGGAGGTGACACATTTGTACAATTCATATTTCTTTAATATAAACATTTAAAACGTGTTAATAAACAAACTTAGCTCAACATAGATGGGTTCCAGCGTCCCTAGTACTTTACTTCCATCGTCCTGATGTCCTGCTGAAACCTCTCTCCTTGTTAATCGCTTACTGCACTAAAATTTTCCGAAAGAAAATCTAAATGGGAGGGTAAAAATGCATTTTTAAGGACATGCGACACCCTAGTATTTCATAGACTTTCAAGATTTAATCTTTGAGGTTTTTTTTAGTTTTCAGCTTTCTTGTTGCCCAGAAATCCTTTTACTATACTTACAAAACACTTCCAAGCTATCAATTGAATTTTATTTATTAATTTTTTTTAACACGGAAATCCCCTAAAACTTCCATATATAAGGTCCAATAATATGCCTACTTTTAGTTTTACATCACTTAATTGAGGAAATATTTCTCTTAGGTACTTGAAATCAATACTTTGTCCAAGTTTTTCATTAGTTCAAGCTTAATATTGATAGGCGGAAGAATCCCTTTGAAGTACCAGGTTCAAAAGAAGTTCTGTGAGGCCAATCTTTCTTACTGTAATGTTTTTTTGTTGCCCTACTATTCCATAGATACAAAAAACAGCAATACTTTGTACCAAAATACTCCTTACCTTTGTACTCTAAAGTCAGGTACAAATAATTTCAATGGGCCGATAATATAAAAGAGAAGCAGGTACTTGAAAATGGAAAATCTGGAAGATGGAAATCTGGAAAATCGGACGTGCTAGGCCATTTATGTGAGAAGGTGTTTTAATAATTACCTAAATGAAACGCAAAAAAAACATTCTCATCAATGTTACAAAAATCATGTCGACCTGTGTTATAGAGCTGGCTTTTAAACTTTTTATATTTTATTTAGTTTTATAAGAAAATATCATCATTTTATAATGAATATAATCTAGTTTGGAAGACGTACGTTAGAAGACTGAAAACAATGTATTTTGTCAAGCAGCAATTGTATATAAAATATTTAGCTCAGAAAAATTTTAGATTGCTGAAAAGTGTTTCCATGTAGAATGAATGCGAATAATTTTCAGACAAATATTTATGTAAGGTACGATTATTTTTAAGTAAGGTAACAAACGCATTGAAGGTGAAAAGAGTTTGGAGACGTTGCACCCCAGTGACTGAAGAACATGCCAGCAAATATATTTTACCTAGTGATTCATAGTGAATTGACAAAACTTGAAAATCATTTATTATTCCTGTCTTTTTTATTTCATTTCTCATTGGTGTACTTTTTTCCAATATGTAACGAAGGGTATCATATATTATATTCATCTCATATTACTCCCTAAATATTTCCTATCCATCATGATCTCCTGATGTTGTAAACATGTTTGGCAAAACGAATGTTAAAAAAAGTGATTTGGTGTTCACTGGTAAATCTCTTCGAGTTTAGGAATACTAATTTGTCATTTTGAATTAAATAAACTCAATTTTTTATTTAATATGATTGCGGAATTATTTTATATTTTGAAAATAATATCGCTTTCAGGTCAATCAATTGTGTTGTGGCATAGTTGTAGTTATACCTTACTGTCCTTGAAGATTGTCCATTATCTCTTGGATCGTTTGCTGATTATTCGTTTAAGTTTTTCCATTAACATTGTCCTAAAAAACTCCACTCTCTATTTCTCTATCTAAACAGTTTAAGTATCCTACGTTGAACACACCTCTCCCTGTAACATTCAATTTCTTTATATCTTTTGCATGAGCGATTTATTTTCATTCAAACGTTTTTCGGATGTCGTCATATAATCGCATTACTGCTCAGCCTTCAATTCTTTTTCGGTTTCATGGTTTCCCAAGATGATATATTTACTCATCTTTCTTCTACAGGGTGGTTCAAGAGTTGTTAATGTTTCGTTGCGCTGTAGAAAATTTTGTTCGAATCAGGAAAATTTAGGTACCATAGCTACACATGAGAGGAGCGCTCGTTTTGCCTGTGGAAGTATTACCTCAAGAACAATTCCGCTACAATTTCGCGCCTTAGACTTCGACAACATTTTAATTTATACGATGCTTAGCAATGTCCTTCCGTTAATTAACCAATCCTAAGCAAGCAAATAATTTTGATGTTCAAAGTTGAATAAACACGTCCCAGGCCGTTGAAGGTCAGTGAGAATTGATGAAAACATTGAGAGAGTCAGAGCGTCCGTGCACCATCAACCAAACTTATCGGCTCGAAAACCCACAGCTGCTTCAAATGTAACGAGATCATCCGTGCTTCACATCCTTCACAAGATTTACAGATACATGAAGCCGACGGACTCCACTGATAGACTTTTATTAGCTAACGAGATAATGAACCTATTTCCAGCAGTCGCCAGCATCTTATTCTCAGATGAGGTTCACTTCCACCATAATGACCATGTCAATAATCAAAGTTGTCGCTACTGGTGTGGAGAAAGTCCTAAAAAGAAACGCGAAAAACCTCTGCATAGCCCAAAGGTCACAGTTTGAGCTGCAATGTCGGCATTCGGAATAACCGACCCATTTATTTTGGAAAACCACCAAGGCCGCGCAGTGGTGGTGAATTTTCAGCGTTATGTCAACATGCTTCAACCTTTTTTCAAGCCAGCCCTTAAAAAATTTGAAGAACAATTGGTTCCAACAGGATGGAGCCACATGCCACACTTCCAATATCTCTTTGCCGGTATTTCAGGCGCTTTTATATATCTCAGGGTTTTTTTATGGAGATATCTTAAAAGTCAAGTGTACCTCAATCGCCCCACCACTCTGGAAGATCTAAAGAAGAATTTTTGTAAATTTTAAGAATAGATTTGTTAACATTTGTCAACTGGTTTTTATTTATTCTATTTCAAAAAGTTAACGACTCTTTGGGCCATCCTGTAGTATTTTTGCTTTGTGACCTACTTATGTCAATTTCATAACGGCAATATTTTGCAACATATTGCTCCTTTTTTTTTGTTCTCAAGTTCATCTTGATGTCTTATTGTCTCTTAAAGTATATCCCATTCTTGTTCATTCCATTTCTCGTTGTATCGACCTTAGTTTGTAGATTGTTTTTAATCTTGGTGCTACCGAGCCTTTATCTCTTCATGCCTATTTTCTGATGTTTATCTTAAGATTTTTGTTTTACTCATATTCATTGTAGTTTTTCTGATTTATCCTACAGTTGTTTTAACATTTCAATTAATTCGTCATTGTTGGTAATTAGCACAATGTCGTCGATGGATCTCAAATGGTACAGTTGTTTAATAATGTTGATGTTTTTGTCGTTACAATTTAAGTTCTTGAAGATGTCTTCAAATATCAAAAAAATCCATAGGCGTAAAATTTTAGTATATCAAAGAATACTCTTTACTGTGTACTAAGAGTATGTATCTGCACTTCACGTATTGAAACAACATACCCATCCACAAAATTTTGAATTTAGTAGAATTTAGTTTCGAGATATTATGGTACTTTAGTGGTAATTTTATTGAATATTGTTAAATATGAATGTTGAATAATTATATGTTGAACACTTTAGAAGTTCTAACATGACACCCTTTAAACATGCCTCAAAAATTCTAACCATATTCCCTCTTTGGCTGGAATTTCACTAAATTCCAAAACTTTTTCCAGGAATGTTATGTTATAGGGAGATTTCCACCAATTCTCGAACAATGTTAGAGAGAAACCATAAAGTAGTTACATCGTGTTTTATGAATTAATTGCAATGTTAACATACATATTTCAGAATTAGATTCAAGATCATAAATAATATAGCTGTGCGTTGTTTTTTTCAAGCATTAGATGAAATTATCTATGTTACAGTTATATTTGAAGGAAGGTAAATATTTGTTTAGGTCCACTAAAGTTGAATATTTGGATGGATCACTGGATGACCGCGGTCGATAATCGCGGTCTTTTAATTAATTTCTGTAAAATATACTTTCCTTTAAGTTCTTTTGCAAAAAAAGTATTATTATACATATTTGGATTAGAAAGTATAATTAGATTTATTTGAAGCATTATTTACCTATTTTCTAAATACACACTAGAAAATAAGTACACACTAGAAAATAATAAAATAGAGGATAAGTTTTGTTTTATATGCGGACGATTTTTTTTGTCTATGGGACAGTAGGGCAACATAAGAACATTACAGTAAGAAAGATTGGCCTCATAAAACTTCTTTTTAACCTGGATATACAAACTTAAAATATGCCCCCCTTGTTAACTCAAAAAAGGGTTTCTTTCGCTTCTCCATATAAGCGTGGACCTTGTCAAAGCCATAGATAAAGAAGGTAATGGTTTCAAGTACTTAGAAGAAATATTTCCTCAATTAAGTGATGCAAAACTAAAAGAAGGCATATTTATTGACCTTCAAATAAGGAAGCTTCTAGGTGATTTCCGTTTTCAAGAAAAATTAAATGAAAAGGAACGGGCAGCTTGGACATGTTTTGTAAGTGAAGTGAAAGGATTTCTGAGCAACAGGAAAGATGAAAACTATAAAAACCTAATAGATGAAGTTTTAAAAACTTATGAAATGCTAGGGTGTCGCATGCCCTAAAAAAATAATTTGTTGCACCCCCATTTGGATTTTTTTCCCGAAAATTTGGGGGCAGTAATCTATAAACAAGGAGAGAGGTTTTACCAGGACAATGGAAGCAAATATACCAGGGACGCTGGAACTCATCTATGTTGGGCGATTACTGATGGTTTTTAAAAAGAGATAATGCTACAGAACACAACAGGAAAAAGTGAAAGTTTTTGTCGCTGTATAACATCTCATATATATATTTATATACAGGGCTCAACATTCCATTAGATATTGTAGCCGCTCAATTATTTTAAGCTCTAGAAACTCATTTCTTGTGGTTCTTATTCTCTCCTATTGTTTGTCTTTGCTTCTTCCGCTATTTTCCCGTACCTGCTGCTCCCACCTACTTTTCGGTCTCTCCCTTCTTCTCTTAATATCTGGTCTCCATATTGTAATGTTCTTTACTACTTTGTTATCTTCCATTTATTACACTTTATGGTCTTTACTATATCTTCTCCTTTCAAAATGGATTTTATTTCAAAATTCATTAACCTTCTGTATTCATCTTCTGCAACTTTATTTAATCCATATATTCTTCTTACAATCTTTCTTTCGAATATTCGTAACTTCTCCTATTCCAAGCTTGTTAAATTCATTATCTCCGCACCATAGGTCATCACCGGTCTAATAGCTGCTTTATTTACCTTCATTTTTGTTTTCAAATGTTTTCTTCATGTTTGTTTTTGTTTATACCTTCATTTTCATAATAAAATTATGAAATTATAATTTCATTATGAATTTATAATAAACTCTGTGTCCCGCCTGTACTCTGTGATCAATCTCCATGTTTCTGTCGCTTTGGCTATTTATTATTATTCCTAAATATTTAAAGTTTTTCACTACTTCAAAATGGTAATTTCGAATTTTTACTGATCTTGTTGTAACTATTCCATTTTCTTTCCTTATTTCCATATATTTGCTTTTTTCCTGATTTATTATGATGCCTCTTTTCTTTGCTTCTTGTCCAGTCCAATTTTTTGGATTGCTTCTTCCAGGCTTATTCTTTCTCTGGCTTTTGGCTTAGGCTTATTCTGGCTCTAGACTTAATTTATTGATAACTGTTCCCGTGAAATTATACTACTTGATTACTGCATCCAGTGTCACTATAAACAATGTTGTTGATAGCCCATCTCTCTGTCTCACTCCTAAATTAATCTCAAAAATCCTCTGTTTTTCCTTTCGCTGCTTTAACTACTGATTCTGAATTTTTTATTGTCATTTCTGTTAGTCTTATTAGTTTTCGAGGTATTTTCATGTCCGTCGTAGCTTTTTTTACTTGTCTCCGTTTCAGACTATCGAAAGGTTCCTTGAAATCAATATACTCAATTTGTAATTCCATTCCATATTCCTGAGATTTTTCGATTATTTGCTTTCGAACTATATGTGCCGCGTGTATGGTAGAACTGCCTCTCCTCAAACCATATTGATAGTCTCCAATTTTTGCTTCTGTATACCTCATTAATCTCTTATTTATTATCGTGATCAGTATCTTATATACAACACTAGGAAAGGTAATTCCCCTGTAATTTGCACAGTCTTTTGGATCTGCCTTCTTATAAATAGGCATTATTATCCCTTTTTTTCACTGTTTAGGCATTTTTTCTTTTTTTTGGATGTGGGTTGTCAGCTTAAATATCCTTCTTCCTAAGGCTTCTCCCCTGTATCTTATCATCTCATTGACTATATTATTCAATCCACTTGCTCTATTTAATTTAAGTTGAGTTATTGCATCAATAAATTCTTCTTCTGGGGGTATATTCAGTTCTTCTTCTTCCATATTGCCTTACAGGTTCCCATCCTTTTCCTTTTCTGTCACCATTCTGTTATATGTTAATATTTTCTTAAAATGATTCGCTCATTCGGTGCTACGTTTGTTGTGTTTGTTTTCGCATTTTGCCCCTTGATATATCTGTATAATTTTATGTTATTCTTATTATTTTTTTCTATCGTCTCCATCATTTTCTATATCCATCTAGTTTTCATAGTTTTTACTAGTTTAGTGTTGTTTTTTTTTTAATTTTCCTGGTATGCCATGTGGTCTACATCACTCCCTGTTCTTAGCCACTTCAATTTAGCAGCCCGCTTCTTCTGCATCATTCCTCTGCATTCTTGGTCAAACCATTTCTTCGTTCCTTTCTTCTATGGATTTTTTCCCATTATCTAATCTGCGGCGTTCTCAATACATCTTTTTATATTACTTCATTCTACTTCTATGTTTTCGTTTTCTGGACTGTCTGCTAGTTGTTTTGTGACTTCTTCGTATAATGACTCCTTACCTGTTATGATCTAAATATTCCATCTCCTTCTGTTTGTTTGTGTATTCACTCCACCTACCATTCTTAACTTAAGCTTCGCTATCACTAGAATGTGGTCTGTAGCCACGTCTGATCCTCGGAACGATCTTTCATCTTATATCATTTTTTGTCTTCTTTTGTCTATGAGGATGAGGTCTATCTGGTTTCTTGTCGTTCTGCTTGGGATTAGACATATTACTTTATGCTGCGGTTTGTTGGTATTTTGTACTAACTATGTACATTTCCATTTCTGTTGCAAAATTTCCCAGTCTCGTTGTTTTGTTATGCAAAGTTTCCCTTCCAGCCACTCCTCCCCAGTATTTTTCCTTTCCCATCCTTGTATTGAAGTCTCCCATGAGGATGACTGTGTCATGTTTTGATGTTTTTTGCAAGTCTTACCTATTTTATCGTATAACTCATCCTTCTCTTCTTCATTTGCTATTTCTGTTGGTGAGTAGGCGTTTATCATTGTAATGTCGGATATATCATTCATTAATCTAATGTATGAAATTATCACATTTATTCTCTTAAATACCATTAAATATCTTCTTGAGCTTCTGCTTACCAAAAACCCCATTCCACTTTGTCCCTGCTTATCTTCCCCTCCATACAACATTATATATTCTTCCCTCTCCTCTCCATCTTACTTCCTGCAACGCCAATACTTCTATTTTTATTAACATCTTATATAATATATATTCTCATAATTCTCAGTTGTCTTTGCTTAGATTTAACACGTTTTACATGTTTATATTAAATAACTATTAGATTCATTCTTCTATTGGAACCTTTGGTGTGAAACACTAAACTTGAAGAGATTTACCACTAAACACCAGCACACTTTTTTGAACTGCTCGGCGCACGTTTCGCTTTCCATGTTAGCATCATCAGGTGATGATTTAATCTAATTCTAAAACTAAACTATGTTCTATTTATATGAAAACCATACCTAACGAAGCGAGTAAAAATCCTGAATCGTGAAGTGTACTAAGCCTTACATTAATAATTGAAAAAGTTGAGTGAAAGATAATATCTCATTATATATGTTATTAATGTAAGGCTAGTACACTTCACGGTTCATGATTTTTACACGCTTTGTTAGGTATGGATTTCAAATAAATAGAACATAGTTTAGTTTTAGAATTAGATTAAGTCATCTCCTGATGATGCTAACATGGTTATCGAAACGTGCGTTGAGCGTTGTTCAAGTATCGTGAGCGTCGTCGCGTTGAGCAGGTCAAGTGTTTTGGTGTTTAGTGGCAAATCTCTTCAAGTTTAACTATTAGATTGTAAAAATATATCGTCCACCACCGACCTCTGGTAACAAAAAACTGTACGTGTTACAGTAATTAGCTTTTCATTTACGTATTTAGGATTACAAAATACTTCATATACACCTATTTGCATCAATATTACTTCGAAAAAGTTTAAAATTGTTGATCTGTTATCATAATTTACTTGCTTATAATGTTACATTTTTTCAGATGACTACTAAATAAACACTCCTATTTTTTTAGTCAATTCTGTCCTTTTTGTTTTACTCAATTTCTTTACTCAAAAAATAAAAGTCCGGGTGATATAATATAATGTATTTTAAGGTTGTCCTTATGAAGCCACTAGCTTGTTGTTCTTACTCGCATATAAATAAGGTTACGCCTGGATAATTACTTGAGTCCAAAGTTATGTGAAGTATTATATATGCTTAAACATGTTGTTACTCCAAGATGTATCAGGTATCTTGTATTTATTTATGTATAAACTCTCTGCACTTTTTCGTGTTTCTAGCTTTCACAATCGCTTCATTTCATGTATTTTTTCGATACGCATCTATTGTTGTATTCAATCCAATTAAGTTTCTGAATTGTTTTTAGATACTTTATTTTGAATTCTTTTCTTATAATTTCATTTTTCATCCGATCCATTTCTGTTGCCTGAATTTTATTTTTGAGTATGTTCGTAAGCATCCAACTGTCAATGCCATATGTGAGAAATGGAGCCTGAGGAAAAAATTAATATCAATCCCGAATTCAGTTTGGGATAATCTTTTATCTTCAAAAGTGCGGAAAGGAAACTGATAAAGCTGTTAGGGCTGTATTTATTCTTGAAAACGATCGTTATAAGAGCATTGTTCAAAGAACTTGCGGAATGTGCAATCTGAAAAACGATTTCAAAATATTCGTGTTCTTTAGGTTCGGATTGGTCGAAAGTTGCCTGAAAGTGGTGTTGTCGTATCTTCGAGCGTTCTGGAGGTGAGGTTTTCAACGATAACTAAAACTGTCTTTGTAGTTGACATGTGAGCCCAGAGAAAGTAGAAAAAAATTGTTTTTTAAACCAGGCTACTTGGCCGAACCGTTCAATATTGAAACGTTCAAATTTAATGTAAAACACTAAACTCAAAATCATAAAGTTTCAGATTGGTGAGATGATATGAAAGATGTTAACGAAACGCTCGTCGAGAAGTTAAAAACAAGGGATATGATGTTTTCTGATAAATTTCTTTATGTTGATTGAATATTTCATAAATATGCGTATGTTGAAATTGTGACCACTAAATGTTACCGAGACGTGCTGAGTAAACCCTGATGAAGTCGTGATCAATGCCATGATTTGGTTTCCATTGTTTTCCAATGTCAGTTCATATTATCACTGACCATATATTGTCAAAACTCCTTATTCGCGGAAGATACGTTCCGTAGATATGCTGCAAATACAGTAATCGTCAATACGGAATGATAATTAGTAAGAGATTATAGGGGATATATTCCAAAGTTACAAAATAAGAAGAAACAGTATATAACAAAAGCAAGTTAATGAGAGATATTTGAACATTACACTGGGGAACAATTTGAAAAATAATTTCTGTTGAGTTCGATATTTAAACTCTTTTATACGTAAATTGACATGCTAATTCCAAAACTTTATTTAGTTTTTTTCTATCATGTCAAGTTTTTTCTCTACAGCTGTTGCGCATCCGACTAAGCTTGGCGAATCACAGAAGTTACTACTGCTCTCCTACCGGCGAACCTTCTTCGACCTAGGAGTGGGGGCGTGAGTGACGTTGCGTCATCCAAAACTAGTTCGGTCAGTTACGCATGAGATGCTAAAGTACGCGGGTCTGTGTCGCTCTGATATAGTGAAGTCAAAGTACACATACACAACTACAGATTTTAGTTGTCTGCCTCTGGTAGTTCTCGTCGTAAGTGCTTAAACAGCCCTTATTCATTTTGTTATATATGTGGCAGTTTTACCATCCCCATTCAACGGACTAATATTAGTACATTTGTCAGGCAAGCCTATTTTGCTTATTTTAAAGTGAAAATAGGTGACCAAGAGAAATCATGGGCCCCTCATAAAATGTGCAAGCAGTGTGTAGAGAGTTTACGAATGTGGACGAGGAGAACACGTTATAAACTTTCGTTTGGTATACCAATGGTTTGGCGAGAGCCCAAAGATTACTTAAGTGATTGCTACTTTTGCGTAGTGAAAACATCAGGATTCGACAAAAAAAACAAACATAAAATTGAGTACCCTAGTTGACCGAACAATGGCCGAACTTGAAAGGAATGCTTGGTTGACTTTAAAAATATTGTTAAAGACTTTCTTGGAAATACACGAGCCCCGAATTACATCGAAATTGTTCAACAATTTTTGGAGAGCTTTAAAAAGCTTGGTTGCAACATGAGCATCAAACTGTATTTCTTACATAGTCATCTTGCTAACTTCCCAGAAAATATTGGTGCTGTTAGTGATGAACAAGGTGAGCGATTCCGCCAAGATCTAAAAGTTATGGAAGCGCGGTATCAAGGTAAATGGGATGTCAGTATGATGGCTGACTACTGTTGGAGCATCAAGCGAGAATATCCACACACTGAACACTCCAGGAAAAGCTATAAGACGAATTTTTTACCATAATATATTTTTTGTCTTAATCAATTTATTTTTTGTATAAACACAATTTAACTTTTAATAATATGTTAACCTCTGTATCAATAAAAGATTCTAATCTATTTGGTCAGATCTCACCTTATTTCCTTTCATATGTACACAATTAAGGCAAAATGAGGGGTATGTTGTAGCTTAAGATCTTGACGTGATAGAGAAAAACTGTGAATATTTTTGAATTTGGAGATGAAAAATTAGTCAAAAACAAGTGACAGATCCAAGTCAACAAAATTGCTGTTCCCCAGTGTTATTAATAACTATTATCAGTCTTAGGCAATGGTTAAATAATCTAGTAATTTTTTCTTGTTTTGCCGTTTTCAAAAGATCTTTCAATTCGGATGTGGCATTAACAGTTTGCCTTTTAAAAACAAGACATCTCTCCATAGACGGGTGAATTTTTATGAAGAAATCATAAAGCTCTTTTACCATTCGTAAACTTTCACTCAGGTTTTTAAAGTTTAATGTCACCTTTTCAGTGATCATTGAGGCTTCCTCTTCAATGGAATGGGGATTAAGCATTTCCTCCAAGTCGGTTTCAGTCCAGTCTTCATCTTGCGATTCAAGCAATTCTTGAATGTCACTTGGCTCTTTCTGTTCGAAACCATTTCGTCCTATGCCATTCGCAATTTGAGCAATGTGCTCAGTTAATGTTTGAATTTGTACGGATTCTTCATCATTACGGACAGTTAGATCACGACACAGTTTTTCCAGCATGATTTCAATGTGTATAGCTTCAGCTCTTGCAATGATTATTTTATGTTAATAATACACTATGCTATGTCAAAATTTTTCCAGCATTGTATAATTTTCATATCAGGATCACATACCATGGTGTCCAGTATGATTTTAAAGGTTTGTCTCATATAATAGAGCTTAAATGCCTGGATTATTTTTTGGTCCATAGGTGGGAGTAAGGCCGTCATGCTAGCAGGCAAAACCATCACGTTTATATTTGCATCCATAGCTTCAAGCTCGCGACGGTGACCTGGACCATTGTCTAAAATTAAAACTACCTTGAAATTGAAATTATTTTTATTTAAATAAGTTTCAACTTCACGAACAAAACAATCCCGAAACCAGTCACAAGAAAATGACACTTGTAAACGACGCTTTCTTATTTGAACGCCAAAACACTGGTAGATTGTTCTTGTTTTGATTTTTCAAAGCAGGAGGATTTCGCGATATATATAGCATAAGTGGCATATTTAAATAATCTCCTGATGCATTAGAACAAAGCAGCAGTGTAATTCTACCTTTTGCTGCCTGAATACCAGAGTATTCAGAATACCTGAATACCTTTTTACTTTTGGATATAAAAGTTTTGTTTGGCATTCTTTTGCAAAACAGGATAGTTTCGTCTACATTAAATATTTGTTCAGGTTTGTATTAGCAATTAACTTTGAAAATTCTTCTGGATATGGTGCTGCTGCTGAAGTGTCTGCAGATGCAGCTTCCAACAATTTTGGTGTAATACAGCGATTGTCGAACCTTGAACTTATTGAATCAACGTTCCGATGCTTGAAATCCTTCATCCGTATGTTTATCACAAGGTTCTTTAAAATGTGCGTAAATAGGCTTAGCTTTCTAACGGATTAGAAGTGGAACAAATTCCGCGAATAACGGAACCCTGAATAATAAGCTTTAACTGTATAGAATTTCTGCGCTAATTCTATATACTAAAAGCTTCGATGGTGTTGACAATATATACCACCACTTTAAATTTCTGTTTCTTTAACTTTTCCTCTTAATGGGCTCTATATATTTTACATGATAAATAAAACCCCCCTATAAAAATATTAAGAGTATGAAAATGGTAATTTTTAATTAATTTCTTTAAATGAAAACTATTTGCTTTTTTTATGCCAAGTAAAGATTTATCAAAGTAAGTTACATTTATTTATCATTTGTAAAGCTTCATACAAGTTCCTTTCATGAAACATTTAATGTTTGATTAAAATTACAATTAAAATTTGGTATATTTTTAGTAAAAAAGCAATATGCTTTTTACTTCGTTTTATTTACAACTCATAAGATGGAGAATTTTTGTAGGACTGCTTCGAGGATGACTTTAAATCAAGATTTACTTGAGATAGGGATGAGTGCTTATAGTTGTCTCTATTGGTTAATTACTCTTACATTGTACAACAAAACGTTCAATTAAAATGGTGTGGAGCTACAATTGAATGGGTCCTGGAGTTGATCTCTAAAAAAGTTATACCAACTATATACAGCTATTACTTCAGCTATTACTAGGGGACCCTATTTAAAAATTTAATCGATTTTTTCAAAAATCAAATGACAGATAAATAAAACCAACATTTGAATATATATTTGAAACAACTTTGAAATGAGGTATTACTAGCGCACTGTTGCAACTTAAAAATATATATCCAAATGGTCCCACAAAGCAACCTTTGGCAATTATATCACTGCCTATTAACTAAAACATTTTTTTCGCGTTTTAATTTATGTATGCCAACTTTCATTGTTTTATGGTTGTGAGTTCGAAAATTAGAGGGTGGGAGGTGGGGGGTTAGACGGGCACTGTATATACAAACACAATTGCATTTTACATTTAGCCATATGACTACATCTAGATATTATTATAGCCTGCTACAATTTAGACATCATTTCTTATCATTTATGGAGTGTTCCGTGCCGTACCTGTTGCTCCAGCTTTTTTTTCGTGGCAACTTCATAATTTTAAATTTAAGCTCGCGTTCCATTTGGTTTAAACATACACGGTATCTTCTTGGGGTATGTTTCGGATCATTATATTATCGCAACACGAAGTTTTTTCCGTATCGCAATATTTGTATCGCAGAATGAATAAGGTTCAATCAACAATTTTTTTATTGCACTCTTTTCTTGATATTTAATATTGACGTAAAAAACCCAAAACTATTCTTAAACCTTCTCCATGTTTAACTGTAAACATAACACATGTTTCGTTTCCCTATCGATATTTAGACAAATGCTTTCCTCATTGAATCGAAAATTTCTAATTTCGATTTGTAGATCTGCAACATCTTTTTCCACACTTCCAATGTCCAATCTTTGTCTTGTTTTGCCTAACCGTTGAATAAAATTTTGTTTGCATAAAAACTGTTTTCGCACAATAACGGGAGAATTACTGAAACCAGTTTTGCTTAAATGCTATTTTACTTTTAAGATATTTAGTTTACGGCGAGTAAGATTAAATTCAATCATTACGACATAAATTGAATATGTATGCTGTCCTTTCGATATAGTTTTTGATCTAATTTTGCCAGCTTAGCATATATGACTTTGTCTATACAAGTTTTTTCATTGTTTAGCTATAATTTTTCTTTTTTGTACTTCATCTTTTTTACATTGTATGTCGATCTCACCTTATATGATTATTTTAGGTAATCTTGTCTATCTTTTATGAATAATTCTTTATAGTCTGCATCAGTGTCTTCATTTTATGTTATATTTTAACCATAGGTAATAAACACCTCCAGCTTCTGTACACTTTAGGCATCCAAAGTATTAATATCCTGATTTTTTTTATCCCAAACTTCATTTTTTCCCTTTTTATATAAATTTCAATTATAAAAAACTTAGCAATTTTAGACACAACTCTTTCTTTTTCTCTATTAACTTTTCTATTCCTGCGGCTCTTCATCACTTGTCACTTATAAAGGGTTTTTCAAATTGAGCGGTTTTTTAATTCTTGAATAAAACACAGAATTTGTGTTGATTTTAAAAATAGTTTTATAGATAATAAAAGATTTAAACATGTAAGACAATATCTGCCAAATAACCACCTCTTGCAGCTCCACAGACGTCTATTCTTTTGGCAAAATTTTGGGTGATATTTTGGAATAACCGTGGCTCCATCTGACCAATGACTCGAATAATATCATTCTTTATTTCAGGAATCGATTGTGACTTGTTCTTATGGACCTGGCTTTTAACGTAACCTCAAAGAAAATAGTCCAACGGTGTTAAGTCACATGATCTTGATGGCCAATTAACATCACCATTTCGTGCAATAACTCTAACTGAGGCTGATTAAGGTCAGATACCTTCTGAGAGGTATCAACCAAGAGTTCAAGGCCATTAGGGTGTGCTGATTGTGGATACGAGGTGTGGCTATTAAATAACGAGACTGACGCTGCTACAGGATGCTGCTACAGAAGAAGTACGCATACGCCAAACGCCAGCGACCAACAGCTGTTGCGCATGATGCCTTCTTGCTTCCCCTTGCTTCTTTGTTCCGCCGAAAAAATGTTAAGTGTAACAGTATAGCAACGAATTGTTGTGAAATTTCACTTGAAAGTTTCAGTAGCGGAAAAACCGCTACTGGAACTTATAATTTATTGAAAGAAGTATATGGCAATAAATATTTATCGCGTGCAGTGTTTTTGGGTGGTTCTATGCATTTTCAAGATGGCCGAGAAGACGTTGAAGATGATCCACGCTCGGGTCGCCCTTCCACTTTAAAAACGGTAATCTGGTTCGATCTGAACGTCGGTTAAGCATTCGTGCGATTGCTGAAACTGTAGGAATTGATAAAGAATGGGTACGGCAAATTTTACATAACAATTTTAATTCACCTAAAATTCTCACGTTTGAACAACAAGAACCTCGCAATAATGTTTGATCTGACAATTTGAATGCGATTGAAAATGACCCAAACTTATTGAAAAGGATAATAACATATGGCGAATTGTGATTTTTTACTTATGATGCTGAAATGAAGTGTCAATCTATGTATTGGAAGAGCCCAAATTCACGGAGAGCCAAAATAGCTCGAATGAGTAAATCAAAATTCAAAGCAATGATGATTCTTTTTTTTAATAATCATGGGATTGAGTACCTTCACTGGGTTCCTGAAGGTCAAACTATTAATCAACATTACTACCTTCACGTTTTTGCTGAACTCTGTGAAAGAATAAGGAAAAAACGACGCGAATTGGGGAAGGGCAAGTCATCTCCACCAAGACAATGCTGGTCTGAGTCTGAATGGTATGTCAAGAGGTTTCCAGCCAAGTACAGCATCTCAGTGTTAAACCATCCGTCTTATTCGCCGGATACTGCGCCGTGTGACTTCTAAGATTTGTGCCCGTTGAAGCTGTGAAAGAGAAAGCGGCACGCGTCTAAGGGAGCTGAAAAAAGAAGACTTCCAGCACTGTTTCGAACAATGGAAGATTTGCATGGAGCGTTTTGGAGATAGAGGAGGGTGTATATTCAAGGCGACAATAAGTAAATATGTATGAAATCAAAATTGCATGTTTAACAACGTCAGTCTCATTATTTAATAGTCACATCTTGTAAGTCCAGTCATAACATTTTTCCAAACTTTTTCTTATTCCTTTGTCAAAAATGCCAGATAGAATTGAGAAAAACACATTACATTTTTGGTTTGGTATCGTATAGGAGAGTAATGGGTTTATTTTAAATAAGGCTAAGAACCTTTTATTTATTTATTAAGTAATATCTAATGTGTTATTGATATAAATTTTAATATTTCATCAATTATTTATTACGCAGTGTAAATATATATATATATATATATATATATATATATATATATATATATATATATATATATATATATATATATATATATGTATATATATATGTATATATATATATATATATATATATATATATATATATATATATATATATATATATATATATATATACGGCATAATTTTTCAAAATTCTTCCCAATAAGAACTCCCAAAAAAAAATGTTATTACTATTCTGATTTGATGTCTCCAATATCTTGTCATAAATCAGTATAGAGTTTTATTTATCTTGTGGTATAAATTATTTTTGAAGTTTGTAATGGAAATTTTAACTTTTCTTCCGCTAGCAGTACTTTAACTTCCTCGTTCGGCTTATTATTTATTCTCGTTTGTCAAAGAGAAAATTTTATGAATTCATAATTTTTTGTCGGTTTTTTTTTTGGAACCGATAAAACATTTTTTCGACCTTATCATATTTCAATTATAAATGAACCTATTGATTTATGATGTCCTTAAGGACACGACTCTATAATCAGAATCATAATCTAAAAATCTAATAAATATAGTTGTACAAACGATTTCTAAAGCTTCATTTTTAAATGTGTACTTATCACATCAAACTTATTATTATTATCGTTATAATTTAATTTAATTTTCGGTAAAGAAACGAAAACGTTTTATTAGGGTAATTCATAATATTTTTACTTTTCGTAATGAAAACTTATAATGCAATTTTTCTTCTTCTGCTTCTTCTTTTTTCTGGTTTTGGGCATATTTATATATTATTCTTTTTCCTCTTCTTGATCTATATTCAGTCAATTGTTAGGTTGGTTGCCGTCACAATTCTTTCATATATCTTTTGATAATTATGATTATTCCATATCGCTTTCCTATTCAGCACATACTATTATTAATTATTAATTCTGTATGTTTACCTAATATCCTCGCTTCTCAACTATTTTATATGTTATTTCAGTGACAGTTTAATGTTGTTCTGTTCCGTATTATGGCGTGGAGTACTATTTTATTTACCGGAAATTTTATTATTTGAAAGCCTATTTTCTAAATAGTACTCTAATTTTTTTGGATTTCAAATAATAAAAATTTCGGTTGAAGTTTGCAGCAACCTTATAGACTCCATGCCTAGATGATGTGCCGCAGTTTTGAAAATTAAACGCTATCCAACAAAATACTAACTAATAAGTTGATTTTGACTAGTTTGTTCCCTATATAGACCTATTGTTATATTTGTCCACTACATGGTTATACCATTTTTTCTTTTTTTTTGTGCGTGATATTTTTAAACACTTTTATTTTTGGGGCCAAACTCCAATATATTGAAATTAATGAATTTTTAAAAATTTTGCTTACATTATTTTTTTATTTATATTTATGTTAGCTCATTACTTCTTGTGGTATATATACAAGTATAAACTTTTTTATTCTAGTTTTATATATACAGGGTGTCCCATAACTTATCCGCCATAGAGCAACTGGTGATAATAGAAAATAAGAGGATTTAGTCAATAAATGTGTTGGTAAATGTTAGTTAATAAAAAGATACAGAGTGTTGAAAGTGAAACTATATATTTGAAAAAGAGATCATTTTCAAATGGCCGAAGATATCAGGTTCGGGGTAGTTGGGTTTTCAAAGGCGACAAATTCGAATTTGATACTAGCTTGAGCCTAGTTCCTAGAGGGTACTTGCTATCTACTTTGTCAGGAATTAACTCGCTTATATTGTTTTACTGTATAAAGCTGAGAATATTTTGACCTAGTTGAAAATAGAGAAAAGTCATAGTTCTCACGTAAAAACTGTACCCTTTGTCAATATCGATATTTCACGCCGTTTGCGAGATATTCTTGGTCGAATATTCAGTTGCACTTCTTGTGGATGAGTGAAAAATTGGCAATTCACAAAGTGCGCCTTGAATACGAGGAAAAAAACATTATGATGTTAAAAATATAACGGACTTTATTTAAAATAACATTTTTTTTTAATTTACTTTAATAGGCACGTTGTGTGTACGTCCTGTGTTATTTACTTTCTGTTATAGCTCTTAAGCCAAACAGTTAGCCATCGTGGTAACGGCTACATGGCACTTGTGGGGATCAAGTGTTGCAAACGGTGCCTCTGAGGTACCTCACGTCCCGCCAGAGTATTTAGGGTTGCCAGGGTATGGGGCACTGCTCCGGCTGACTTTTATTTCCTCCACACACATGTGAGAACCACCAAAAGGCCCAGAACTGGATCCCCGGCATCGCCAGCTATGTTTGATAAGTTTTTTGTAATTAAACTTAAAAACGAATCTGAATATTTTAAACAAATGTCTCCTTTTTGATACACAAAGCGCTACTGGCACAACTCGGAACTTTGTCTGATTCCAGAAAGCAAAGTGATGGCACACTAATAATAAATGTCTCTAAGGAAAGACAGTCTTTAATGGCAGCTAAACTTAACAAACTTAACACTTTGGATGTAGAAATCTCTCCGCATTCCTCCCGCAATATCATCAAGGGCATCGAAACTTCCTCTGACTTAGCCAACTGCACAGGTCAGGAAGTAATAGAAAATGTGCAAGTGATCGCTGTTCATCGCATTACTCCTAAAGGCTTCGGTCTGACTTCAGCTAAAACTCTGTTAGTTCTCTCGTTCAAGACTCACTCCCTTCTAACAAGGGTTAATGCAGGATGGCACTCCCTCCGGGTCCGGCCATACATTCTGTCTTCTCTAAGATGCTTTCACTGCCAAAAATTCGGTCATACCACCACTCGTTGCACCTCTCAGGAGATCTGCCCTTCCTGTGATCAGCCTAGCAACAGCGAAGCTCCTTGTACCCTACAACTCATATGTGTTAATTGTCAAGAGTCTCACTCTCTTAGGTATAAAGGTTGCCAGACTAATCGCAGAGAATTTGAAATTTGAAAGATAAGGGTCACAGAAAAGTTTTCTTATCCGGATGCTAAAAGGAAATACTATACACTCCACCCAAGCATCAACATGCCATACAGCAATGTTGTCACCAATCTTCTCCCAGTCGTTCCAAAGTCTACTGTGTCTGTCTCCACGCAGTGCGATCTTTCTCCCCTCACTAATCCCTCAACTCCTGGCACACTCCCTCACTTACTCGAAAACCAGTAGGCCCTGGTCTTCTCCCACAATGATCCTCTCTTCAGTATTCTCAAACACCTAGTTTTGCTGATGTTAAAAAACCATCCTCTTTAACTCCCTTTCATTCATCACCGACTCCTGCTTATGGGGTGTCGAAAAATCCTCCAACAATACACCTCAGGCACTGGGCTCAATGGGTGTTAAAAAACTCCCCAACAAATACAAAATACCCACCAAAAAGTACAATGAGTACCCTTTCCATCAAAAAACGGGGGAAAAAGGAAACCAAACCATCCAAACAAAAACCCACTGACTCTGCTCAGGATATGATTATGGATGATCTCTCTGATCAGGATATTCGAGACCTTCCACCTAAGGGAACCAATAAGATGATCTAGATAATCATTCCTGTCTCTTCAAATCTTATTCCACATTTTTAAAATCACCTTCACTCTAATACAATGGAACCTTGGATGTTTCGCCACCCACATCGATGAGATCAAGCTCATCTCTTCGCAGTGTAGTCCTCAAGTCTTACTCTTGTAGGAGACAAATTTTAAACCTCACCACACTCTCAGGTTCAGAAGCTACAACATGTTTAGAAAGGACAGAATTGACGCTGCTAGCCTCAGGTGGAGTAGCCATTCTGACTCACCCTTCCATAGACTGCTCCCCAGTTTACTTAATCTCTTCATTGGAAGTAGTCGCCATTAGACTAGAACAAGAGAACTTCCCCATCCCTTCGTACTATGCGGAAACTTCAATACCCACAGCCCATCCTGGGGCTCAACCCATGTAGACCCCCGTGGTTTATGGATGGAAAACATGATACTAAACACCTCCATTTCCGTCCTGAACTCCCCTGTACCAACCATGTTTCCATATTAACAGGATCACTTACATCCATCGTTCTCTTACTCTGCTCTTCTAATCTTCTCTCAATCTACAGTGGAGCCCAATTGGGGATCTACACGACAGCGACCACTTCTGTCTCCTCATACATTTCTTTTTCCCATCACAGTCAATCCCCACCTAAACGTTTCTATAATTTCCGTAAAGCGAACTGGGACATCTACCATTCCTCTTTTCCTCTCAAAACTAGTGCTCGGAAACTTTGACCACAACATTTTCCTCCTGGTACAGAACATCAAGACGGCTGCTGAAAAAATCTGTTCTCCACTCAGAATATAATCCTCATCGGCCCCCCGTTCCATGGTGGAAGTTACAGGTTGCTAGAGCGATAAGGCTTAGAAAGAGCTTCCTCAATAGATTCAAGCTAACTTCATCGAATTCAAACGAGCTAGGGCAGCTGCCAAAAGAACCATTCAGGGTGACCAAACAAGCCTCCTGGTCAACGTTCGTTAGCTCTATTGGTCCTCAACAATCTAGTACTATATTCTGGAAAAATATTAAGGTCTTCAAAGGAAGACCTACCAGTCACATTCAGGGCTTACTACGCAATGGAACCTGGATTACCACTAACGCAGGCCAAGCTGAGTGCATTGCTGACCATTACACTACAGTCTTCCGCAACTCTGGCCTCTCTCCCGAATTCATCAGATACAAAGAACAAAATGTTCATTGTCCAGATACAGACCAAGTTTTCCAGGTCCTGATCTCATACCCATTCCTCTCATTCGGCAGCTACCACCCTCGGCTATCCAATTGCTTCTCGAAATACGTAATGACCGAAATACGTGATTCCCATCTGAATGGCGAAACTCTATTCTAATTCCTATCTATAAACCTGGCAAACCCCGCTCCCTTACCTCAAGCTATCGTCCAATATTACTGACCGACCACTTGTGCAAAATCCGTGAGCGAGTGGTACTCAGACGACTATCCTGGCTCTTGGAGAAAAGTTCTCCTTTTGACAAACATCAACTGGGATTTCGCTTGCATAGATCCTCTCTAGATCACCTAGTTGGTTTCGACCAGAACATCAAGGAAGCATTCACAAGAGGTCACCACCTCATAGCCGCCTTTCTGGACTTGAAGTCTGCTTTTGACAGTGTATAGAGATACCAAATCATCAAGTCTTTGCACCTATGGGGTTATCGAGGCCCATTAATAAAATTCATCAACAACTTCTTAACCAATCGCTTTTTTGCCGTCAGAATCAGAGGTCATAAGTCTTCTTATCATCTACAAGAGAATGGGGTACCATAGGGATTCGTCCTACCCTATTTAATATAGGCGTCAACAGTATCTCTGAAATCTTCGAGAATAGAACGCAGTTTCGCCTCTTCGCGGACAATGTTTTATTCTATTATTCTTCCCCCAGCCCGCGTGTCTGCTAGAGAAGAATCCAGAGCGTCCTTGGTGAACTCTCGGCCTGGTCCTCCCGCTCCGGTTTTAATTTGTCTCCAGGAAAATCCACCATCGTACACTTTTGCAGAAAAAAATTTTTACTCGAGACTTCAGTTATTCATATTCCTAGGTCGAGAGATCCTAACCCAGTCCACCGGAACATTCCTGGGCCTAACATTCGACTACCGTCTAACCTGGAAGATTCACCTCATGGATCTAAAATCCAGATGCATTTGATCGCTAAGCTTAATAAAGTTCCTCGCACACTCCACCTAGGGAGCTGACTATCGCTCGCTTTGTTCAATCAACCTAAAAGCCATCAGGCTAAAGATAGACTATGTTAGCTTAGTATACCGCTCTGCCCCAACTTCTTACCTTAATTCGATAGATCCCATCTAGAACACAACCGTCAGATTGTCCTTGGGTCTCTTTCGAACCACTCCAATCCCTAGCCTCGTCTGCGAAGCTGAGATAGTACCATTAATACATCAACGACTTCAATTACTTCTAAACTATTCCTACAGCTTTTCATCCAGATCATTCTTCTATCACGTTTTTGCATTCTTTAATCCTCGCCCTATTCCGGCACATCTCATCAGGACTACGTCTCTTGAGAGCGCGGGCAGCACTTTTCAATACTCCAGGACGCACCAAATGTTAATTGAAAATTCGTGCTGGAAATGTCACTCTTGGTAGGTGTGGATTTTCCAGAGCGTAATAATTATTATTTTACCAGTTAAAAATTCTGCGTCTGATAAAAGTTGCCTTATCACAGTAATCAATATATTTTTCAAGAACATGGATTCTTCGTTTTTTTTATGTAGCAGATTTTGACAAAATTCTGATCTAGCCCACAAATCTCGTGGCAATAAATTTGGAACAGGCAAAAAATGGTAGGGAAACAATTTTTATGGAGAACTCTTAAAAGGGTAGATTTGCTAACTCCAGTAGATGGCTCCAAACACCTTGTGCTTAGTTCCGATTTTATTGTTCTGCCGTTAATACGTTTCGGTCTTCCATCAGGATTGTTGTAATAAAAACAAACCTGTTTCGCTTAAATGACTGAAAATTCTTTGAAAAATTTGTCAATCTGGGATGATTCTGGTTAGGAGAGCTACAGGTACATCTGGCCAAATCTGGAGAATGCGGTGAATAATGAAGCAATTTGAAGTGCATTAAAACACTTCCTTTCGATATCTTCATGATATCAGCTATTTCCTGTAGCTTTACTTTACGGTTTTGCGAAATAATTTTGCGAATTTTTCTGAAATTGTTGGTGTAACCGCCTAATAGGGACGTCCAAAGCATTCGCATAATCTGTGCTTTTACGACCACGTTTGAATTCAACATAAATCAGTTATGGTTAATTTTAATGGGTCAGAGTCCGAGTAATGTTTATCAAGCCACTGGTTTGCCTCAACAGAATTTTTCTTCATTAAAAACAAAGCTTAATCAAAGCCTCCAACATCTGTTCTTCATTTTATATTCTCTATGAGACGATTTTTCTAACTGATTATTGAATTCTTTCAATGCCTATTCTCTTTCACGCCATCTAAGCTTCCATGTTTTTGCTTCCTACTTGACAAAAATGGTTCTCTTCCCTTTTTACAAAATTATAGTTTTTGTTTGGCATTATTAATTTTCTTATATTTGTTTCAATTTATTCTGCTGCCATCTATTAGCAAGTTGTTCAATTCTTCCCCGATTCCGGTCTCTATTGTTAGAGACCAAAATTTCATCATTCAGATTATTGACAGATTATTAATGAGTAAATTGGCAAGAAATATGTTAATAAGTGAAAACTAAATGAAAGAAAATAATGAAACATTGGTGAAAGTTGAATGGTAGAAAATCTGGGTTCATTAAGTCTACAACATTATTTTTTCAATATATATGACTTATAAGGAAATTCACTTATCATATACGAGGGTGTTTTTCATGTTTTTCAAAGACAAACGATTTAGTACTATTATCTTATTCCCATTTCCACATGACATAATTCTCCTAAAAAATGATAATAAAATACTAGAAGGAAATCATTAGTCAATATTCTTCCTACAATTGTTTGTTTATAATTAATGACAGCTTAAATCTTCGAAAATACTAAGACAGTTATAACAAAAGACAATTAAATATTCAAGTAAAGGATTACTACTAATACCCTCTTAGTAATAAACACTCCAAACATCTGCCAATTTGTTTCCAGTATCCATGTTCTTAGTCGATTCTTATTTTCATGTGTTTTCTTTCATGCTCTATTTCCAAACATTCCATCAATCTAATTCTAATTTATTTCAAAAGGTTTAGTTTTCGAGAAAAAAGCTAATTTTACAACAAGGATTATTTCGCTTCGGCATCTTGTAGTGACGTGAATCGTATTTTCTTGCTGAAAAATTAGGGAAGGAAAACCTGGTTCCGATAAAAACGTGCCTCTTTTAGTGCGGGTAAACGATAATAGATGGGAAAATACATTTGAACTGAAAGAATATCAAATGTCGGAGCCATTTTCACGTGTGAAAATAATAGTAAATGTCTTCGATTCCTGTATATAATATATTTACTCTACATTGCTCAAAATTGATAATATACAGTGTGCGTTACTGATGTATATTAACCGTCCAATATAAAGAGGAACGAGAGATGCAATTAAATTCTTAGAGTTTGCCTTTAACATTTAGCTCGGAAACAAGTCTAGGCACTGTAAAAGTCTAAGCGAACCTTTTAGGGGAATCCTAAATCCATGATGATTTAGGATTCTACACTCATAAACTTGCGATCGAATAAACTAGTGCTCACTTTTTAAATGTATTTTTTTAATAGATGTAGAATTTAGTAAGTAAATGATCACCATAAAACAAATTGTGTTGAATAATGATTATTTCGACACAGTAATAAATAACATTTTAATAAGAAAACTGTACAAACATGATCTCTCTAAAGCATATCCACAAAAGAACGAATTCGTTCAAAACTTTAACACACACATCCTGTAAAAAAAAGTACCGGAAATTGGTCAATAAAACACAAAATGTTTATTATTTATCCAAGTTTATTATATCGTCTTCAAAGCAGGTCCCTTTCGAAATAATATACTTATGCAAATGAATAATCTATTTGTCAAAACGTTTTTTAAACGCATGTTGCAGATTCGACTTCAGTTCTCGCCGAGAATTATCTTTTATGTCTTGTATCGACTGAAAAGGGAGCCTCAAAATGATAATTTAAGTTTTGGAAAGAGAAATAAGTCGGCCGGAGCCATATCAGGTGAATACGGTGGTTGTTCGATGTTGTTTATTGAGTTTTTGGGCAGAAATTCGTACACACTGATAGCCTTGTGAGATGGTGCGATGTCGTGATGCAAAATCCAACAGTTTTCTTTCCACAAATTTGGTTTTTTTCAACAAATTTGCTCTCTCAAACGCCGCATAACACTCAGATAATACTCTTTATTTACCGCCTGACCTTCTGGGAAGAATTCTGGGTGTACAACAATGCGATAATCAAATAAAACAGTCAACATAACCTTAACTTTTGATCAACTTTGACGTGGTTTTTTCGATTTGGGCTTAGTTGGAAGGTCCCATTCCGAAGCTTGTTGACTGGTTTGCATGTCAAACTCGTAGACCCATTTCTCATCACCAGTTACAATGCGTTTTATGAATGTGAATAGTCGGAATTGGCTCGTAAAAATCGCAAAACACATTTGACATGAACTGACAAAATCGAGCACTGTAAACAAACTATATAACAGATGACGTTCAAACTCCGCGTTTGTATAGAGGAGAGTTGTGCCAACTTAACGATTAAAATAATTTAGACAATCCCTTTAAGCGCGCTTTTTAAATAATCCATTCCCGGTGCTTTTTTGACAGAATGTATTTTAATAAAGCTTTTGAGAAAATTGAAAAGTTCATGTATAAAAACAATATCAAAGTAACTTTTATAGCAAATAATAGTTTAGGAAAGTAAACAAAAAGTAAACAAAAAAGATAAACCTGAGGTATATCAGCTATATTATGGGTTATATTCAAAAACGTATTTGTATATTACAAACAGGTAGTTCATTCAAAAATAGAATGAAAGAAGTTTTTTTTAATCAGAAACACAACTCTAATCATGGCTCATATTTGTTAAATGAAAAAAAAAAAATTTAATAGAGATTTCAAAGTATTGCACGTTCAAAATAAAGACAAAAAAACTGAATTACCTTGAAAGTTTTTAAATAAAGTGTTTAAAATGTATAAAACTCTCCTCAATGATCAACTCGGCTTGAACAATAGTCGGGGTAGTTTTCCCAAATACATACACACACACCCAAATAAAGCACGCACGTACGCACTCTCTCACGCACACGCACATGCACACGCACACGCACACGCATACGCGCACAGCCACACGCGAACAAATTACAAAATTAATGGCCCAAACGTTATTATTTATATAATCAGAATTTAAATCAATCTCAAATTAATATATTTTTATTTCCAAATTAAAATGACATTCAAATATTCTTTTATTTTGTTTCTATTTCAGGTCTTCCCAACGACGTAGCAATGTACTGGCATCAATATCCCTGGACTCTGGGATTAATCTTTTGTAAATTCAGAGCTCTTATCTCGGAAACGTAAGTATTTTTACATTTCTTTTTGTACATCTTATTGTCTTTGTCATTTCAGAAATTAAAATTTTTCTTTTATAAGATTAAACTATAAAAGAGAATAAGATAGTCCTTGTTTATATAGGCCAGCCAATTTAATAATCCAGATTGGCAAATGGTTTATCAAAAAATCTATACACACGTGTAAAACCTAATCTATTTAATAATGACTTAAAACTAGAAACAACCCGGCTAGAGATGCGGTCAAGAGATAAATGACACTAATATAGTTAAAACGAATATTTTACTAAATGATACCGTAACAACAATATATTTGATGCGATAAATAATAGACAGAAAAGATATTCGGTATTAACCAGTGGCGGTTGGTCCATAAGAGCACGTGGGCACCTGCCCTATCTAAAAAATTAAAAAATGAAGTGGAAAAAATAATTTCAGATTTTATATTAATTTATTCTCTGTTTTATCGCTTCTTGCGACTTCTATAGTTTAACATCCATAATGTCATTCGCGGTAACGAAATAGGTCATGGGTTGCCGAAACACACCGATTAAAGGACATGTGCTTTGGGCACAGGCAAATATGTGCCGCTACTGTTTTCTTTATCGCGTATGAAAAACAAAGACAGCAATGCATCGTTTCGCTAGTAACCCGGAGATTAAACGCATTTATAACGTCATATCTTGCGCGCTGCCCCATTCTCATACATCCTAAGCGCTGACATCAGTGATAGGCGAAACTTATCGAACCGTTCCAAACAAAAAAAATGTCCATTGAAATTCTCATGAGAGAACGTCTGTTAGTCATTTTCTTCTCTTTATAAGTTTAATAAGCAATTTTTCTCACAGTTTCATAATCCTCAAAGTATACATTTTACATTTAACATATTTGAATTACTCGTAAAACGTTTTTATTCGGACCTTTTTTTATGTGGAACTAAATTTAAGGTTATGTTACTTTGCCCTTTATGAGTGTCAATTTCAGTTTTTGGGAGGATGTTAGGTATATTTTGTTGAATTTGTAATTGGTAATTTGATTTTTTACAAAATCTGTTATATAAATTGCATTGACAACATTAGTGTTTCTGTTTTAGTTGAAAATTGTGATGTGTTTTGTACCAGACCGTAAACATTACATTGAATAAAAATATATGTAGATTTTTTACATTTCCTGTCGATTCAATTGACCGAAAAAAAGAGTTAAATCTTGAGAGGTAATATTAAATATTTATGAGATGGCATGGACTTCTAGACGACCAGATCGGGAAGCCTCAAAACATTCACTTGTATGTAGTTGCCATTTTGTCAACAATATTAGAATAAATGGTCCCAAGATATTTCATTATAATATTAAAAGGAAATTTGGGTTTGAATCTCCGGGGAAATAGTGTGATATTTAAATATCTATGGTATAATATGTCCATATATATATATATATATATATATATATATATATATATATATATATATATATATATATATATATATATATATATATATATATATATATGATCAATCGGCAGAAAATTTATAACTATTTGAAAATTTTTATTTTAAATACTACTTACCTAAATTATTAGACATGTAGATTTATATGAAGGCTCATAGAAAATCGCAGAAAGAAACTGAAATTTACTGACAAGGAGGATCCCTTAACCATACAGGTTCATAAATGTTTTAGTTAATAATAATACCTATATAAATGTATACCTAACTGTTGCAAATTTATTTTAAACTGAAAAATTTGGTAATTATCGAGTCGTCTTTTCAAATGAAGACATTACAATTGTACCATCCCTACGACGACTGTGGAAAGCGAAAGATGTTTCTCTACCCTCAAACGAATCAAAACATTTCTAAGAAACACTATGGGCCAGGAACGACTGCGCGCGTTAGCTATGCTATCTATTGAAAAAAAAACTTGTGAAGTCAATTTGAAATTTTAATGATTAAGTCATCGACCACTTTGCTGCTCAAAAATTTAGGTGGATGGACTTCAACTACAAACAGATTTAATGGTCAAAATTTTGTTATCTAGGTACCGATTTGAAAATTTGATGTCCGACAATTACATTTTTATTTCTATACAATAAAGTGTGTGTATAATACTAAGAAATGCAAAATTTTTGGTTGCGACGCATTTTCCTATCCCCATTCCAAAATTTGGTTATACGTGTCCCACCTGTTTTTTCCCCCACGAACCTCCGCTGCTATAAACGGCTTATATATACAATTAGATAATTTTAGGCATAAGTCGTTCCTAAATAGAAGTTCTATAAACGACAACTAAGGTAGTACAAAAGAATCGGAACCTTACTTGGACAAAGTTACCAGCCTTACTACTGCGGAAGTGTTGGCTGTTAGGTAGCGAAGGTTCTAACGAGGCACGACTAGTCTGCAATAGTGTGAGGCATCGAAACCACATAGCCTCATACGAAAATCGGCTAACAGTTATAACCCACACACTGGTTGGATGATTTTGTGTTCTACTGGGACATCGAAAAGATACACGATTAGCGAGATGTTTACAGTAGTGTGGGCAGACACTAGTGTCGGCATTATTTTATTGAAGAAAAGCAACCAAAATTTAAAATTATCATCCACCAAATAATTTATTAACTCCTGAGCTTGATTAATAGAATTTTTATCCGACTCGACGTCCATAATTTCTTCAAGGCATGTTTACAATACTTCTTTGTAAATGTAAACAGTATTTACAGATTTAGACGTAAAGTCCCATCTGGTAGGGACCGCACGAGGTAGACGCTTTTTCACGATGCTGTCCAGAACAGTTGTCCTTTTGGATGATCGAGGAAATAAAGCGGGAAATGCAGACAGATTTGCAAAAAAAATCCCTTTACACCTTTTTCTATTGTACAACACCTTTCAATTATTAGATTTAATTGGTGATTTTTTATTACAATTTGGTCCTCAAATGTTAATGTGACATTATTTCTATTCATATATTGCATTGCATTTATCTTCATTATTGTAATCGTTCAAAACATTCACTTTGCAACCACGCGAAAAGATATTTTTATTTGCGTAGATAAGAGAGAAAACTATAACGAAAAATATTTAGTTTCATTTTCAATTTTCAAAACTACACCACAGAATCAACCAACATAATATTTACACTGAACGACAATTCAAGTGTCACCTGTCAAACAGTAAACCAATTTTGTAATTTCAAATACGTCGACTTGTATAAAAATCCAACTAAAGCCGTATATTTGTGGAAACCGAAAGTAATTTCCGGACACCCCAATAAAATACAATGAACTTCAAATTATATCCATATTAAAATTCTTATAAGAGGATTTTCGTTGTAACTTCCTATTTCATTACCAACCGCGCTCACATTTCACGGTAAATAATAATTTGGTATTATAAAAGGTAAAAAGGTTTTAGCGGCATCTTAAGCCAAGTACGCCTGTTGTATGTTTTCATTGCTCTAGACAGGAGTGGAGAAAAACAATAGGGAAAGCTGAAAGGAAGGAAATTGACGTATCTGTACAAATGCTCTGTTGAAAGCTTAAAATATATTTGGTAAAATATACAAAAATAAGCAATTCAGAAGATTATTTTTTAAATACATATATTATTACTGAACGATTAGTATACAGGGGAAAAGGGAAATTTATTTCTTAAATTTAACCAACGATTGTCTGCATTATTTTGAACAAAAAATTTATTTAAAACGTGTATCTAAAATGCAACAATTTTCGCATAAAATATGATTTTATTTTCCTAAAAATTTGCAACGTCGTCAGATATTAGAATAATTCAGTTTTTTGTTTCATTGTTCTCTTAAGGTAATATTTCAATATATATATATATATATATATATATATATATATATATATATATATATATATATATATATATATATATATATATATATATTTATAGCTATTTATTCCATACATTTCAGCAGAAATTTGTTTGTTTATTTTTTACAAAAAAACGAAAACTTATATATATTTCCGCATAAAATATGATTTTATTTTCCTAAAAATTTGCAACGTCGTCAGATATTAGAATAATTCAGTTTTTTGTTTCATTGTTCTCTTAAGGTAATATTTAAATATATATATATATATATATATATATATATATATATATATATATATATATATATATATATATATATATATATATATATATATATATATATATATATATATATATATATATATATATATATATATATATATATATATATATATATATATATATTTATAGCTATTTATTCCATACATTTCAGCAGAAATTTGTTTGTTTATTTTTTACAAAAAAACGAAAACTTATATATATTTCCGCATAAAATATGATTTTATTTTCCTAAAAATTTGCAACGTCGTCAGATATTAGAATAATTCAGTTTTTTGTTTCATTGTTCTCTTAAGGTAATATTTAATATATATATATATATATATATATATATATATATATATATATATATATATATATATATATATATATATATATATATATATATATATATATATATATATATATATATATATATATATATATATATATATATATATATATATATATATTTATAGCTATTTATTCCATACATTTCAGCAGAAATTTGTTTGTTTATTTTTTACAAAAAAACGAAAACTTATATATATTTCCGCATAAAATATGATTTTATTTTCCGAAAAATTTGCAACGTCGTCAGATATTAGAATAATTCAGTTTTTTGTTTCATTGTTCTCTTAAGGTAATATTTAAATATATATATATATATATATTTATAGCTATTTATTCCATACATTTCAGCAGAAATTTGTTTGTTTATTTTTTACAAAAAAACGAAAACTTATACTATTAATGTCGTTTAATGTCAAAGTTGAAATCACTAACACTCATTTTTCACAGCATAACACGTTTTAAGGGATTCACATCACATTAACCCTCCATTAATAATATGGATTTATAGGCCATTGTTACTAATATCGCTCTCTGAGACCAATATTTGAAGAGGGGCGGAGTTGGTTTTAAAATGTAAGCTATCAAACTGCGCCTTACAGTTTTTTAAGAGAAGATTTACCAAGTTATTATAAAACAAAAAATATTATAAAACTAAATGAAAGTGATACTTTTTTAATATAACACAAACAAAAAAAATACACAAAAAGATCTAAAGTCTCTCTTTTTCATATAATCCCGTAGATACCAACTGAATAAAGTACATACTATAGAAAAAAAAATCCAACAAAAATTTACTTCCCACAGCGGTACACTGAGTAGTGCATTTTATGCAATGTCTAGTCCTCATCTACACTATTGCATTCTTTACATATAGGTATTAAATGTTCTAGACACATACATTTGGCGCACCTTTAATAACTGTATCTAGTTTTTCTATTTTTTCTACTGTTACAGTAACTGCATCTACCATAAGTATTTTTGCGGGGCAACTTATTTTCATTTTCAACTCCACAGATTTCTACTAGTCTAAGACGAATTGATTTTGGGATATTTTCTGAGATAATTCGTCTCCTTATGTGTTCATTCACTAAGTCAAATCCAAGCTTTTCTAAAAAAACTTGTCGGGGAATGATCTGATTCATTTTTTTGATTGCCTTTGTAAATAATATATGAATTTATGCCTCTTACATTCATTGCACTATAAAACAAAACCATCAGCCAACGACGTAGCTCTGCCGCAGTTGTAAGTTTCACCAACCATGTGAACGCCACCTTTGGTTTTATTATAATCAATAAAAATGTCCGGTTTGTCACTCACTTTCTCGATGGTATCTGAGAAATGTATAGTAGATAGAAGCAACACATTTTCATTATTTCGGTAAACATATAAAATAAGAGTTGCTGATCTTGAAATGCAGACATACTCGTGTGTTCTGGACCCTTCACATTTACTAAATATGATGGAATTTGTTTCTTATTTTTCCTAAGTGTTTCTACTATGGTCAGACCGTAATCATTTAGAAGTTTATTTGCCAATTCTATGCTTGTAAAAAATTATCCATTATCGCATTTCTCTTTGTTCCTCATATTGGTTGACATAATCATAGAACTAATGCCATATTTGATGTATTGAACTGATGATGACCATAGAGATGTTTCCCTACGTAAACTTCCATAGATGTGACATAAAACATTTTGGCCTCAACTAAGGCATACACTTTAATACCATATCTACGAGGTTTACTTGGCATATAAACCCTAAAACTGCATTTATCCCGGAAACCTTGAAGCATATCATCCGTTGTTGCAAAATGAGACATTGAATAGTATTTTGGTAAAGTGACAGAAAATGTTCTCAAAACATTTTCGTATAGCAGCCATTTTATCAAATTGTACTTGATCGTCCCGCATTGATTTATCATCGAAACGTATATTTCGCAGAAGAAAACCAAATCTTTCCAATGACATGGTGAGGCGATATATCTTCCTTCGAAGGACATTCCGTTTGTTCTAAACAAATCCTTGGCATTTTGATGCTCTCGAGATATATAATAATTCAAAGAGAGCTTTAATTTCAATTACTTCAGTTTTCTTAGCAGTTCTGTAAGCATAATTCTTCATGTCTATTTATTTTTTCGTATGCTGTACTATACTTTCCAACATACTCTCAGTAAAAATCACACTCCAAATTTCTAATGGTTTTTCTATCTGATGAGCAATTGCTTTACCTCCTGGTAATTACGTTATAATATTTTGAGCGCCAGTGCGAACAGCCCTTTGAGAAGTTGTATGCTTTTTCTATCTAGTAATTCCGTCTTTTCCGATAAAACACGACGTTTTATGTCTAGGTACATCTGTTGATATAGTTTCATTGTCAGAAATATCTTCTTCAGATTCAGTATTATCGTCAACAGTTTCCATTTGATCATCTTCTAAACTTTCGCCATCATCGTCATCCGAAACAGTTTCTACTTCATCAAATTTTATTAATTGGGTTTTTGAATAAAAACGAATTCTCGAGTTTTTACTTTATTTTAAAACTTTATCATAAATACTATTGATAATCGATGCAAAAAACTTTTTAAAAACTTGTTACAATTAATTATTAAGGAACTTACTTACTTATTCTTCCTGGATAGTAAGTTGACCCGAAGGCCCTGACTTGTATTCTCTGGTTTTTTCCGGATGTCGCGACAATATCGTTTATCCGGAGGGAATAATCTCTGGAATATCTGTCTCCCGGTGGATTTGCGCGTTCATAACAAACCAGGGAGCGTTTACTATTGTGCGAAGCGCACGTGATTGAAAAAGTGAAGTCTTTTAATCGATGAAGTTGGGAGGAACGGGTACCAAGCCGGATGTCCGTAAATAAGGACTGATCTGACCATGGACTTATACAGGGTTAGTTGGTTGTCAAGCGTGAGCTTACTCTTCCGATTGATTAAGGGGAATAGCATACGGAGCATTCCGAATGCTTTCCCGGTGGCTTTCTTGAGGTGTGAAGACCACGTAAGGGCCTTGTCGAACTCAAGTTCCAGATAGTGAGCCGTTTTGGCCCACTTGATCGGGAGTCCATGAATAAGAATATTCTGGCGGATTATTGGCTGTCTTCGAGTAAAAATGACAGCCTGGGTTTTGCTGCGATTGATTGCTAGTCGCCATTCGATTAGCCATCTCGAGGCTTTCAACATCTGCTTTTGTAACATGGATGTAATCACCCAGGGCACATGGGCCGACGTAAAGAAAGCCGTATCATCAGCATAAAATGCAGTCTGCACGTGCGGAATTTTTGGAAAGTCCGCCATGTAGACATTGAAGATTACGGAGGCAAGATGGGAACCTTGCGGTACTCCCGCTTCGATTCGCTGGACTGATAAAAGTGCACCATCGACGAGCACTTGGAAAGTGCGTCCAGTCAGAAATGACACCTACAGCTTGATTAGGTCGGTTGGTATGCCGAGTCTGAGCATCTTGACTATGAGTCCGAGATGCCAGACTCGGTCAAATGCTTGCGAGAGGTCTAGAAAGACGGCTCCCATATGACGCCTTCTGTTGAAACCCAATCTGATCTCCATCGAGAGACGCGCCGCCTGATGGATGGCTGCGTGCCCCCTCCGGAAACCAAACTGCTCGTCCGGCAGAATGTTCTTTTCGGCAAGAAAGAAACACCGTTTAGAGCATGTAAAATAGCTCTTTCGGCGATCTTGCCAAGTGCGCTAAGCAAGCTGATCGGTCTGTAGCTACTTGGCTCCTGTGGGCTTTTTTAAGGATTACGATGATTTGGGCATGTTTCCATAGAGATGGAAAGTGCTGGAGTCTGAAAATTGCGTTGACTATGTTAGTCAACTGCGCAATTTGCTTGTTGGGTAGTCGTTTCAGCTGCATTGGAGAGATGCGGTCGCGACCAGGAACTTTTCTGACTTTCAAACCTCTGATAATATCGTGTATTATCTTCGGCGAGACAATTTGGCTGATCAAGTAGCCGGAGTTGGGAGTTCCTTGGTAAGAAAGGATTTCCTACTTGAACTTGTCAACTTTATTCCTCTTCTCAACGGAGGGCCGAGGAGAGGTCATCTGCTTTTGGTAGGTTACGGCGAAGAGATCCGCCTTCTCCGCCCCGGTGACGGCGTGAGAATCACCCGTCCTCAGGGGAGGAACCGGCGCTCTCACCTTACCCACCATGAATTTGGCTGTTTTCCATAATGGTCGATCAGCCGTGTCGATTGACGCCAGGAAATCATCCCACCTGTCATCTCTAAACTCCTGAAGAGCCCGTTGGGACTCTCTCTTGGCTTCGTTTGCACGAAGCCGGAGTTCAGGGTCGCCAATCAGGTGATAGCGTCTGTAAAGCCGGTTTTTATACGAATCTTCTCTTTTACCTCGAACGGGTTGTCCAGGGTAGTCCAAGTTGATTCTGGAGAGGTTTTAGTAGCCGCTTGCGTGGCTTCTATTATGTCATGGGTTAATTTTCGACCGCATCCTCAAGCTGCTGAACGTTAGCAATACGCGGGTTTGGCCCGCTGTCCTGCAAATGCTGCTGAAAAATGCTCCAACAGATATTAGTCTTCTTTCTCGGCGGGAAGGTATCCACCTTGGTGCCGATTGTTAGCATTACCTGGTAGTGATCCGAGGTAAGCTCATGGACAACCTGGACTTCGCATTGATTCGTTAGATTCTTTATGATAAAGAAATCTAAGAAGCTGCGGAAGCGGGATGGTTCGTCTGGAACAAGGAGGTTCAGCCCGTATCTTTCCGCCAAAGATAGAAGGTCAGTTCCTTTCCTGTTTGTCAAATCCGAACCCCATGATCGATTATGGGCGTTGTAATCTCCTCCAATGATGAATGGAGCTTTGTTATTCAGGACTCTGCCAACTTCACCTGAATCGAAGTCGTGACAAGCTCTCTGGTACCATGAGGATAGGTTGACAGGATTACCTTCCAGCACCTGCACAGACATGACTTCCGAGGAAGCAAGACCAGTCGGAGGCAGCAGGTTATGTCTGATTCCTCTCTTGACGAGAATCATCAAACCACCCCCCGCTCCACCGAGCCTGTCCTCCCTGTAACAGAAGAAGTTCCTCACACCGAACCGTTCGCTCGGTTTAAGGAAAGTCTCCTGAATCAGAGCCACGTCTATGCTGTGATCTTCCAGAAACGCCGTGAGATCCAATTTTTTCCCGTTCAGAAAATTGGAGTTCCATGTTACAACCCGCAACGAATTTTTATTATTCATTACTGGTTTGGAACATGGCTAGTGCAGCATTTAGCTGATCTTGGACTATCGTAGCCATCCGCTGCACCATTTGCTCCATCATTACCGTGAAGTTCGGTAACTGAATTCTTGGAGCCTCCATCCTAGGAGTGGGCGTAGGGGGAGCAGCCGGCGCGGGAGCCGGAGCTTTATTATTATTTTGAGTCACACAAACGAAAGTTGGGGATGGAATTGTTCGGGGGTCTTTGGGGACAGGCTTTGGAGTTGGCCGGGTGCGAACCTGCACAGTTGGTACATTTAGCCGGAGCTTTCTTCGGCCTTTTGCAGTCCCTTGAAGCGTGGTTGGCGGCACACTTCATGCACTTGGGTGGCACGTGGTATTTCTTTGTCGTGTGCTCGAAGACCTGGCAGTTGTAACACTGCTAGGTCTCCCCATTGTACTTGACGTTTTCCACCCTTATCTTTTGGTTTACCAGGTATTTGATGTTGTGAATCCCCTTTTGCTCTTTGGAGAGTATCACATATACTAGTGCAAGCGGTTGCCCGCTCTTGTTCTTCCACCTCTGAACTTTCGAGGGGGTGAATCCTAAATCGACGAGTTCTTCATGGATTTCTTGTTCCGAACCCGTTTCCACGATATTCCAGATTAATACGTGCAATTGCTTCTCACTCTTCGTACAGAAGGTGTGATAAGGAATTGTTTCCTTTTCTAGGAACGCCGTCAGCTTGCGGTAGTCGCCAGCTGTCTTTGGCTGAATCTTCACCCCTTCTGGGCGATTCGGCGCCTTGTCCGTACCTATTTCCTCATTGGCTATGAAGGTCATTACCTTCATATAATGGTTCTTAGACCGAAGACCACGGGAGGTACTTTTTCCGTCTTTGCGACCGTCTCTTTTGGTTCCGGAGGCAACTTGGCCGCAGGCACCGCTGTTGGGGCAGCGCTGGGACCTGCCTCTCCGGCAGTCTTTTTACTTGGTGTCTGCTTTGGGTTCCTTTCCTCTTCGGAGGAGCGTCTGGATCCTTTTATGCGATGCCTTTTCTTGGCCGCGCATTTCTCGATGTTTGAATCGGACGATTCTCCACCGATGGAGAGAATTTCGCCTTCGCTGACATCGTGATTCAGTTTGGAGGTAACGGTATCCATTTTAACCGAGGAAGGAGTTTCTTTTGGGGGTTTGGGAGGCAGGAAGTCGCTGTCGATCAACATACCTGTGTCTAAATCGATATTTATTTCGGCGCGTTGGTGCGTTGGTGCGGTCACCTGTTCGTTCCTGTCGAATTTAGTAGCTAAATCGGCTATTTGCCTTTTCAGGTTTTTGATTAGTTCCTTGAGATCAAAAATCGTCTCATTGAGATCGTGATTGTCGGATTGCGGAGCGACTGTTCGAGCTCCTCCTGGAGCCTTGCAATTATCTCGTCGGACCCGGAGTCCGGAGCCGATAACCGTGAAGCCATGATGGTGTGCCAATATCACCTGCACTCTTCCGAACACCTTGAATTTCTAAATAGACACCCAAAAGTGCCTAAATAGCAACCCAAACGTCCGAAAAGTATGTTGTGCCTTGTTGTGCCCCGAGACTATTCCTGCTGTAGGATTGCCGCGAAATCTTCAAAAATAGTTCGCGAAATGCGAGAAAATTATTAAAAACCGTGTAATATTAATTGTTTTAATAAAAACAATCAATATCACTGTGAAAAACCGTTGGTGACGTCACAATCACGCCACCAAGCAGCCTGGTGTAGTTCAGTGTAGATAACCAACGGGAGCCCTTGAAAAACACGTCTGTACTGTACGAGTGCTCTGATTGGACTGATTATTAAGGAACTAAAATGTATAACATTTTAAGGAAAATCACGTGACTACGAACGCGTCGCGATTGGCTGCTATATTTTTGACGTCAGAATATAAAGTGTTTTCACTGTTAACGTGTGTCAGTACTGTCGACAGCTTCTATTTGTATATATACAAATACAAATAGTGCAAAATAAAATATTGTTGATTACTAATTTACTTCAATAATGTGTGACAAAGGGTTGATAAAGGCTAATTTTGATAATATACCTGCTGTAGATATTTTTATGGTCAGAGATTTTCTGAAAAATGACATTCAGTTAAATTCAGTTGAAGTTCAAGGTGTTAAAGCATCGATGTAAGTTTAAAAAAAATGATAATAATGTAAATGTAAATAAGAAACACAAATATTTCTATTAAAATAATTAAACTATTTGTAGGGTGTCACGAGAAAGTTATGGTGACAAGACTATAAGTTTTGTTCAGTTTAACCGCAAAAATGGTATTTGCATTGTAAAAGGACGTATATGTCTAGAACATAAAGTTCGGAGTAAACCTTCTACAGCTATTACAGGTTATATTGTATTGGTTATTACAGGTATATTATTAATGAAAAATTAAAAAAACTTTAAGACACTCAATGTTACGATTGTGCAGCTTCAGCAGATAATAAATACTCAAACAAAAAAAATTATATAATGTTATAAATAGTAATCTTTTGCATATATTTGTAATATATGCGGTTTTAAAAAATTATGAAAAATGTTAAACATTGAATAACCAAAAAATATTTTCCAGTTTTTAATTATTTTTTGAGAGAAAAAACAAAATAAATCATAATTAAAAAAAAAACAAAACACATACATACTGTTTAAATCACTAATTTTATTTCAATAAAAAATAAACTGTTAAATATACATAATAAAACTTTTCCCAACTAGGATAATATATTACAGTAGATTATAATATATAAACTACACTAATAATCAATTCAGAATAAAAACAATCACTACCCAAAATTATATACATATTTGTTTGCTAGCTTTCATTGAAGTTTGCAATACTTTTAAAACCACACCGATTCTTCAAACCACCACACTAAACTCTATTAAAAATACTTTCAAAAAAAAAATCACTCATACTGCATTATTGCTTTGATTAATTTATTTATAATTTAATATATTAATTTATTGATAATTTAAGTTTTCAGTATTTTTAAAATGATGACGATATTTCGCCTTACATGTTTTACAAACCACCACATTAAACTCTTAATAATATTTACAAATATAAATAAATCTGGCTACCAACTAACTCTAATACCTGACTAGGCAGAGATTTCCCAAATAAAAGAATGCACCTTTTTGAGTGGAAAACTTTTATAGTCGAAGTGTGAAATTTCTAACCTATTTTTAAACATACCTTATCAAATAAATATGTTCAATTAATAGATGAAATTTGGTACATTTCCTGAATCCTGAAAAACACTAAATATTTTAACTGTTTTGTTTTATTTAGAATATAAATCTACCATTTTATTTACTTTTTGTTTGAATAGTAGGTATGCTATTCTATTTTTCTTTTTTTCGCATACTCATTCAGATGTTTTGAAACTGTTTGTTTGAAAACTGCTTTGCCAGTCCTTAATTTCACTAGTGGATGTCCATCCAACTGATCACACAAATTTCTGTACTCTTCGACCATTTACAAATTAGATTATCCTGTAAAACTTTCATAAATATAAGACTATTCATATATTTCATTGTTCTTGTCTACTCGCGCTTTATTGAATATTATTATTCGTATCCTACAAAACAGACGATCCTGCAGGGCTTTCTCATTGTTACTACCCTCGGTTGTGTTGCTACATGTAGATTTTGTGTGGACACGCAGGAATATTGCTTCTTATAAATTTGGCACGTTAATTTGTTTTCCCTACATGAATTAAATAATATAAATAAAGTTATAAAAACGAATGCAAAAAACAAAATGATCCTAATCTGATTTCATTCTGAATTTACCTTTAAGCCTCCATATCTTATGTAGTTATGTATCTTATATAAGAGTATAACGTCGAAAACAGCACTGAAAGCCTGAATAACAATTTAAAGTAAATATATTTTCAAATAGATCGCAAACCAACAAATATAGTCAAAGATATAGGTTAAACCTATAGAACAATGACTTAGATCGATAAATTGATTTATTTACCTGAGACTCCGATTCTTTCCGAACGTCTATTCGGAAAGACCCCGAAAGAAAATTTCGATATAACCGAATTGCTCCGAGCCGAACTGATATGCGATATTGGCCCTCGGTACAATTGTGAGATCACAATGATTCGGGTTTTTTTCGGGAATTGTCGGCCTACCATCGGTACTAAGTTTAAAAATGTATTTTCAATTTCATATAACTTTTTAATTATATGGAAAAAAATAAAAATAAAAATAGTTTTGTTATAAAACTTATATATGATCTTTCCATTTATGACAAAAAAAATTGGTTTAGAAGTCCAATTCTGTAAATGTATTAATTTAGAAATTAAAAAAAATGTATAAAAATTACTGCACTACATTTTTTGGTGCATGGATACTAACCTCGGTCTTACGGACCAAAATTATTTACCTACGAACAATACACTAACGAACGCTGTTAACACACTGTGTATAAAAACTCTACACAGGAAGGTTCCTGAACACATTACTTTTTAATTAAATAAAAAAAATAAAATATATATAAAAATAAAATTATTTTTGATCACTTTCTGACACCGTTACGTTAGTAACGGAGGATTAAGTAACACATGATTAACAGTTTTATTAAATTAAATGTTCAAAATGTCCACGATTTGAGTCTAAGCAAGCCTGGTACCGTTTTAATCTATTTTCTTCTGAACGTACACGTTAAAAAATCGTGGTATATTTCTCATCATTCAAGTACAGAATACAATTTTGGTTTAAAATGGAATTTAAATACACACTGATACACATTGAAACCATTTTGGTGCCAACATGTGGGCCACATGTGCATCATCCCAATTATTTAATACGACGTTGACACATATTTTTTGACTGTTGTATGGCTGATTCATAATATTAAAAAATATATATTTTAACAATGTTTATTAGTTTATTTGTAGTTTATTCGTTAAATATTAACCAACTATTATTTACTTAAAATGATAATTCTTCTCATAGCTTATCTATTGGTGATTTAATAACTTTTTAATTTTTTTTCGCGGAAAGGTTTTTCACCCTTGTTGTAAGGAAAATTTTTCCTTCAAATGATGTGAAGAATAGTTGGTTACATTTACGAAAGTTATTTTCTTTATATCCTGCATATTAGGGGTACCTATAAATAATGTCGTTTTTTCAAATTTAAGAAACTTTACCATCTACTGACAATAATGTACCTTAATGTAACATATTATCGTTACATATAGTAATATTTAATGTGCTTACTGTCAAATTGAAAAAAAAAAATACGTGAATCTTATAAAAGTGGAAGAACAAAGGGTGGAAAAGTTCAATTTCGAAAGTATAATACTGCCACTAATGGCACTGTTTATCTTGGTATCTTGGATAGGAGGACATGTAATGTCAATCTATTCATCGGTATAAAATCTGGAAGAACTGCTGAGTTTGATAAGCATCTGTTGTTGTCTAAAATTGAAGTTGATCCCAAACGAACTATCCAGGAATTAGCCACAATGTTTAAAACTTCATGATCCATAATACAAGGGAAATTAAAATAACTGAACAAAGTACGAAGAGTGATCTGAACAAAGAGCAATGCTCTCTGCCACCCATATCTGCAGCTACATTTTTTTTCTTTGGAGAAAGGACAAATTGATATCGATCCATACAAGTTAATTGTTACGCCAAATATTGTTGGAATTCTTATTACATTTTATCTTAAATTACTAACATTATACAAACAAACTTTCATATAGTTTGTTTAATTTTTTACAAAACTTTCTGTTCTTCCGCTAACAATATGAAATAGCAATTGAAAAGTTTTTATTGCGGAATCTGTTCTGAAGTTTTTCGAAAAGTTAAGGGAGTCATTCCTAAGTTTTTCGTTTGTCAATGATATGATTTTTTCTTTCTAAGGCAAAAGTTGTTTGGCTTATATAAGGTGGTCTATTGGAAATCGACGTTCTTGAAATTGATATTACTCGGCTAATGGCGGGAGAGTGCATCTGCGGCGGGTGTTTATCGACTCTCTCTGCGATGCTGTTTAGTATCCATCATGCCGCTGTGGACTCGAGACTGTATTTGCTTACGATATGTTTGTCAATAGTAGTCCGTGATTAAAATGCAACGACTCTCCAAGTGTCACTGCACATTAGACATTATGGTAAGATCTTCAGCCTCGACAATTCTTCAATAGATGGGTAGCTGCCCTTCGAACGAACAGTTTATTAATGAAAACAAAGTGACCTGGTTCATGTGGCGAGCACACCGTAGAATGTGGATAGAGTGAGTGAGGGGATTTTATGGAGTCTCACTCGCTCCGCTAGGCGGCAAGCTTCTTCTCTGGAGATAAGTAAGAACGAAACTGTAAAACGTATTTTGCATAAGAATTTGGGCTTTCGCCCATATAGATTATTAAATTTAACTGAGGTAGCCGATATTTCATGGAAATTCATTTTAAATAAATAAGCAAATATTAATATCTAAAAATTTCCACTATATTTAAAATTGTATGTATAACAATTGATTCGCCGCACAATGTATTTTTCAAATACAAACTATACTAAACTAACAGTGACAAAAGTAATTACAACCTAAAGAGTCCATCGACCTAATAATACCATAAAACATGATAGTGGGGAAATCCATTTTTTTGTCAACGTCTAGGAGGACAATATAAGTTTAATAACGGTGCACCATTCAAGTCTAGCTTTAGCAAAATATCCAAATTTTTTCTTTTATTAATTTCTAGGCTCTCTAAAAAGTTTAATTTTTTGGACTTATTAAATGGTTAGCATAATGAGAACTATTTTGTTGTTTAGTTTAACTTCTTTTATGTTCGTTGAGCCTAATAGAGGAAGATCTTTCTGTTTGTCCAACATAGACTTTTGGACACGATCCGCGCTGAATTAGATAAACTCCTAATTTATACAGTTTATATGTTTGATTTTTATTGTTTATTTTAAAAGCATTGTTTGTTAAGGCTATTGTTTGTTTTAAAATCAATATTTATATTATTTGTTTTGGATAAATATCTTGACACTAATTTGGTAACTTTTCCCGTATATGTAATTGTTTTGAACGCTGCATTTTTGATATTATTGACCGGATATATTAAATTAACGGCTCTGTTATGACTTTTTTTATCAATTATCTTATTTATAATGTTTGGGTCGTATCCGTTATTTATTGCGATCTGTTGCGCTGAAAGCGGAGGCAAACTTTCGAGAACAGTTTCAAACTTATGTTCGTAAAAATGCCCAACAATATTTTCCGCACTTGCATTGCAATTGGACATTGTTGCTTTTACCGGCTTGACGACATAAATATCCTCTGGTCTTGTTGGTCTGAGGATCAGGATTACGCTCCGGTACAAAGTTTTGGCCCTCCTAGAAATATCCAAGGGCATGACATGACAAATGCCATATTAGATTCCTTGCTGTACGAAATTGACATTAAAATATCCGAAAAATGCATGAAGTATTGTTGCAGTTGCAGTGAGGACTGTTTCACAAAATGACTGTTAAATAACGTTTTTGATATGTTTATCGCCCTCATTGTGTGCTTCGGTATGCCTTAAAATAATAGTAAGTTAATAGTACTGATAAAACTTCTTGTCTTTATCATATAAAAATATTAGACTTAATCTTAATTCCATACATGAGATTGGTATCTCCTGTAATCGGGCGACTGGGAGATAGAAATGCAGGGTCACTTGTTGCGGTTACCACTTGGATAGATGATCCTTCGAGGAGAGACCAGGCTCATGTACTGCATTTCAATAGGCAAGAATGTAAAATCCGGAAAAGGAATTCGTGTTCGTCCTCATCTAGGCTGTGTAAAGCCTATATCAAGGCCTGGGTCAACTTCTGAGACGAATTTTACGTTGGTCATCCGCCAGTCGGTAGGTTTCTCGAGAGACTTACGGTTCAGTACAAATCCAAGGATTAATAGCCTGCGGGAGCTGCTGACCAGAGTTATCGGTAACAGATGACTGTGATTCGGAACACACGTTAAGCTGTAGGTCTAGTGGCTAAATGGCTTCAGTTGCGGATACGTCTCTAATTCTAAATCTGTATTCTCTAAATTTCCAAAATATTTTATATTTTTCTTTGAACAAATTAATTATTACTTAATTAATCGGTGTTTTGGTTAATAATGACAATTTTTTCGCAAAATTTGAGCGTTAATTTTCATCAAAATGAATTACCTTAATAATAAAAGTATCGTTAGCCATTACTTTTTTCCGTCTTTCTGTCAAAGAATAGATTTCGCGCCAAAAGAACGCTTGGTTTTTTGACACCAACCATTCACCAAGCCAAACTTATTCGTAAAAATGTAAGTGTTGTTCTGAAAGTGTGTGCTGTATCGATCGGAATAAGTAGTATTCCGAAGGGCCTAAGTTCAGTTCATACGGAGAGTGGGGTAGAACGTTCCATTTAACGTTTTCCAAATAGTTTTTTTTTACATATTTTGCAACATGGGGTCGAGCATTGTCACTTTCAAAAATGACTTTATCATATCTTTGGGCGTATTCTTTCAATCGTTGTTTTTCCTTCAATGGTCAGTTCAATTCTATCAACTGTTGTCAGTATCGAACGCGAGTAATTATTTTACCAGGTTTCAGCAGTATGTATAGTATAAACAGCCAAGCCTTATTTCCATGAATATGGTGCAGTGGTTGTGATGTTGAAGGCTGGCCTGGGTCTATCCGGGATTTTTTTGAGCTTTGAGTTGTCAAAAATATATCCACTTTTTATCACAGGTTTTTTTGGTTAGGGCAAGTTGTAACGTTCCACTATGCCTGACTAACCCTTAATGTCGGGGCTGGGTGTGCGAGTAAGGCTTTAGGTCTTACATAGAAACAACTGTTGATGGAATAATTATACTTATATATTAATCTAACAGTTAAATACAATTACTAGTATAAAAAAAAATACTTAAATGAATACTATGCCTGAAGGGCATTTAACGGAAGTTGGTGCCAGTGGCGGCTAATACCGACCACGATAGATATATACCTAATATCTAGATACTTATCTGCGTATCTAGATACTTATATCTAAATACTTATAGGTGTCGACATAGAAGCAGAAATAGACATGGACTTAGAAGCAGAATAGACCTGTGGTAGTAGGTACTAATGAAGAAGAGAGCACGCCACGCTGCTACTCGTCGACAGACAGATCACAAAATGACCGGTTAATCAGAAGCACCGTTAGTCATACCGAGACAAATGACAAGGTCGAAAAAAGAATCTTGGGATGGCGGAATCTGCACAATGGACAGCGTGTTACCTGAAATGAATAAAAGAGGTCGCCGCCCATGCGGATATAATCAGAAAATAATTAGACAATGAGTAAGGTCCGCTGCAGATTGGGATACGAAGGAGAACATTTGTAACGGGGGTGAAAACCCAAACTTTACAATGTTCACAATAAGCTTCAATTAACAATCGATAACTTTTAGCAGCCGTTTTCTTTAAATGAAAGAACGTTATTGAACTTCCCCGCAGAAAGTCTTTTTCTGGTACATAATTCGACATATTCAGAGAAATAAAAAACTATGTTTTTTTCGCAATGACAATTAATAATGAACTGGCTTTTGATAGCGTATTTTTACCCTCCAAACCATTAAAGACGTCATTAGTCTATACCAACAAATGTATTAGTAATGTCATTTCGACAGCATAATCGATATTAATAACCGAAACACCTATTAGTTAGATACTTCCTAGATATTCTAAATTCAAAATAAGTTTAACATCTAGATAAATGTTGTACAGACAATAAACAATGATAAAATAGGTGGCAGCCACGGCTACCTTTTGCTGACAGAAGTGAAAACTTGAAATTTTGGAATAACTGTGTTTTTTTCATTTATGAATTAATTATTCTTTAAATGTATAATTTAAAAATATTTCATTTTTTTTCACCTAGGATCGAGGATTTATACAAATATAGAAAATGGACATTTAGGAAAACTAATTATATTACAATACTTTTTTGTAAAAAGTAAAGTTTTAATGATGAAATTGAATGATATAAGTTTATAAATAATCATTTTGCAAAAAATAACAAAACACGTATTTTATTTCTGATAATTTGATCTAATAAACAATAATTTTGAGAATTTTAAATTTTAAAATTCGTTACAAAAATACTATCGAACAACTAGAAATCTGTTTTACCACTTTAGTAAGATAACTCCTAAGCCACTATAAAATATTCATTGCACGATGTATTGCAGAGATTAAATATTAGAAAAATATTAATATCAAATTATTCGACGCAAATATTGATACCAATATTGGAAATATTCGAAAATAAATGCTTTGTTTTTGTTATTCATATTTCTACATAAAAATATTAGCATATTAAGTACTAACTCTTGTACTGCACAGTAATTCTGCAATTAAACAATTAAAATAATGATTATCTAAAACACAATTTTATTTGAAACACATTTAAAACACAATTGGCGTCGCCAGTCTGGCCCAACACGTCACTAGCATGTCGGTAACGTGAACCTATAAATTTTGTCTCTATCGAAAATCGCTCAATGAGTCTAAAGAAGTTTTCACTTAAAAAAAAATTAAAATATCTTTGTTACCTGAACTGTAAATTTGCCAATTTGTAATATGTATACATAATTGGCGTCGCCAGTCTGGCGCAACACGTCACTAGCATGTCGGTGACGTGAACCCATAAATTTTGCCTCTACCGGAAATCGCTCAACGCGGCTAAGAAAGTTTTCATTTAAAAAAAAATTCAAAATAACTTTATAACCCGAACTGTAAATTTGCCAATTTGTAATATGTAATATAAAACTGTAATATTTTCAATTTCCTAGCCGAACTAGAAATAATTCCTAATTTGTCACCTATCGTCTACTAACGATAGCACAATTCTTTGAGATATGATTTAACCACTTGAACTTAAAACACCCGAACAGCAACGATACGTACGAAGATTGATAAAACTATGTTTTAATCCGATCTTGTTTATTTATACATAGTTTGAAAACATTAGATTAAACGTTCCTCGAGAATTTATTCTTTTTTATTTGCATACGTATCTGTTAATAAACGGTGGCAATGTTTTTTTTACCCTTAATTTTCGAGTTTATTGTTTTCCTTCTTCTCAACTTTTACTATTACAAATTTTTTCTTCCAACAATGTTTTATTTATTATTTATTAAGAAACAAAATACATGATTGAACGATAAGTCGAATATTTTAACAACTGAGAGACGACCCATTGTATATAAATAGCGTTGGAATAAGAATGAACTTTTAAAAAAAAACTTATATTCATAAATGTTATAACTATAAAATGTGTGGTAAAGTTATGAAATTTGGGTCTGTTCGTATATAAAGTCGAGACAGACTAAAGACATCGTATGTTTAACCAAGACTATGAGACAAAAGATGTTGAACTTTAAAAGTAAACTTAGCTAAAAATGTTCGTAGAAACTTTCTTTTCATGCAGAAAGTTAAATAAATTTATGAAGTATCTCCTCGTAATATGCAAGGAACTTAAAAAGAAGAGTTTTAACTGATTTTTTATCGGCAAAGAAAAATATTTTCTACCTAGAAACAATGAAAAAGGTGAAATTAAAAAAGAAAGAGAGAGTGTATAGTGGCTTACGTGAATTTCATATCTTAAACATTATATGTACAAATATAAAAGTTGCTATTCGTACAATAAAATTTAAATAATTGGAATAGAAACAATTGCAACACAGTACTGACAATAATTCAAAGAGTGGGATTTTTACCAAAAATACATTTTATACAGGGTGTTCCATAACTTATCCGCCATAGAGCAACTTGTGATAGTAGAGATCAACATAAGACAATTTAATCAATAAATGTGTTGGAAGATGTTAGTTATTAAAAAGATACAGGGTGTTGAAAGTGGGACTAAATTTTGAATGACCTCAATTTTTCGAAAAATTGAGGTAATTTGAAAACGATTGAAGATATCAGGTTTAAAATCGTTGCAGTTGGGTTTTCAAAGGTGACAAATCCGAATTTGATACTAGTTTGAGCCGCCTAGTTCCTAGAGGGCGCTTGCTACCTACTTTGTGAGGAATTAGCTCCCTCATATTTTTTACCCTATAAAGCTGGAAATATTTTGACTTCCAAATAGAGAAGAGTCATAATTCCTACGTAAAAAAGGTACCCTTAATTTTTCTTTATGGAAAATTCTTGAAACAGTAGATTTACTAATTTCTGTAGATGCCGGCCAATGCCTAGTCTTAGTTCAGGATTTTCCACGATACTAACCAAAAAGTCCTCTTCTTGTTCTACCGTTATACGTTTCGGTCGTCCACCAAGATTGTTGTAATGAAACGAATCTGTTTCTCCTAACTAATCGAAAATTCTTTGAAAAATGTATCGATCTGGGATGATTTTGGTTGGGTAAAGCTCTTCATACCTTCTAACTGCAGCGCGATTATTGTAATTTATTTATGCATAAACGCAGAGCATATCTCTTAAATCACGGCTCGGAAACTGATTAACTCTGGGCATTTTTACACATTATTTAATACTATTTTATTTAATATGATAGGAGAGAAAGAAAACAATGACAGTTGTCATCGATACTTAGTAATTTGTACACAACATTCAAGGCACACTTTATGAATTGCAAATTTTTCAGCCATCAACACGATGTGCAATGGAATATTCGAACACGCATATCTCGTAAACGGCTTGAGAATATTTAAAATGAGTTCCTTTTCTACGTGGAAATTATGGTTCTTTTCTATTTTGAAGTCAAAATATTCCCAGCTTTATAGTGTAAAAAAATATGAGCAAGTTAATTTCTCACAAAGTAAGTACCAAGCGCCCTCTAGGAACTATGCTCAAGCTAATACCATATTCGGTCTCTCTTTTATTTATATCGCTAGATCAAAAAGAAACTTGCGTTTGGGACACCTTGTATATTTTCAACGGTGGCCTGTATGTTTTGTTTAAGATCAACAATTGTTCGGAGTTTATTTCTGTAAACCAGAAATTTAACGTAACCCTTAAAAAACAATAATACATTAGCATAAGATCGCATTATCTTGGTGACCAGTTAACAATACCATTTAGCATAATATACCAACGCATCCAGGAAACTTTTCTGGATCATCCAATTATCTGGCGACATGCGTGACAAGTTGCACCGTCCTGTAGAGAGAAATCATTGTTTATATCTATGTTTACCAGGTCAGGTCACAAATATTTTATTGGCCTATTCTTATAATGTTCATTATTCACAATAAAACGATTTACACCATCCTCTTTAAAAAAAAAAAGATTCTATCACTCCTTCAACCCAAAAACTTTCTGAGGCTGAAGAGTTAACCTATGTAAATACACATAAGGATCAACATCAACACAAAACTAATCTTAGAATTGCGTTTCGTTGCAACATATTATCAAAATAAAACAGAAGCATAATTCTGTCTACTTGATCGTACTAATTATTAAAATATAATAATTAACTGGATTACTAAATGCAAGTAGTACGACTAGACGAACTGTGTCTCGGCAGATTATTAGGAGCAAAAATTCAGCCACATCTTAAGACCAGTGTCTTTCTTTAAGAACTCATTATTAAGCTCGGTTGTTTTATATTAGATGTAATCTCCAGACAGAGTAGTTTTTTTAATTACGAACATCGTACAGTATAGATGAACGTTATACGGTAACGCCATCTAGCGGTCGGCGTACTGCTAGCACATTTCGACCTCTACAGGGGCCCATACACAATCAAACAATTTATTCACACTTTTGTTGCGCAACAATATGTTGCGTAGCAAGTGTTGTCTATACACGATACAACACTTTATGCAAATTCATTGAAAACTTCAATCATTTCTCATACAGTTTATTTGCGCTAGCATCTCTAATTTTGTTATTAAAAATGTTTTCAGATGTTACGTGTTTGGCAATTATAGTTGCATGCACTGTAGATGATACGTCTCCAAAAAGAAATAGGAAGGAATTAATGAAAGGGTGGTTAAAAAAGAGGTTCTTAAGTCAAGAAAATCTTATCAGGGAGCTGCAATTATCATCTCCTCTCTAGGCTGTAAAAATATTTAAAGATTGGTTGCATGTCCTTTGAAATATTGAAAATGATTATACCTGTTATTAAGAAAGAGGATACAATAATGAGAGAAACAATAAGGCCCAAACAAAGGTTTTCCATCACTTTGAGATTTCTAGTATGTGGAAGCCCTAGTGAAAAAGAAAAAGAAAAAAGTGACCAATTGTGGACTCTTTGGAATATCAACCCTTCGTTTTTTTGTTGAACCTTAAATCTTTTGAGAAACCTACTGACTGGCGGTGACCAACATAGAATACCTACCAGATCTGTAAATATGAAACCGAAATTTGCCCGTAGATGGCCCTAGCTATAGGCCCTAGTTACCGTCAAACCGCTTCATTGGAGCCATTTCCTTGTTGATATCTGGCAAAGATTTTCAAGTCACAACAATATAAATTTCATATAACTGCATAGTTTATAATAGCGTTGAACATGTCTAATTTTGTGCTTGGAAACAACGATTTGCGGACATCATTAATTTTTCTGTTACCATTTGAAGAAAACTGCTGCAGAATCGCATCGAATGCTTATCGAAGCTTACGGCCAGCATGCCCTTTATAAATCACAGTACTTTGAATGGTTTAAAAAATTCAAAAGTGGCGATTTTGACGTGAGAAACAAAGAACGTGGAAGACCACCGAAAAAGTTTGAAGGCAGCAAATTGCAAGCATTGTTGGATGAGGATGATGTTCAAATGCAACAACAACTCGCGGATCAATTAAATGTGACATGAGAAGCCGTCTCTATACATTTGAAAGCCATGAGAAAGATCCAGAAAATAGGAAAATGGGTTCCACATGAACTGAATGAAAGACAGGAAGACAGAACAGGAAACCCGAAAAACCACTTGCGAAATGCTGCTCACCAGATGCAAAAAAACTAATTTCCCCATCGAATTGTGACTAGCGATGAACAGTGGATATTTGAGAATCTTAAGTGGAAAACATCATTGGTAACTCCAGGCGAACTATCGACATTGACTACAAGGCCAAATAGGTATGGACGGAAGACAATGCTCTGTATTTGGTAGGATTAGAAGGGCGTGATCTATTATGAGCTACTAAAACCTGGTGAAACCTTGAATATTGAATGCTACTAACAACAAATAATCTATTTGAATCAAGCTTTGTGTGAAAAAGGGCCAGAATATCAAAAACAAAAACAACACAAAGTGCTTTTGCTTCTTGATAATACACCATCACACACACAGTAAAACTGATCAAGGAAACGATTGGGGCATTTAGTTAGGAAATACTTTCACATGCGGCTTACTTACGATACTTGGCTTCTCCGATTACCACTTATTTGCATCGATGGTATACGTACTTGCTGAGCCGCACTTCATTTCTTACGAAAATGGCTCGATGACTGATTTGCCTCGAAAGAGCAGTTTTTTTGACGTGGCATCCACAAATTGTCAGACAAGTGAGAAAAATGTATAGCTAGCGATGAGCAATACTTCGAATAAAATATTTTTTATCATTTTCATACAATAAACGTGTATTTTCTATAAAAAAATCCGGTTTCATATTTACATACCGGATAGGCATCCGACCTTACCCAGTCTCGAACTGGCGTCCCTGAGAGGATATTTCTTGTCGTATTTTACCCTCTTGCCTGATGAAATGCAGTACGCAGGCCTGGTCTCTCCGTGAAAGAGTTACCCATCCAAGTACTAACCGCAACAAGTGACCTTTCATTTCGACCTCCGAGTCGCCTGGTTATAGGAGATGCCAATCTTCCACTCTATTTTTGAGTACTTGAGCACGTGGACATTTAATAACTGTTATTAATAAAAACTGATAAAAATACAACATAAAATTTAGTATTACTGCTGAGGTGCTTTCAAGTCATAGATTAATTCGTGGATAATCAAACAAATACTTCTGCACTGGATCATTACAGTAAATGAGAAATAGTGTTTCTATTTTAATATAAAACGTAGATACGAGTAGGGTAAGCTTAGGAGAATAAATGACACCTTAACCCAAACAGGATTTTTATATCAGAAAAATTACGATTTGCATATCGTAGAACTGGGTGATGATCATAAACTAAAAAATACTTGTATGGAACCATGATGTGAACAGAACTGTCTATGCAGCCCGCACACATCGTAAACGTTGTATTGTGATGCAATCTTCCAACTTAACTCCAACCAATTTAAATCTTTTTCGTTCCCTCGTCAGCTAAAACTACATCTCATATCCACCGACTAAGGGGTCTTTCAAATTGGCTTGATCGTTTCATCAACTCCTAACTCCGAATATGTTCTGAATTAAGATTTTTTAAAAATTATAAAATTGTTCGTAATAAAAATATTTAAATATAATAATTTAAATTGAATAATATTTGAAGAATTAATATTACTTTTATGGTTCATGGTACACGCTTCATTAGATAATGTCTGCATATAAATAGACTCCAGTATGCCGCTCCTTATGAAGCCGACATGTTAAGCGAAATGTTTACAAAACTAGTAAGCTAGTAAACGAAATCTTTAAAAAAGTTTACAACCACAGCAGCTCAAACCCTGACGCCATTTTATTTATTTTTCAATAATGGGACCACTCTAGACAACGATTCTAGCAAGGGATGAGACTGTTGTACAACAGCTTCCAACGTCTACATACACGGTCAAACCTATTGCACAAAGGCACGTATGGCACCAATAATTTCAAGAGAGTTTGAGCTTATTCAACAGCTTTGTTTGATTGTGTATGTGCCCCTTTTCTTGCGACAGGTGGTCACCCTTACGGCCTTAGTTTAAATAAATGAGAATGTAGATGAATTTTTCCTCCTGGTAATCGAACGACACACAGTTTGCCTAGTCGTACTACTTGCAATTAATACTACGGTTAATGATTATATTTTGATCATTTAAAAGATTATAGCCTTTCAAGTTCAAATTTCTACGCGCTGTTGAATTCTGTATCTTTCAATGGTGAATTGACACAACGTATTGAACGCTATTGTCTATGAGTGGCATTTATATTTCAAAACCTGTTGCCGCAATTACATTTTAAATTTGTGACACTCATATTGGTAATTATATTTCATCAGTTCGATAAAAAAGTATCCAAGATTTAATAAGAACAATATTTGGTGCATACTTTTTCAAATACAGTGTAAAATTATATTTTACCTTACCAACCGATCCTCTATATATTAAAGAGGTTGAAAGGAAGTTCGATACTGAAAGTTGATCGCATTTTTCTGCGGCTTTAGGGGGTGCTTGAACGACCCTTTCGGAACTATCCAGATCGCAATAACAGACATTTCATAGTAAGAAGCTACTTGTGGAGAATTATAGTTTAACTAAGGAACATTTTCGAATATATTTCACATTTTTATTTAGGTGTTTAAATTATATGCATTTTAAATTAAATGGCTTGGTTGATAAGATTTAGATATACGAAAAGAGTTTACGAATTACAGAATGAAACAGCTGGAAAGTTTGAAATAATTTAGTTCTTTACATTAGATATAATATCAAAATAATATATGGTAAATAACCAACAAAAAACCTTCATAGCATTATATTATATTGTTCTTCTGTAAACAATATTAATAATGTTACAAATATACATTTTATAACATTAATTTATAGATTACAAAAATTCTGTATTGTACTGCTATGATCAAAAAGTAAAGTGACTAAAAAAACATTAAATGAAACGCAAAATATGTATTTATTAATTCAAATTTATTTTGTTCCCTTGAAAATAATCCACTCTTAGCGAAATTCAAATCTTCCAACATTTTTTCTAATCTTCCAGGAATTTTTTATATTATATTTCTAGTATTTCCTTCAAAGCGGTCAGCGAACTCTGTGAGTTTTGAGTCTCGAATAGTTTCTATGGACTCAAAAAAAACTTCCATTAAGTAGGACCATTTTATCAATTGAATGAACAAAAAAAGATACATGGATACCCAGCGATATAATGTAAACACGGCGCTTGTGAAACAGTATTTGATTGATTTTTAATGATAAATTGACGGACTAAGGTGTCGATGGTACATTAGCCTGATTCAAATACTAGAAATTCTTTGCTACAAATCTGAATATTATTATCTACAGTATCTCTAATATTTAATCCGCCATAACTTAATATAAATACAGGGATTCAGGAACGTATTATAAAATTAAAAACAAAATTGTTTAACAATTACAAAAGATGTTATAATTTTTAACTTAACAATCGAAATAATACGAAATGTCTATCAGATTACAAGAACAAGCATATCAACTTAACCCTTTGGACCGTCATTAATTTACTAACTTTTAAATTTTATAAAATATACGAAGTTCTGCTAAGATCTAAAATGTGGATATGCATATTATTTATTTTTCATATCTTACAACTCTCTCCTCTCCTCTCCTCACGTCAGGACGTCTCCTCACCATGGGCACAGTAGGCAGTAAACAACATCAAAATAAGAAGTAAATAATTTTTTTAATCAAGAACAATTAAAAATAAAGTTATAAATCTATTGATGATAAAATTAACACAAGTAATGTTTTTGTCACTGAGACAAAGATCTACAACACATGTAGAACAGCTCCATGAGTGCTAAAGAAGGCGCATCTTTTAGGTTTGGTTTGGCATCTTTAGGTGGTTTGGGTCTAGAGGTTTTAGCATGCGTGTAGTTTTCTGATATCTTACTTCTGGTAGAATTGCCATCTTGAAATTACTGATGGTTAATACACCTGCAGTATCGCGTATTCTTCTTTTTCTGGGTATGACGAGCTTGACCGCAATTAAATTGAGGATTACAGTTAATCTGAACATTTTTGAAGTCATTGTTGTCGATTTTGATCTAGTTTTAAATATAATATAAGAGTTGACAAATGACACGACCAAAACATACCAAAATATACGAGGTCACCATTTCTTTGATTTATGATCGACTTCATATATGAACTTTAACATATCCATTTTGTCTACAAAATCCATATTGGCATTATAATCTTTTACTAAGATAGTGCACGTAATTTCTTTACTTGCCGTCCTTATTTTTCCCAAAAACTGTTTCGTTTTATGATGATTACGATGATTACTTAGGAAAGATAGTGGTTTTCGGTCTTTTAATTTTAAAAATATAATACCCTCCTTACTAATACTTAATCAGACTGAAGATACTCTAACCAAACCTTTGTTATCTTTTCTCACTGCTCAGCAAGCATAGATGCAATTATCTTGGAGGAGTTCAAAAGAATTGAAAAAGTTATCAAATAATACGTTATGTCCCTTTGCTACTAATTCTTGTGTTAGGTCCTTGACAACGCGAGCTCCTAATTTGTGCTCTGTTGCTTCAGAAACTTTTCCTGTGTAGATTTGGAATTGTCAGACATGTCCACATTCATCAGCTCTTATCCACACCATTGTTGGCGTAGATAACTTCTGCCCTTGAAACGAATCATAGACTGCATCGACCGTTTGATTGTTTGATGATTTAAAAAATGAAACCTAAATGAAAGGCCTAATTTTGTACAATTTGTCATTATCTCTGTCTCATTTGCCTTCAGCTGGACATAATTGTCATTCAAATGGAGATTTTGAGTAACCATATAAAACAATCTCTAGACATAGAGGAATTTATAAAAGTATCGCGAAGTTCTTTCCTGGAGGACTAATAGTCTCGAATACTTATAATTCGAATAATAAATTGGTGTGGAAGGTAATGTGGTCGATGATCCAAAAAATATGCAAAAATATATCAGTGAAGTAGAATTTCAAGATAATTTATTAGAAAATAAGGACTTTCTTAAAACCTATAACATTTTGGATAACGCTTTTCCTGAATATGATTTATGGAGCAGTGATTATGAAAGTGATTTAAATACACTTATACCGACTTGACCGGATGATATTGAAAACCAACTATCATCCGGTCAAGTCGGTCTACACGTTTGACTAAATTCTTTTTATTTTGTAAGCAGAACGTGCTATCATTGGGCCAAACATTATTAGTTCGTAATATATTTTGTCTAAGTGTATTTAAATCACTTTCATAATCACTGCTCCATAAATCATCTTCAGGAAAAGCGTTATCCGAAATGTTATAGGTTTTAAGAAAGTCCCTATTTTCTAATAAATTATCTTGAAATTCTACTTCCATACCGTTGATATCGACTTCAATCTCATTTTTGTTTTGAATATCATCATCCAACAAATCATTTATATCAGAGTCCTCACTTGATGGAATACTTTCCAAGAGATAAATTAATTCACTTTGGTTCATATTCTGTAAATCATGATAAGAAAATATTTTCACTGGCTGTTGATTAATTATGCGGCAAGAGCATGCGCGCGCAAATGGAGAAAGGCGACACGTGCGTATTTACCCTAAGCAAACTAAGGAACTTGAGGAAAAATTATTAAACGTTTGTCTCCACGATGTGAACACTAGGACACAAACGGTTAAAAGACAAATTGTACCGAGACGTAAAGCATGCGAATATTTAAAAAATCACAAAAATCACCAAGTCACCAAAGTTATGGTTTGATCATAACACTATTTGTGCTAAATGTATTCTATGTTGGAGATATACTGAAGATATATGCAATTAAGAAAGAAAGTAAAAACTTACACAAAATAATGTCAAAAGGTTTAATGAGGAAAAATTAGATAAGGTAATCTTCAAAAACAAACAAAAACATTGACTTAATTATTTAAACATAACAATTTGAAATAAAGCAAAGTAAACCTAAATTTGGTCGATTATATGGGCCGTAAAAGTAGCTATAAGACTATTTTAACATTGCACTGACGTAAATATCTTGTATCTAAACAGTTTGTTTTATTTAACTTTGATGTCATTTACACAGTCATAAATTAACACAACATTAATTACAAATACTACATAAAATAATACATAAAAATAATGTTTGACGAAATATATCCATGTCTTCTCTGAATCAAATCGTAAAAGTAAATATACCCCGAAATTTGAAATTTGGGATTGTATCGTTGTGAGTCCCTTATTTTCATGAAATTTATAGAAAAAAAATTGTCAAATAGCAGTTAAAAGATAAGGAATTCTAAAAGTATATATATATATATATATATATATATATATATATATATATATATATATATATATATACATATGTAGGAGTTTTATGCAATACTTGCAATAGATTTTCTTTAAAATTAAGCTTATAATTTGTTACTTTTTTGAAAGCATTACATTTTTATGGTGGACCGTTTTATTTGTGACTCTGAAAAATTGGAAAAACGAATCGAACAAGGAATTTAAGTGAATACGGGGTAGTGCGAGCATCAGTTTTATTGGATGTGGGATATAGTCACAGTTATGTTGTCAATTTGTTAGACAAACATCGTTCCACGATAAATCGTATGGTAAGGCTTTTGACTGAAGTAGGAACTTACTCTAGAAGGCCAGGGCAACGGCGAAAACGATACACTAACCACCGAGATGTACGTTTTCTTAGACAATTTGCTTTAAGAAACAGGACTGCCATTAGTTCTATGATGAGAAACGAACTCGAAGCTACCCGCAATTGCGCAATTTTTTCTAGAACAGTTAGAAGACGGTTAAATGAAACTGGATTAGGCAGTAGGAGACCAGCCACTGCGCCCTTTCTTACTAGAGAGAACAGAGTTGCCTGGTTATATTTTGCTCGAAATTATCAAAATTGGTCTGTGGATGATTGGAAATAAGTTTTTTTCACAGATGAAACCAGGGGTAGCCTAAAACATCCAGATCGTCGTTAGCGAGTATGGCGAAGACCAGGAGGGAGGTTTGCTACTTGCAATATCTCTGCAAGGATTCCATTTAGCGGTGGCTCTGTTATGTTCTGTGGTGGCATCTGCTTCTTGCTCGTACAAAATTAATTCCTGTGCGTACGAGATCCATGAATGCTGATTACTATCTTGAGAATATTGTAGTAGAACATGTAATGCTTTTCGGCCATTTTTTAGAACCCAATTTCTTGTTTATGCAGGACAAAGCTGGACCTCACGTAGCTAGGAAGGTACTCGATTATCTTAATCAAGTTGGTATACCAATTATGTAATGGCCACCAAAAGCCCGGATCTGAATCCAATCGAACATGTATGGGATTACCTCAAAACAAATGTGAAACGTCATATTCCTGCATCTAGAAATTTATCACAAAATGGGAACAAACTCCTCAAGGTTTTATCCAAAATTTAATTAGAAGCATGCCTAGATGCATAAATGCGTCTAGGCATGCTTCCATGCATCCGAAGTAAAGGAGGCAACACACGCTACTAGTGTCCCTGTTAAACCATTAATTTCTTTCTTCTTTCATTTCATAATTTCAATGGTTTTGTTATTAGGTCTTAAGAATAATTTGAATTTAAATCTTACACAGACATATTGTAGCTAATTCACTTTTAAAGTACCCGAAAATGTTTTTTTAACTCTTAATGTAATCAATGTCCATAAAATGGAAAACAGATTTCAATTATTGCACATTTTTGCATATTTTGAATTTTTGTCATACAGATTGATGGTTCACATTTTTTTAAGATTCGCAACTGAAATCTCAACTTTAAACTCAGCTTACTACGAATTTACAAACAAGGTCAATTCTCGATATTTTGCTTCGTGTTAGAGATATCGAAAAAAGTTGTTAGAAAAAGTTGTTCAGAATATTATTCTAATCCCACTTACCGAGTTTCATAATAACATTTTTTTTTTTTTCATTATTAGTTTATTTTTTTATATGAAAATTAGTGTGGCATGGAAATTAAAAACTTGACACATTGTCAATTTAATAGTGTCATGTTTTCAAATCTTTCAGTAAAATAAGTAGTACTTACAAAGGAATAATTATTTTATTATTAAAGGAAAAGAATTTTTGGTAATTGATTAAATAGTAAAAAAGTATACAACAATAATTTTCATAATACAAATAATTAACTATCAAATCTGATCTCTCACAAATTGTCCTCCGTCTATTCGAATACATTTTTCCATTTATTTACGATTCTGTTTGGCTACTCATCTATGTTCCGGGATGCTGATTCCCTGACAGGCTTGCCTAATTGTGGCACAAAGTTCATCTCGATTTCAGCGCCTTGTCTTATAAACTATATTTTTGATCATTCCCAAAAAAAATAAAATCGAGGGGTGAAATATCGGGAGATCTCGGAGTTCATAAGGACTGTTTTTTCCTATCCAGCGCATAGGAACCATTGAAGATAATCCTTGAATTGTGGATAGATCCACTATCTAGCTACAATTACATATCCTGTCGCAAATTAAGAGGAAGATTTTTAATTGCATTTCAAAATTCCACATCGAAGAAGTTAACTAAACGATTAGTATTCAATGATTTATTAAGAAAAAAGGACCAATTATTCGGTGTCCCAAAATGCCACACTAGGCATTGACTTTCTGGGAATATTGATGACCTTTAGAATTTATAACCCAGTGAGGATTACCTCTGGCCAAGTTTCTACAATTTTGAGTCGATACAACCCCATTAGTAGTGAATGTAGCCTTATCAGTAAACATAATCTTCTTCAGGAAATGTCTGTCATTTAAAAAAATACCTTGGCCCAATAACAATAGTCTAATCTTTTATTATCATCGCCTTCTTTCAATCTATGTAAGAACTTCGGTTTGTAGGGCTTGATTTTGTGACGAACGAAACATCTTCTGATTTTATCCTCGCTAATATTTAGTTATCCTCAGAATGCGGGTGTATTCGACGAGATTGACGTTTTTGATGGATTTTACTAACACTGCCAGTTGTATTGAAAAGAGCATTTGCAGCAGCTGCTTTTTCATGAGTAATGAAAGCATGTTGGGATGTTTCATGTGAAACTCTGCAGCAACTTAGCTGCTACTACTAGCCAAATTACCAAACAACCGGATTATTTCGATTTTTTCTAACTAATAACTTTTTTTCAATATCTCTATTGATATATGAATTAACCCTGTTTGTGAATTCATAGTAGACTCAGTTTAAAGTTCAGATTTGAGTTGTGTATCATAAAAAATGTGAGCCATCGACCTGTATGACTTTGTAAAAATTCTTTATCTAAAATGCGACACACTGTATATATATATATATATATATATATATATATATATATATATATATATATATATATATATATATATATATATATATATATATATATATATATATATATATATATATATATATATATATATATATATATATATATATAAATATGATGATGATGATAACTTTCAACCCGATACGAGTATGACCTCAGTCTATTAGCCAGCCAATTAGTTTTTATGACCCATTGTTGAAGATTTAAAAAAAAATAATTATTTAGATACAATCCTATAAAATTTAATGGGAAAAGGATTATAAAAAGGAACAACAAAGCAACAAACTGTTTACAGCAAACAAAAAACAAAAACAAATTAAACTGGGTGAAAAGCAAATATACATTTATGAAAATAATCTGAAAGTCAATCCATTTAATTTTAGTTTTTACTCAAACTGCTAATAACATGCAAATGTTCAAAGAAACTTTGTTCTCAAACCATATTTGAATAAACTCAGTTTAATTAGAGCCAATATTTAATAATGAGCGATATAACAAAAAAGATAATCTGATATTTAACAAGAAAATATATTGCGATTGAAATGGAGTGAGATAAAAGAGTTTAAATTTGATTGAATTGATTGAATCTCATTAAAAAAAAACTTCACAAAAAAATGAATTCCGTAAAAAATTTATCGCCAACCATAATAACATGCAATGCTAACCACTATAACATCCATAAATGTTTCTAGCATCGCTTGTAACGGCAGTTCCGCCAAGCTGAGGATGCAAACTCAGCTAAAAGATTAACTTGCCAAAATTAATTTTCAGCAAACTTAATTTGCAAATACTACAACCTATATGGGACAAGTATTCTCAAGTACGAAGCATGAAGTTCAATAAAATATTGTTAATGAAAAGAATCGGGGGTGAAAAATTACATAGGGTAATTTTATTAAAATTGTCTGAATATTTCACGAGCACTGTAAAGAGACAAAAACACTTAATCTTAATTTATCAAACTTACTTGAAATAAAGCGATATAAATACCATTTCTTTAAAGTGTCTGGTTCATTTATGATGTTGCAATTAAAAGATTATATTGATGTTGTAATGACGTAAATACTTTTTATACAAGTATTTTTTGTTTCACGAGCGTCATTTTCATTGAATCAGAAACATAAATAAAGTCCTCGGTTTGTCACAGATATGTGGTGCGGTGTTTCAGACGAGTGCGTTTGGTTACTTGTTTATAGCGACAGAGTAAAACAAACAAGTTTTGACATTTTCTGAATAATATGAACAAAATTGAAGTTCGAACTGATAAAAGCACCCTGTTTAAAAGGGTTTTAACCCCTATGGACAAAAAGGGCTAATAAAAGGAGTTACAATAAGAGCGCAAGATGTAAATTTCAAATAAAATATAGTTTTCTGTACCAAATTATTGAAATATTTATTGATTTATAATAAACATTTCGAAATTATGAATGGAACAACACATCCAGTAAATGGACACTACGACTTTACTAGCACACGCGTACTCTTCTGAAGAAATTTTCAATAACGCTTTTGCATAAATGTCGCGGTTTTTCGTTGATACAGCGTTCAATTTCGACCTTCAGTGCTTGGGCGGTCGTAAGCTTGCTGGCGTAAACCTGAGACTACAGAAAACCCCACAAAAAAAAGTCCATGGATGTTAAATGGCAAGATCGTGTCGGTCAATTGGGGTCACCAAAACCATGTTTTGTTCTGAAAGGACCACTACTATTTCAAATCAATACTGAACCAATCTTCCAAATTTTTCCATTATTATTTTCGCAATAGATTAATTTGGAACATTATTTCTACCGAATATCGCACGCACTTTACATATTGTAGTAACCAAACTTTCACTATTTTGATAGTATTGTTTAAAATATATATATATATATATATATATATATATATATATATATATATATATATATGTATATATATATATCATCATCATCATCATCAGCCCGTATCGATCCACTGCAGGATGAAGGCCTCTTCAGCATGCTTCCAACCTTCACGGTCCTGGACTTTCCTCTGCTTTCCTCTACTCTGTATATATTTCCTCTGCTCTGCTCTGTCCTCTGCTCTGTATATATATATATATATATATATATATATATATATATATATATATATATATATATATATATATATAAACCCATATTTACATTTTTTTTACACTTACCAAAATATTGATTTGGTAATTGTAATATAAGAAGCAAGATGATATCAAACTCCTATCACATGCCAGCATTTCATCAGAGTAAACATTTACTATAGGAATTATATATAGAAAATCATCTAAACTTATCCAATATAACTTAAATATAATTAGATTGTTATTCAGAGACAACTGTTTATAAAGTTTCTTCACATCCATATTTGAATAAAGTTTAATTAAAATCTCTATTTAATAAGGACTACAATGTAGGAAAACATTATCCGATATTTAACAACGAAGAAAATATAGGGATATAATTTTCAAAGCATAATGATTATCTGTTTCCTTTTATTTGATCTCCGGTCTGTAAAAGACATTAAAAGGATTTACGATAGGTATGTTGGCTGTTTTTCTATGGCTGTTTTGAATTCTCAGAACGATCCTATCAAAATTATGAAGCTTATAATAACAGACATTTGATTCGACACAGTCACTTTCAGAGAATTACACATTGTCAGATAATGTGTATAACCGAATTATTCAACCTAAAATTACATTAAAATATTCATTGTTGAAGCCTAGAATACGTAATTTAACTATTATCCAATGTTTTCATATTTGGTGACCGAAAATAGCGAACAAGAAAATTAATGTTGCATTAAGTTTGCCTTCTTAGCATAACATAATTTTCCAAAAGTTTCTGGAAATTTCTCTATAAATACCAAATACGTGTGTTTGCAAACATTGTAGAAAGATCTGTATCAGTCTAACCATTACAGAATCATCACGTAATAATTTTGAAAAAAGTGTCGGAAAAGTGACATTATTTTATTGGAATAATTAAGTTAGTACTCCCTTGTTTAATGTACGAAGGATATTAAAGAAGTTTTCAGTTCTTTTTGGTTCGGTAGTTTTTGAATGGAATTTATTCAACTCTTCAAAATAAGTCGTTCGTCTAACGAGACATTTCTTCAGATTTCAGAAGATCAAGTAATCACTGGAAGCCAATTGCCGACAAATAACAAATATCCCGAATTACAAACCAAATGCCATTGGAGAAACTATCGGATACCTAAACAGAAGAAATGACATATTCAATTTACTAGAAACGTAGAAACTAGAAATCAACCGATGTATGGAAGCTCGCCAGCTGCAATCGGGAGAGCAACAGATTACCCCTGAGACACCCTAAACAACGGCCGAGGGGGCGGGTCCAACACCAGAACCAACACGCAGCACGCATCACCAGTGGCATATAAACCATAGACCAAGAAAAATGTAGCACAAAATTAAATCTCTATAAAAAACAAGCGAATGAACGCTAATAAATGAATAACGCAAATCTAGAGCTGATTAATATGGATCAGTGGAAGTACTACGAAACTCTAATGAAAGAGGACGGAGAGAAAATGTTTGGAAAAGGGAAAGATCTAAAAAAAGAATATATATTAAGAGATACAGTGGATGATATAAGAGTTGAAGAGGTCGAAACAATAACAAAAACGCTTAAAAATAGAAAAGTGCCAGGTCCTGGTGAAATTAATATTGAACCGATTAAATATGCACCAACTTCTACCGGAACTGTTGAACGAGTGCTTAATAGAACAAGAGATGCTCAGAGATTTTAAAAAAGGTTTTGTCCCGGACCTTTTTAAAAAAGGGAATAGGGACGAATGCACCAATTATCGAGGAATAACTGTATTGAGCTCTATTCGTAGATAATACGGCAAGAATTTAAAGCTAGAATAGGACAATATCTAGATCAGACAAAAAAAAAAGTGGGTTTCTTGCAGGCTGCTGATGCACCGACACTATATCCGCCATAAAGCAATTGACAGACAAACGCCTCGCACATAATCTTGAAACCCATTTAATACATATTGACATCATAAAACTTAAAACATCGTGTCGTTATTAAAACCCTTGCAAGCTATGAAACAAACAATGTAAAACTTTAATTTTATTCTTTCATCTGAAGAAAACTGCTGCTGAAAGTCATCGTTTGCTTGTAGAGGCTTATGGTCCTACCGGAAGGACTGGTGAAAATTGGTTTAAACATCTAAACATACATCCAAGCGGGCAAATAACTATACAGCCAAAACAAATTTACAAAAATCAAACTTTAATTTTATATCGGGAAGCTTTATTTTTTTTTAATTCATCTGAAGAAAACTGCTGCTGAAAGTCATCGTTTGCTTGTAGAGGCTTATGGTCCTACCGGAAGGACTGGTGAAAATTGGTTTAAAGGTTTCAAAAGTGGTGATTTTGATGTGAAAGACAAAGAACGTCCAGGCCAACCAAAAAAATTGAAGTTGCAGGATTAAAAGTATTACTCTATGAATATCCATGCCAAACGCTTGAAGAATTGACAGAAGCATACAAACTTGGATTGATTCAGAAAGAAGGAAGTTGGGTACCGTATGAATTGACTGAAAGACCCGAAGAAAAACATTTAACCACATGTGAAATGTTGCTTGAAACAAATAAAAAAGTCAATTTTGCTTTGAATTGTTACTGGTGATGACAAATGGATTCATTACGACAATCCTAAGTGTAGAAAAGCAATAGTTAAGCCAGGTGAACCATCGACATCAACGCCGAAATGAGATATTCATGGAAATAAGCTTATGTTGTGTATCTGGTGGGATCAGAAAGGTGATGCGTACTATGAACTACTGAAATTGAATGAAACTATCACTGCTGAAGGATATCGAAGACAAATAATTAATTTCAATCGAGTATTGCAAGAAAAACGTCTAGAATGGGCTGAAAGACGCTCGAACTTGATTTTGCTTCATTACAACACTTGGCCTTATACTGCACACATTGTGAAAGAAACGTTACATTTCCCCTTCTGACTACCATTTGTTTGGACCGATGCAAAGCGAATTATTGGAACACACATGAAAAATTAGGTGGATTCGTAAATCGCTTCTAAAAATATTAAATTCTTCAATCGTGGAATGCAAAAAATGGGAAAGGTCATAGCTATAGTTAGTTTTAAATAAAATTGTGTTTATGAGCCAAAAAATCGAAAAAATTAATTCCGGCACCTAAATAGCCAAAATTCCTTCAAGTTAAAAATGTCGCTTTAATTTGAAAACACCAATAGATTACGACAAGGTTGTTGCTTAGCTTCTCTGATATTCAAATTATACATGAACGAAGTAGTTAAGTCTATGGAGAAGAAAGGGTGGGAAAATAGGAGTTAGAATATACGACGACGCACTAGCATCCTTACACTTCGCAGGCGATCAAGTGATTTTCGCCGAGGATGAGGACGATGCCTTCTATATACTGCGAAAGTTAACCGAAAATTATAAAAAGGGAGAACTTCAAATATATTTTAAGAATACCGATTACATGGTAGTTGGTGAAGAGAGAAGGGACTTAAACTTATAAAACGGATGTACAGTGAGAAACTGCCAAAGCTATAAATACCTTGGAAGAATTGTATTCAATAAAAACGGAAATGAAGAGGAAATAAGATATCGAGTTATAAAACGGATGTAGAGTGAGAAACTACCAAAGCTATAAATACCTTGGAAGAATTGCGTTCAATAAAAACGGAAGTGAAGAGGAAATAAGATATCGAGTTGGAAAAAAACAATATAGAAATAGAAATATACCAATTAACATCAAACAAAAGTTATATAAGACTATAGTGGAAAGAAAAGCACTATATGGACCGGAGATATGGAAAGCGTTTAACAGAAATACACAAAGATTGAGGGCAATGGAAATTGACTTTTAACAACGCCGTTGTACTAAGACTCTGAAGAATAAAATCAGTAATTAAACAATAGGGGAAGAAGTAGTAGTACCCTTTGAAATAATCGACACTGTGAAAGAGAAAAGAATGGAGGCGGTTGAAGTGGCCCTCAAACGAATGGCACTGTACTCCAATATAACAAAGGAAAAGGGTAAGACCAACATTATTATGCCTGCGGGAGTGAAGAAAGTGATGGAAAATATGGCCTCCATGAAAATGATTGGCAAGACCACTGGTGGACCAAGGCGGAAACTTGGTGCGTTGCAATTCATGTTGCAATAGGTAATAGTTAGTTAATAATGTAGTAGGTAATAGTTTAAGTCTTATCGCTCTCGTTTTTTAAATTATGGTATGACTCTTATTTCATTCATAACGGATTTCTGTTTTATGCATACACTGGTTGAACAAAGTTTTAAGTTTCTCCATTATTTTGTTTTGCCATCTTTTAGCAGCTTCGCTAGTATTCCTCTGGCTCGAGATATTTGTCATTTTTCAGCAATGCTAAAGCATCTTCAATTTCACAGGTTTCTATTTTTGGTAGTTGTTCCGAATTCATGTTTATAATTAATTGGCATATTTTCTTTTGTATCAAGGTTAAGGTTTTTCCTTTTGGTGTATACGCCTTAATCGTAAGACTCAACTATTGACGAAACTATATCTGTATCTTTTTGTACATTTCCATTTTATTTGACATACGTTCATAATCCCAGTTTTATTTATGGTTGGTCTTAAGCATTTTAGTTCTCGGTTTGTTTCTGGTACATAGTGAATATCCCACATTAATACACACGGATTAATACACATAAGGACAGGTCTCAAATGTAAATTTTAAGTTTCATATAAAATAAACGCCGTGCAATTCAAATTTTTTAGCTCTTGTTGAAACACTCTTTATAAATTAACACATCTAAAATTCAATGTTTTCTGTAATAAAAGCAAAAGCAAATAGCAAGCACTAAATGTAACAAAAGCATTTTAAATTGGGTCAAAATCAATTATACGTGTAATCAAGGAAATAATCTGAAAGTCGTCAAATATAATTTTAGTCATATTTAAACTCCTAATAACGCACAAACATTTAAACCGTGTTTATCAGCGCCCATATTCCAATGTATCAAATTTAATTAAAGTCCATATTCAGTAATGAGCACGATAAAGGAAAACATAATCTGAGATTTAACGAGGAAGAAAATTATAGGTGTGTAATTTGCACAGCATAATGATTATCGTATTCCTTTCCAACTGATCCCTAAAGTATAAAAGTTGTTAAAAGGAGGTTGAACAGGCAAGTTAATGGTTTTCCGGGGTGCCTGAATGACACCTCCGGGCACATCATGCTCACAATAACAGACGTTTGCTTCTATAGATGGACATTAGAAGAATTATGAAGTAATTAAGATACATTCTCAGGTAATGTTGAGATCTTTAGTTCGATGAATTTTAGTTTTTAATTTTATTTAGGAATAGAAGTAAAAGTATTTGTGTAGAACTTACGATATATGTAATTTACCTACAAAAATTAACAACATGAAAAATCTATTCTATATAATTAATTTTGTAATTGTTGTTTACACCATGCATTATTATGTAATGATAAAATGTCAAGAGATATTGAGTTATTGAGCAAATCCACTGCAAAAACTATCTACGTTGATCACATAATGAGACATGAGGAATATGTATTACTTCGGAAAATGATAGAGCGAAAGATTAAAGAAAAAATAGGTATCGGCAGAAAGAAAAAATCTTGCCTGCGAAATATAAAAAAATGGAGACAAATAGACGAAAACACTCTAATACATAAAGCTCAAAATCAGAACAAATATGCTTTAATAGCCGCCAACTTTTATAGAGAACGTACCCAGGAGTAGGAGGAGGAGGTTTCCCATGAATTTAATCTTCATTATTCTTTTTCTTCTTAGTCATTGTCTTCTCCTATACCATATGAACCACTTATCTCAATATCATTCAGCAATTTCTCCTGTGGTTTCCCTTTACATTTGTATTGGTCATCGGTTGCTTATTTTCATTGCCCATCTATCCTGACTCGGCCTGGCTACAAGTTTCATCTATTGCTCTTTAAGTTGGGCAGTACGTGATCATCGAGTTTGGTTTTTCATCAGATCCCTTCCAACTGATATTGAGCGTAGCTCATTCCTTCGTTATCTGCATTATTTTTAGATGGTTGGTAATCTTCTTTGTTATTGACAGTTTACAAGCCATAGGTTATTATTAAAATAGCTATTATATTACTATGTCCATGGGAGGCATGTGAACACTTTAAACAGCACCGAAAGAATACTATTTAGTTTAATATACGAAAAATGCCTCACAATATGACAAAAATATAACAAAATGCCTATTTGGGTAAAGACGCAGGTTGTTGTGTGTTTCGCCTGATATTGCAGAACCCAGCAGTGTATAATACTCGGTTATACAGATGGGGTATATAACACTCGGCTTGTTGTCTCATTCGAAGAGAAGTTGGCGAAAGAGTTGGTTGTCTACTGACTGAGTCTAAACATAAAGAGACAAAATATGTGCCTTCCAATGGGAGGAGTGGATGATACTCGGCCCCAGTCAAATAACTAATAACATGCTTATTTGGTCGAGACGCAGATTCTTGTGTGTTCCACATGATATTAGGGAACCCAGCAGTTGGGGTGTATAACACTCGGCAAACGTTGTCTCATTGGACACAGTATAGATAAGTCCAACAGTGTATATAGGATGATATATATATATATATATATATATATATATATATATATATATATATATATATATATATATATATATATATATATATATATATATATATATATATAATCAAATTTGATACTTTGAAACTATTTATTTTATTTGAAATTACATTCGAAGGCATTATAGAGTAAGAGTCCGTGAATGCCAGACCTTCGTTATTTTATAAAAGCTGAAAGTTTTTTAGCGCATGCTTCCAACACAGATAGAAACGATGGGCACTATAAAGTTTGGGTGATTGTGGCTTTGGCAGGGAACAGGTAGCAAAGGTATAAAAAATACAAACTTAAATTTATCAAATAATAAAGCGTAATTTTCTTATATTTTCTTCGGAATAATATTAGAAATCCCGTCATCCAGACACTCAATATCGTGGCAACCCCTTGCCAGACACCCTCTTAAACTTTAATAAATTTTAACTGTACTTACTTTACAGTATAAAATCTGAATTTTATACACGTTACCTGGGTAACTATTGGAACATGTTTCCTCAGTAGTCAGACAGTTTCTACTATCCTAACCCCTGGCCAGACAAACATATAGGGTAGCTGTAGATGCGAGCGCGAGGTCACATACATCCGAGTAGGTGCGAATTTAGAGAGATGCATCCGAGTAGGTGCATTTGCTAGATGTAGAAACTATAATTAAATGATATTGTTGGAAAATAACACTATTCTAAATTCCAAAGAACGTTTGATTTTTTGGACCCCATTTTGAAAAACGAGAACCTTAACGCGTTACGTCGATAAAAAAGTGTGTCCTATAAATTCATCAATACAAAATATACGAAATATCATTAATTTACTTTTCCACATATTTTTTTGACCAACTGAAAACATATACTTTCCACTTTACAGAAATATATTATATCTAATAAATTCTAGCTATTGTTTGTGGGTATTGGAACTACCAAATCTTGGATATGTAATTTAGTCGAAAAAAAGATCGGTTTGAAAGCTTTATGTTATGAGGGATTTAAACCTTTTTTGGCCTATTCGACGATATTATATCCCGCTAAGCTCATATTCAAAAAAGATCTTTGTGGAAAAAACGTGTAATGTTTTTTAAATATAATAGATTTATGGTACGGTAAATTTAGTAAAATATTTGTTGAATGTTAACACAGTAACGTATATTGATAAGGTATATATTTGTTTGCTAAGAAGAGTATCAATGTTTAATGGATTTTCTATAAAAAATCTAATGAGAAACTACTGAAGAGAAAAACTCATCGGAAATATATTATCTCATATACAAATGGCAATACCCAACAAAACTTATTCGAATGTAACAATTTCCTTGTAAGACATTGTAGTTTTAGACAGTTTTTGCAATTTGTCGGGTTTTAAATTGTTTACGGTTTAGTTTTAGTAATTCGAAAATGCATATATCACAAATATGTGAAGTACATCAACCCCAGAATTTCAAAGCTGCTGAATTATTGGTCTATCAGGGCTTTTTTATTTCGAGAAATTACAGTAATGTGGTTTGATAATACCCATGATCTAAGAAGAGCAGGCACTAGAATTCGAAGGTATACAAACTACGTTCCAGATCGATTTAGAACATTTTTCTTCTATCAGGAACCGAATTTTGATAACTTCACAGTGGCTGATGGATGATTAGTGAAACAAGATCCTCCTGTAAATGTCGGAACCGTTTACTGCTTTCTAACATCAATTGGACCTTCCTTTTCTTGCCTTGCTTGCTTCTCAGCCTTCTTCTCCACAATAACCCTCTTTTCGGTCTTATCCCCCCCACACGCATATATTCTCACGGTTCATCAAATCTCTCCAGATTCAACACTTCTCCATAGGTACCATGCGTACTCCCTCTACTATCCACGCCTAGTACCTCTCCCCCTACCTACAGTCTCTCCAACCCACTAATTTCCTTAGCCTTCAAAATAAAAAAAATAAAAAATTTCGTTCTTTGGATCTTCTAGTATACTTATGTCAGGCCCTGACGAACCTGTATTCAGGACAATGAATACACCCGAACCTCCATATAAAAAGTGCCCCTACAGGGGGACCTTCCTCTTCATCCACTCTTGTAATTCCGAGATACCTATTTCAAAACCTCAATCCTGGTTGGAGATTTGGTACCCAAAACTACATAAAACTCAAATTTTACTTTTCACCTGATAATTGATCACTGTCTGTTCTCTCACACCTCCCTCGTCAGAAGAGACTTTGCTGGAACTTGCCCCTATTGCAACATCTTTCTTTATGTCCATAATGACCTGATTGAGTGCGCTGCGTTGAATCCCCTAGCGCGAAAGTACAGTCTCCTTAGTGATTTTCCCAATATTACTGCTATAAATATTTTATTATTTATAATATTATATTTATATTGCTTATCTCCTGCCCCCATATTCCTTGTCCTTACATTCACTTCATCCTTCAGCAAATAACCATGTGTTACTATAAACATTTTATTTATTCTATATAATAACGCTTACATCTTATATCTATTTGCATTCACTATATCTGTATTCAATCTGTGATGTCGAATGGCCTGTGATGGAATGTCGAAAGTCACTTGAAGTTATGAAGATTGCATATTCCCAGAGTTTATTTGAAACATTTTGAAGAGGTTTATATCACTCTGATGCCATAGCCAACTGGATCAACAGCATTTCTCAATAGGGCATGTTTGGAATACGATGGATAAAAGATTAGTAAATTTGTTTCAGCTCCAACGATCGGTAGAGGTTTTAAAGAGAGGCTGAGGTTTAGGTAACCTTGGATGCTATGCGTCAAAAAATATATATATAAAATATATAAAAATATATAAAAAATATATAGTTTATATATATATATATATATATATATATATATATATATATATATATATATATATATATATATATATATATATATATATATATAGATATATATATATATATATATATAGATATATATATATATATATATATATATATATATATATATATATATATATACCTTATATATATATATATATATATACCTTAGTATATAAATAAACATGCGGAGTGTCTAGATAACCGGGTGCATAAAACAATTATTAATAAAAAAGCAATAAAAAATTATATATTTTTTTTCAAATTTTAATCGTCTCCTCCTGGTTATTATAACTGTGTGTTATTAAATAAAAAACGAGAAAAAACGAACTATTAAACCAATTATCATCTGCTAACTTCTATGGAATCTATTTTCTCAATTTCGGCAGCTTTTCTAACTGCCGAAATTAAAAATTTCCCACTCTTATATTTGTCCAGAAATGATGTTTTTTAAAGTCAGAGATTTTTTTTTTAACTTTCTGGCATTTTCATATTCAGCAACGAAAATTTGTTACCCTCCTTTCGAAATGATGGTTTTTTAATTTTATCATGACATGAAAAGAAATTTGATCATTGACGAGGGTATGATAAATTTAGTACAAAATTTTGAGATGCCGACATAATTTCTCTTATATTATTACAATTAGATACTGTCACTCATCATGCTAAATTAGGCCAAACTTAAATTATCGGAAACACATTATCAACTTTCAACTGGATTAGTTTTTTGAAAAGTGCCAAACCTTATAAGACGTTATAAGTTACAAATAAGTGATATTTAAACAAATATAAATAAATTGAAAATAAAGTAAAATTAAATGGTCTAGTAGCAGTGGAATGGAATGAATATAAACAAAGTATTAGTTAAAATAATGACCTTTTTTCATCAATTTAAATTTAGATTTTTTTTGCTTAATCTTGAATCTTATTTTTCATTATCATCTAAATACTGTATATTATTCACACTATTAAAAATATTCCCACCATTAAATATTTCAATATTACGCAGAAGAAGGATCATTTGAAATAGGAACATAGAATTTGAAATAATTTTGTGATTGTCTGTTATCAAAATTGCAGCTAGATTGTGTATGTTACCTTAAATAGTTATATGTGTACATTATTATATGATTAGATATATCCGTAAATAAAACATCATATGAAATAATCTACCATAAATGAACCTTTGATCTGCCCCTGCCCGTTAAGACTTTAACCATATCACTCCAGACAACTTATATTACAGATAATATATATATATATATATATATATATATATATATATATATATATATATATATATATATATATATATATATATATATATATATTAAAAAGCGAAAGTTCACTCGTGCTCAATGTGTGCTTTGCCATTCCTACATCCACCACCCAAAGCGCCAGCAAGCGGTTTTAAGCCAGAAATACATTTTGGGAGACGCAAATGAATGGTATATGAAGTAACGGTAAAGCACCACCCACGTGGAGCATGGCAAAACTTTATTTGCTTTTTAATATTTTTCTCCATGTAGTCACTACACTACTTTTCGTACATATCTTGTCTTTAGTTCAAGGTTAGTCAAGGTTAGACGGGCCACGAACGCTCTCGCACAGTCTGACTTTTGCGGACTTTTACCGCAGGATGGCATAGGTGGTATGTGATTGCAGTCACTATTCGACATGGTCGATTTATATGATCATGGCTTTAATCGTTCCTTCATTCGCTCTCCAGGCATTCAGCTTGAGCCCAACTTAAAGGGGATAATTACAGAGCGAAGATCAATTATTATTTAATTCCGTATTTGAATGGTATTGATCTTGAGGAGATGTGGTTCCAACAGAAAGGCTCCACATGTCATGCAGCTAACAAAACAATCTATTCATTGAGGGAATAATTCGTTATGAAAATTATTTCGAGGAACCGACTTGTTAATTGCCCATAAAAGTCATGTAATTTAACTCCTTTAGATTATTTCATTTGGGATTATGCCGATAAACCATCAACCATTGGCGTCTTGTTTTTAATGTAGTAATCACACCTGCTCTATGTGTCATTTGACTAGATAGCAATGTACTATTAGAAGGCGGGCATATAATTGTACGTTTTTGTCTCAGTAATCTTTTTTTTCTGTAGCCTTCATAATTTTAAATATAATTAGCAATTACATGTCGATTCCTACCTGTACATCGTGAGATTTTCGAAATCGACATTCTTTGCTTGTGCATTTGCAAAATTGCAAAAGGCACTAAACATTTTGATGATGTCCGTGGTGAATTTATTTTCACTTCGATAGAAAAAAGATGACTGGATTATAGTCGCAGGTTAAAGAAAGATAAACAGGCTGTATTTACAAAATAAACAACACGTGTCCCATCTTTTTGTCCTACCGTATAATTAATATTTGTAAACATTCCATCGCTATTAATCTATATTGTAAACAAACTGAAAGATATTGGTTTTGATCAGGTCTGCTTGATTAAATCTAGTTATAATATACAAGGCGGGATCAATAATATTGGAGAATAATGTAAAAATACGCAAATCCATGGCTGTCGTACGTTTATATATATATATATACATATATATATATATATATATATATATATATATATATATATATATATATATGTATATATATATATATATATATATATATATATATATATATATATATATATATATATATATATATATATATATATATATATATATATATATATGTATATATATATATATATATATATATATATATATATATATATATATATATATATTCAGTGTTAGAATTCTTTGGGGCCATCCGGGAAGTCAGCGAAAAATATGGGTTGTTAACTGTGGTTAACTGTGGTTAACTGGGTAATTAAATGTGGATGGAATCTTCCTATTCTTGGCGAGAGAGCACATGTCGATGCTCTGAAGAGTCTAAACATCAAGAGACGAAACATGTGCCCTCCAATGGAAGGGATGGGTGGGCCCGATGGGTCAACCCGGAGACGCAGGTTGTTGTGTGTTCCACATGAGATTGTGGAACCCAGCATTTGGGTGTCTGATGACACTCAGCACTGTTGTCTAATTGGACACAGTCCAAAGAATTACAACAATGCATATATACACCATCCGATGGGAAGTCGGCGAAAAATATGGGTTGTTGCCTGTAGATGGGATCTTCCTATTCTTAACGAGAGAGAACATGTCGGTGCCCTGAAGAGGCTAAACATCAAGAGACGAAACATCTACCCTCCAATGGAAGGGATGGCTGAAGCCCGTTCCGAGTCAAGTAATCAACAAAATGTTCATATATATATATATATATATATATATATATATATATATATATATATATATATATATATATATATATATCTTTATATATATCTTTATATATATATATGGAAATATATATCTATATATATATATAGAAATCTTTCACCCTTTCTTCACATGATGCCCCCCAAATGCGCCACCGGGATATCTCTCGGGACCGGTTTCTAGCATTTCAGCCGTCATCAGTCGGGCTCCAAAAAAACGCAAGGAAAGCAGTTGGGAGAGATGATCGGGGCTAGGCCATGTACAATAATACCGTGTCCTATGTACAATAATACCGCTTTCTTTACAAAATCTAGCGTTAGAACCTACTCGTGGTTGATGGAATTAAACAGAGTGTATTTTTTATTTCAGCATTTAATTGAAAGAACAACAAATGTGGAATTTAAATTTTTTTAGCTAACATGGAGATGTATCAGTATTGGGTGTTTCCTCTTCTAGCTCTAATTACAGCTTGCATCCTTCTGAACATACTTCGCAAAAGATCTCTTTTGGTCTTTTGCGGAATTTGATTCCATTCTTCCTCAATGGCGATTCCTAATGCTGCAATTGAATGGGGAGCTGGATTACGAGCTTGTATACGACGTTTGATATTCTCAAACTATGGAGTATTTCCATAGGTGTTCGATGGGATTTTTTATCGGGATTTAAAGGTACCCAATCAAACGTCGCATTCTCGACTTCCTGTAAGTACTGGAACATTTTGTCGGCAACATGTGCGCGAGCTTTATTGTACATTAGCACCATTCTGTTATACGCAACAAAGCCACCATATGATAGAACATCCAGTCTGCATTCATTCTTACATTCGCCCCAACAAGCGCCGTATGACTTTCCCAATTGATGTCTCATCATAGCAAAATGGACCCTCCACCAAATATACGGTTTAAACGGTTTTATACCACCAAATATACGGTTTTAAAGATTACATACAGCATATCGTTCCCCAGATCTTCTATAGACTTTATCATGTCTATCCATCACGCTTATCATTATCACGCTTCCATTATTATATTCGTATCTCATCGAAGAAATAACTTTACTCCATTTACGTTCCTCCTAATCAGAATAGTCTCGTGGAAATTGTAACCGGGTCGTTTTGTGATGTGGGATGTTTTGGATTTAAACCAACTTCTTTTAGCCTTCTTCTTGCTGTTTTTATACTCACATTAACTTGCCTTGCATTCAGCAGTTTATTTTTTAGATTCAGAGCTGTAAATAAATGTATTCAGTCATTACAAATTTCGTAATGACTGAAGTTGTAAATAATAATCATCTCATTACACCGTGCACCGTTTACGTCCGGGCAATTCTCTGTACTCCCATATCTCGTATCGTTTTACTGCACGAGAGACCGTCGATTCATGTATTCCCAGCATTTGTGCAATATGTTCTTGCATCCGACCCTCGTAAGCTAAAATAACAATTTTAAAAACAGTTAAATCATTTAGATGTGTTATTACAAACAGAAAACACGGAACTGACACACAATAATTGCTAGCAATGTCATTCTAATAATATAAAATAAAAGAACAACGGTTTTAAATCACTAAAGTACCCTATCAGATATCGGCATAATTGTACAGTAATGATAACGCTTTTATGAAATGCGATGTAAACATTTTTAGATATTCATTTCAAAATAACAGACTTAGTATTAAAAAAGTACACAGATATTAAGTCAACATTAAAAAACTGCCTTTATAAGAAATATTCAATATATATATATATATATATATATATATATATATATATATATATATATATATATATATATATATATATATATATATATATATATATATATATTTATATATGTTATATAAATATTATATGTTATATTATATAAATATATATACCGTTAGACTAGTACGTTTAAATGCAATGTTGTAGAAAATAACTTAAATTACGAAAAATTTACAAACAATGCATTTTGGTGTTGTCACATTTCTTCAGTACCTACGAAATAATATTTTTTTCAATAGCAACACCTTATTTTGTAACATAATTTGACAAATCTTAATATTTCAAATAAAAAAATATTTTCACATTTCTTTATTAGAGTAACCATTTTAGAACAATTAGCAAAAACGACTAAAATAATCTGCAGTCGGCAGGAACTAAAAGAAAGTAACATAGCAATTGTAGTCCATGGAAATTAAACAAAAATTGGGTTGTTTGAAAGGAGCCATCATTATTGTGCTGTCATTGTGTTATTTAAAAGTTATTTGATTTGAATGCGTATGAAAATAACGTTTTAATTCAGTTGAAAAGATGAATCAGTTATTTGATTAAAAAGAGAAAGTTGTTTTGTTTCATAATTGTGGCTTAAGTCAATGCCCTTAAGTTATTTCCTACATAGTAATTAATTACTTAATAATTAATTATAATAAATTATTTAATAATAATATAAATTATATTTAATACATTAATAATGATCAATAATATCAATACAAGCGGTGGGTGTCCTGCGACGGCTCAAACAGACTATATGCAGAGGCATAACAATATTGCTAAGGTGATACATCAAGCATTATTGAAAAAATGCTGGTTTTTGCTTCTATCACAACCACCAGGTCATCTGCGTACTTCACCACGGTGACCCCCTTTTCTGTGCTGATTCTCAGAGTTTGATTGTAAATGATCCGAGGATCCTCTACTCTGTAGGGATATATATATATATATATATATATATATATATATATATATATATATATATATATATATATATATATATATATATATATATATATATATAACAGCATTGATTTACACAGGTGCACACAGGATCTTATCTTTACGTTGCGAGAACTTATGTTAAAGACCTTGGAAAGACAAATTAAGTTATATTTGTGATTTGTGGATCTTCATAAGGTATTCAAATTGTAGAAATTATGTCAGAATAAATAACATGAGCTCAAGCGAATTTGTACCAAATAAGGACGTTATGGGGTATGGTATGCAAATAAGGGTGGTATTTTAAGCCCGCTATTGTTTATCATCCTTATCGATGAATTGGCCAAGGAAGTGGATCTAAATATTCAAGGAACTAGAGTGCATAAACTTGCAACGGTTGAAATAAAAGAACTGATTTATGCGGTTGATCTAGTGTTGCTTGGAAAAACAGAAGCGCAATTGCAGAAATCTTTGGATGAGTGGAACAAGGTATTCACAAGAAATTTCAGAATGCTTGGATGATTTTCATATAAGGCTGGGCAACGTAAATGTAAAACAAGTTGATAAATTTTTAATATCTAGTGGGCATCTTCGAACAGAAGGGAAATGGAGAATGCAAATATTCGAGTTGAGAGTGTACGAAGGATTGAAGGGTGGAGACTGTGGGATAGACTGAGAAGTACCTAGATAAGGGAGAGATCGGGTTTTAGAGGGATATTGTAGGTGATTGAAAGCAACCAATTAGGATAGTTCGGGCACCTCGTGCGGATGCCCGACGTATGGGTGGTGAAAAGAGTGTGGGCAATGAATGTGTATGGCCAGAAACAGAGGGAAATGGAGAAGATTTCATCAAGGGAGCTGAAGGATAGCCCAAACTTCTACACCCAGTAGGGTGTAGATATATATATATATATATATATATATATATATATATATATATATATATATATATATATATATATATATATATATATGTATATTTTCTCACTTTCATATTTGTTATCAGCTTTCAATCAAAATCTAATCATTTTTTCAAGTTTGAAAAGAAAAAAAAGTCGAAAGGAGGCCAACTCAAGAGAATATGAAAATGCTGCATCCATTTTAGCTAAAATTGACCAATTTGACTGTTGCATCGGCAGACGAGTGGGGATTGTCGGGATAAACAGCATCATTTTCAACCTCAAATCAAGCCTTTTTTGATTAACTTTTCTTGAAATTTGACAAATATTGCCAAAATAATAGTCTCCTGTTTTGATTTGTTGACAATTTCCTCTGTAGTGATTTCACTCGGGCTGGTATCTGTCATGTCGAAACTCAGTAAAGGACTTAATAAGCAGAGTCCACATAATGCTTTTTAAATTTGCATTTGGTTTGCACGATGGTTATCCCGTGCATTCCGTGAAAATATCATCCTTTTCTGCTTTCGAAGATTGTCAAAACAAAATTAAATATTTTATCGACTTGAATTTCATAGAATTTTACTGAAAAGGGATCTTCTTTTCTGAAATGTAGTAACTTTCGCTTATGCACCTGCATCAATCGGAAAAATATCAGACTTTTCACTCTATCCTCATACTTTATAGTTATAACTACAATTTTTTTATTTTATTGTTAAAACTAAAATTTCCGTGACTTAGAATATTTTATAGAATCCAAATCAATCTAATCCAATCAATAAACATTTTGGTAAAAACCTTGGTAAATAATTTGCCACTCGATATCCTAACCCCCTCATTTAATTTAATACGTGATGCGATGCCGAGACTGAGAATAGGCATTTAGCTGTTTTTTTTTGCAATATGCCGTCGTTAAATCTGCGGTTAGTATATGTGTTGATTCAGCAACAAAATAAATTAAGAAAGAAAATTCCTAAAAAATAAACCATTCTTAGGTATTTTATTATGTTTGCCATTATTTCCGTAAAATATATTTTATCTGAATCAAGAATTATTATAAATATAATTCTTGTCAATTACAGTTGTCGGTGTTTTTTGATATTGTTTAATTTGCCTGAAAGAAAATGATTCATTCTTAGAAAATTACTAGCATATATATTGAAAACATTTTTGAATGATTTTCCACTGTCAAATTTCCACTTTCAAAATCAAATTCTCAGGAAATCGACTTTAAAACGTATGACACGGAAAGAACCAAAAGAGGCAACGTTAGAATTAGGCAAGAGAAAACTTAGAGTTTTATCATATTCAGATTGTTTTTTGTGAGTCGTGATTATCGACGTTACATCGTTCATATAATTAAGTGTTTTGTTGTCAAAAACACTTAATTATAAACTATTGACTAAACTAAAACTGTAAACTATTGACTTAAAAAAAAAACAGGTTTTTCATTTTTGTCACTTGCCGGTGCAATAATGAATATAACACAATATGGTGCAATGTCGAAAATAGCATATTCGTTATTATAATCGAGATCACCACATTCGATACTTTTCATTATTGCCTCCCTATCTCCTAACAGTTAAAACACATAGAGAACTAGATGTTGTAAATGAAGAAATAGTCAATTTTATAAAAGATCACTTTCATTCATTCCCTACTGTCGAATCTCATTATTGTAGTAAATCGTACAATTTTCTCTATCTTGATCCTCAAGCTCACTATTAAAACAATGTATACTTCATGTTTGGAAAGGTGTAAGGATCTTCAAAACCACATTGTAATTACAAATATCACAGAAAAATATTCAGATCATTCTATTAACGTTCCACAAACCTAAAAAGGATCTTTATAAAATATATGTCACGTGTGAAGGCTTGCCGAATGACATCCAATTCCATCTAATTTTTTTTTCAGTTGTAATATTCATTAATTGTTCATTGTAATACTCATGCTTCTAGGCAAACAAATTTTCAACATAGATATTAGGCCAATGTATGGGTGACAAATGTACAGAGTTTTTATGTTGAGCCTTTCATCTTACAGCTTCGCTTAATGGGCGAAAACTATCTTGAATTTTTACAAAATCGTCTTCCCGGTTATCTAGAAAATGTGACTTTGAAAGACAGGCAAAATATGTGGTTCTGTCACGATGGAGTGCCAGCCCATTTTAGGCGTGAAGTGCGGAAGTTCTTAGGCATAACCTTTCCTAATAAGGGGGTATGTGGTGGAAAACCAGTTACGTGGCCGCCTAGGTCACGAGTTCTGAGCCTTTGTAATCTCTTTTTATGTATCTTTTGTATAAGAGAACAACTTATTGATCGCATAGAACAGGCTGGTGGGAGTATTTATGGGAAGATCTTTATCATTATTACGGGCATGCACCGATTCTTACATCACACTCAACTTTACGTGGAACCGATCGGCGACCACTTTTGAACCTTTTCTTTAAGTGCAACATGCAGGACCGGTATAAATGTTGTTTTCGAAATTAATATGGTATGTTTTTAATATTTCAGTTTTTTGAAGAATGTTATGAGATAAAAATGTTTATTTTATCGAGTTTTATACGTCGGTGAACAAAAGAATATATATATATATATATATATATATATATATATATATATATATATATATATATATATATATATATATATATATATCATTATCATCAGCCTGTGTCGATCCACTGCAGGATGAAGGCCTCTTGAGCATGCTTTCAACTTTCACGGTCCTGGGCTTTCCTCTGCCACTCGGGTCCAATATACTTAACGATGTCATCAATCCATAGTGCTTTCGGTCTTTTTCGCGGACGTTTGCGATCAAGCGGTATCCACTCCAGGATTGCCTTGGTCCATCTCTCGTCACATCGCCTCGCTATATGGCCTGCCCATCTCCATTGCAATTGCTTTACTCTTCCAATGTTTTACTTTGTTCCCTGATCCATGCGCAGGACTTTCTGTCTCGTCTTGTAATGCCAAGCATACATCTTTCCATTCCCCTCTGTGCCACCCGAAGTTTTTGAATTGATTGCGATGTGAGTGTCCAGGTTTCACTTCCGTATGTCATAACGGGTAGAACGCACTGATCAAAGACTTTTCTTTTCAGACAAAGTGGGGCTCTTAAACACTATGTTGAGCCTGCCAAATACCTGCCAGCCACATTTAACACGCCGTTCCACCTCTCGGGCGGTATTCCCCTCTATTGAAATCATCTGCCCAAGATATATAAAGCTGTCCACAATCTCCAAATCCTAATAGGTTTACATATGCTTTATCTACCCCTTGGCTAAGCAGTGCATCCATTATCGCATGCTTTGAGATGGAGTCAAATGTTTTCTCGTAATCGATAAAAGCCAAAAACTGCCTTTCTATGGCCTGCGCTATACAACCTTGATGTGATCCATTGTACTGAATCCACTTCTGAATCCTGCTTGTTCTCTTGGTTGTGCGTCATTCAGTTTTTTTAATTTTCTTTTAGAAATTATCTTAATGAAAACTTTGTACATTACTGATAGGAGGCTTATTGGACAGTAGTTCTTTAAATCTTCCTGGGCTCCTTTTTTATGTATAAGGATCACTTCTGCATTTTTCCATAAAGTCAGATACTTTTTGTTCTTTGAGGTATTTTGAGTATAATTTTGCCAGTATTTTATGTAACGTCCGACCACCAGCATTTAGCATTTCGACAGTTACACTGTTTTTTCCTGGAGCCTTGCCGTTTTTCATCGATTCTATAGCTTTTGTTACTTCCTCCACTAGGATATCTGGCATTTGTTCTTCCGTGGCTATTATTGTCTTTGATTGGTTTTGATCTTCATATAACTGAGTATAACATTTTCTGACAACCTCTAACATTTGGGTACGCGCTATGCACACTGTGCCATCCTCACGCCTTAAGGCATAAATTTGCGTTCTTTTGTTTCTCAGCTTCTGTTTAGCCTTGAAAAATTCCTTTGTTTTCTTCCAGGTTTTTTTTCACTAGCTGCATGTTGAAACGGCGCTTGTCCTCTCTGATACGTTTTCTTATAGTTTTGCACTGCGCAGTGTACTCGACCTGCCAAAAAGACTACCTGCATTTCTCATTGCCCGCCGTTTCTTCATTAAATCAATGGTCTCACTGGAGATTTTTGTTTGTTTGAGACATTTTTCTTCTGATGCTACTGAAGCAGCCGTTTGAAGCACATTGTTGGCGATTTCTTCTGGATCTTGTAACGCAGCAAACCGGTTTGACAAAGCAACCTCAAAACCGTTTCCTTTCTCCAGCAGTTTCCCAGAATCCACTTTGCCCTTCTTTGTTCTTACCACTCTTTCGCGTTCTCTTCGACAGTGAATCCGAACCCTTGCTCGTACCATTCGGTGGTCACTTCCAACATTAAAATTGTTAAGGACAGTAAAATTGGTAAATATTATTTTATCGTTGGTCCTGATGTAGTCAATTTCACTTGTGAGCCCAGATGGACTTTTCCATGTCCATTTTCTGCTGACATTTTTCTTATAGAACGAATTCATAATATATAGTTCTTGTCCTTCAGCAAAATCAACCAATCTGTCACCTCTATTGTCTCGCTCACTAGTTCCATATGGGCCAGTTCCATTTTCGTCAGTTCTTGTTGTTTCCCCTATATGTATTTTGTACCTACATTTCTCCTTGTATAAAAGCTTGGCCACATCATCATGAAATTCCTCAATTTTCTCATCGTTATGGCTTATAGTTGGTGCATAAGCTTGGAGGATTTGAAGCCTAAACTTTTTATTCAGCTGAATGACGCATTGGGCTAGTCGGTCGAATATACTTTCAAATTTTACTACAATGTCCTTCAGTTTTCGATCGATGAGGAATCCAATTCCACCACATCGGCCATTTTCCGTACCTCGAGAGTAGAGTACGTGTCCAGTTGTTTCCAGTTTGATTAACTCTTCGCCCTTTCTTCGTGTTTCACAAAGCCCAATAATATCCCAATGTATGTTGACAAGTTTGATTAACAGTTCTTGCAATCGGGCCTCTGTTTTCATAGTCCGTATATTTAGCGTTGCAATGTCAAAAGTCCAATGGCAGCCTGATCTAACCCGGTGATTCTTAGCACCCTCTGCCTTGGGGCAGGTCTTCCCGCTGCCGTAGGTAGCAGATTTTGGATCATGTTAGTCTGAGGCCTCTGCCTTCACCTGTCCGCCAGGGGTAACCCTCCCATGAGTGTAAACTCCCGACGGCATAACTCATAACTTCATTGCCCTACTCAAACCCCTTTACCACGTCAAGGTCTGATCCACAAAGGGATATATATATATATATATTTATATATATATATATATATATATATATATATATATATATATATATATATATATATATATATATATGCTTTATTGCCCTCTTAATTTATTATATGAAAATAAAGTAATTACAATAAATGGCTGTAATACTTTTACAACCATTTATTCCATACGTTTTAGGATAAATTTGTTTAGTTTTGTCACAAAAAAAGGAAAACTTGCACATTATTGTCGTTTAATGGCGAAGTTGAAATTACTAGTACACCTTAATACGTTTAAAATAATTTACTTCACATTTAAGAACACATGATTGTTTCAATAAATTATATGTAAATAAAAGTAACGAAATAAATTGCTCGTTCATTAATATTATTTCTGCTGAAATAAATAAAAAACCAAGATTAATATCTAAATTTTCACTATATTTAAAACTTGTATGACAATTGTTTCGACACACAGTGTATTTTTCAAATTTGAAAAAGACACTGTGTGTCGAAACAATTGTCATACGTACAAGGTTTAAATATAGTGGAAATTTAGATGTTAATCTTGGTTTCTTATTTAAAATGAATTTCCATCAAGAATCGGCTACCTCAGTTAAATCTACTGAAATAATTTTTGCCGCCAATAGGTGGGGATCATATCACTTTGATGATACGACGTTGCCACTTTCATTTTTCGGCTATCGTATGGCTGATTTTTAATTTTTAAGAAATTGTTTTAACAAAGTTCATTCGTTTATTTATAGTTTATTGATTAAATAATATTGTATTATTATTTGCCAAATATACTTGTTGCCAACTATATATATATATATATATATATATATATATATATATATATATATATATATATATATATATATATATATATATAATATATATATATATATATATATATATATATATATATATATATATATATATATATATATATATATATATATATATATTCTGAATAATTTAAAACGAAGGTATATTTTTAATTTTGTTCAAATAATTTATTCCTAATTTTGAAACTTATTAAATCATTGTCAATCCTACTCCCTTTCAAATTACCATTGTAGCGTAGACTAAAAATTCAAGTTGTATTGATAATTCTGAGCAAAACAAAGATGGGGTATAAAACCTTATTTAATGCTAATATAACCCTTTCCTTTAGTTCCTGAATCAGAAATTCAGGCTTTACGGATTTACACAAGCTTGGATCATCATGTTTCAGCGATTACGAATAATAACTATGCCGTACTGATGAAAGAAGCACCGAATGAACAGTGTTTGAATAAAACTTTATATAGAAAACGCCTTAATCAACATGAATAAAATAGATTTATCGACTTAGTTTTCTCCATCGATATTACCCATTGTTGTGTAACACACATTAAGACATATAAAATCAGTGCACTAAAATGCATATAGAGAGTACATATTCATTGCTAAGTATCGATTTAAGAGAAATATCTCTTATTAGTTTTTCAGTATGGAGGATGATTAATATTAATTTTTAATTAATTAATTAAAAAAAAACGTGCCATGTAATATGGCATAATATGTATATTTGGCTCAATATCACCAATAAATGTGGCGACCGGTGGTTACCCACAGAGTTTTTGGTCCATACTTTTTCGAAGATGAGATCAGATGAGTCATGGATGAAAATTGTCGATCGAGATCCTACGGTATAACAGTTCTACTACTTTCTTTGAAGCAATGTTATACTGAGAGGTTTTGATAAAACAACTAAAAACACAAAAGAAATGCATCCATTGAGGCCATTAGTGAGATCAAAAAACAACCATAGCATTTACGTATAAACTCGAGAACAATGATACATTACCATTTTTGGAGGTTTTAGTGACTAGGAACGATAAAAATAGATAATATTTTGATATTTTTTGAAAAAACACCTCCACTTCGAGATGCATTCCTAACGATTCGAATCATAGCATTCATAAAAAGATGGAATTTTTTAATTTTATGGTAGATACATTAATTCATATTCTTTTAAACAAATATAATTATAACAAAGAATTAAAATTGATTAAGGAGGTGTTTGAAAGGAAAGGTTATAATAAGAATATCGTAGATAGATTAATTAGCAAACATAAGTTTGCTAATTAATTATTGAAAGAATCTTCGAGTTTTCAAAAAGAACAGAACAAAAATAAATTCATGTTTGATGCTTAATTAGCACGAGGCCTATACTTGGCAAATTTTGAAAAAAGTGGACGGTAAGGTGGTCTACATATCATATAATATCATATCATATAAAGAGAAGGCCTGGATAGCTAAAGGATAAAGTAGACAAACATGAAAAATGGGAGATAAAATTAGTCAAGATTGTGATCGAATATATATTGGGCAAACTAAAAGCTCCATATTAACCAGATATAAAGAACACATTACCTACATTAAATATTGGAGAAATGGAAATAAGAAAACCATGAACCGGGATAAATATATAATACAATGACGATAAGAATGTTCAGCTCTACATGCTTAATGCCCCTTGGCTTCGAGTTCTTTCACTCTTATTTGCCAGTTTTTTCGGTGCAAAGCCTCATTCTAATCACCTTCGTCTAATCCGTGATTCCTACTTTCCTCAAATCTTACTTTCATCACTTCATCCAGCCATTTCTTCCTCGGTCGCCCCCTCTTTCTCTTTTCCCCTTAACCACTCGTCAATATTCTTTTAACCCATTGCCGGGCATCCTCGCTATGTGCCCCAGCCTAGTCTAGCTCTCTGCGATCTCACTACCTCAACAATGTTTGCTTTTTTATACAGTTCTTCTATTTCTCTATTTGTTTTTCTTCTAAATTCGCTCTGAAATTTAATTTCTCCAAAAATTCTCCTTAATATTTTACGATCCCAGACTTCCAGCTTACTTTCTTCTTCTTTCATGTCTCGCACATATAGGTAACTGTGGGCCCTAGTACCGTTTGCTACATTCTTACTTTTGATGCTCTTGTTATATTATTTGCTCTTAAAATCCTTAAAAACATTCCTGCGGCTTTGATTCCTTTCACTAGTCATTTCTCTATTTCTTTCTCTTCAACCCCTTTACATGTAGGTGTTACACCTAGATATTAAATTTGTTGAATTTTGTCAATCGTATATTTATTTTTTTATTTTCTTCGTAACTGAATTAAGAGAGTCTTTTGGTGTTATCTTTAATTACTTTATGTTTGGTCTTGAATAACTTTACTATTTCTTTTTTGAATATTGTCATCAATACAATGTCGTTTTTTTTTTATTAATGTAACATAATTATTGTAATTTGTAATTATTAAGCTAACTTCCGGTTCATAATTTTTACACGCTTCATTAGGTACCGTTGTCATATAAAATCGGACATAGTTTAGATTTAGAATTAGATTGCATCATCTCCTGATGATGCTAACATGGTTAGTGAAACGCGCGTTGAGAAGTTAAATAAAGTAATTTCGAGGTAAATATCTTCGAGTTCAGTGTGTTGTCATATCTGATGTTTCAACCGATGGTTCCAATAGAAGGATTGATCACCGTAAAAATATTTTTGATATTTCTAAGAGAAGGCTAACCATTTCTAAAGCAGTAAAAAGGGAACACAATGCTCAACATATAAATTATAACTTCTCAACTTTCGAATTAAATGAAAATAAAGCTCCTTTTTTAAAATTTTTGCAATAAAATATTATTAATTTTATTATTTATAGTCATAAAGGTTCATCTATTTGAATCTCTTCAATGCTCATAACCTTATTTCATAAAGAGACTTACATCTTAACTGGTATGTAACCAATTTAAGAGACTTCTCAGTAGGTACACGATCTTCTCCACTCTCAAATTCGTGTGACTGAGAGATGGTTCCTCAAATGGGACTTTTAATGGGACTCTTGTCTATTTAAATGCAATAGACAAGCCTTTCTTTCGAGCCTTGTAATCATTTAATGCAATGCAATATTTTAAAATTTCTTTTTTGAAACAGTCATATGTTATTTGTTAAATACTCTTTTCTTGAAAACTACAACTAATGAAGACCAAACATAAACTAACTTTCATTCATTCCTAGTATGTATTACCTTTATCAGTTGTATAGAAGTTATTTTGGGTTTAATTCCTTTTCAAAATCAAAACTCACTTAATGAATTACTGCAAATCAGATTGTGCGGAAACTTTATGGACCATTAGGAAAATTAATTTATAAAACTACATTGAAATCAAATATATCAAACGTTTTATGATGAATGTCCTCTTTATTTTTTATTAATAAGAGCTTAATTTTATCAAACGTTTTGTATCGTAACTTGACCCATGCTTATAGCATGCATATATAAAATCACATTGAAATCATATATCAATTAACGTCCTCTTTATTTTTTATTAATAAGAGGGTAATTTTATCAAACGTTTTATATTGTAACTTGACTCATGCTTATAGTTATAAAATCACATTGAAATCATAAATCAATTAATCTTCTGCAGACTTTTTATGATGAATGTCCTCTTTATTTTTTATTAAGAGGTTTATTTTATTAAACGTTCTGTATCGCAAGTTCAACCATGTATATAGTAGTGGTGCATTTACTCCACCGTAGGATGTAACTACAGCTCCCCTGCATTGTAGGAAGAAAAATCAAAGTATTTTTTTCTTCAATATTCATATTATTGGTTCGACTGTTGCATAAAAAAGTACCTCATCAAACTACCAAATCTCTAGAATCTTCTAGAGGTTTGTTTCTTCTAGGGGTATCTTCTCTCGCCCTATATTTTTTCCTTGTTTTCCTTACCTCCTCATTCTATGATTTTGTTACGTCTACCTAAGAATTTCGACGGATAAGCGTTCTTGAGTCATCAATTATCTGACATTCTTAAAAGATACTACTACCATTTCAAACTTTTTCCCTAATTTAAAAGTGATGGTTAACAAATTTCAATCCAAGGCTTTCATTTGCATCAGAAATATTCCATACCTAGGGTTGGATGAAAATTAATAGTAAGAAAGTTAAATTATTTACGAGGAAATATAAATCGAGATGCGAGATTTAAAATTGTTCCGGGTACTTTTATGCGTTTGGCCACTGCTTTTATACCGGAGAGTTGGAATCCGTTCATGAGGTTCTCGTTTATATTATTGGGGTATTATGTGTTTGCGCACAATAAACATTGCTTTGTAAAGAACGCCACTTTCGTTCTATAAGGGCTAAGGTACTAAACAAAGTCTAGGGTTTTGCCTGTAAATGAGAGAAACGGTAAATAAAATAGAACATTTACTTGAATTATCCGATGCTGGTAAATAACAAGATGGTACACAGTGCATCGAACAAGGGCTTTGTGTTGATCTCTACAAGCAGTATATTATATATTATATATTATATATTATATATTATATATTATATTATATATTATATATTATATATTATATATTATATATTATATATTATATATTATATATTATATATTATATATTATATATTATATATTATATATTATATATTATATATTATATATTATATATTAAATAACAAAGGGGCTTCTGGTGAAGATGAAATCACTGCTGAACTTTTGAAATCCGCTGGTCCAGGTACAATCAAGGAAATAACCAAAATTCTACAAGAAGTTTGGCGAACTGAACGGATTCTGGAAGATTGGAAGGTGCCCAAATCTATCCACTACATATGAAATGAGATAGAACGGATGTAACCAACTACAGAGGGATATCTCTTCTTCCAGTTTGTTATAAAATTCTCAATGCCAATGTCTACTAGACAGAGCACAGTGACAGTTAGAAGCTAAAATTGGTGAATATCGAGCAGGTGTTCGACCGGGCAGATCCTGAATCTAAAGTTGATTCTAAGACATCAAAAATTATACAATAAAAATATCGTCTGTATATATGTGGATTTTTAAAAAGCATATGATTTTATTGACCGCGAATTTTTATTCCAATCATGAAAGAACAAGGACTAGATCTGAAAACGCTCGCAATTATTAAAGCAACACTAATTAACACAATGTCAAAAATTAAATTCATAGGTGACCTCTCAGAGCCCTTCGAAATTAAAACTGGAGTGAGACAAGATGATGGGCACTCTTATTTAACTGTGTTCTAGAAAAAGTGATACAGGAGTGAGGTGTAAAAAAATCGGCCCTGAATATTGACTAGCCCATTAAACTGAGGAGAACCAATATCCAAATAGATTGTCTGGCGTTTGCTGATGATCTAGCAATTTTAGCTCAAGATATATTAACGGCACAAAAATAGATTGAAATCATAAAAGAATCAGCACAAAAGGTAGGACTCCACATTTCTTTTGAAAAGACACAATATCTAACCTGCAACAGACTAAGAACATCATTTCTGTCAGTTTAAATATTGGGGTGAAATAATCATAGAAAACAGGTTGGAGAAAGCGGCCAATATGTGTGAGTCAAAAAATGGAAACTGCATTGAGACTTACACAAAATATTTATAATAAAAAATGTATATCTAAAAACACGACACTGAGACATTACACACACTTATTAAGCCAGATTGTCTATATGGCGCAGAAACGCTCAGTTTGAATAGAAACAAAGACATCGAGGAGATTAAAAAGAAAGAAAGAAAAATCATAAGAAATTCCTTAGGTCCCAAACAAATAGCACAACTTACCGACTTGGAGAAAACCAAGAAATCAAATACACAGATATCCATAGCGATATGAGAAAAAGAAGACTTAAATTTTACGGACACATAAAACGGATGAATTCGAGTAGGCTAACTAAACAAATAGTTGAATTTTATGAAAATAGGAGTAGAGCTAAAATAGAAACACATAAATGGATTGCTGCAATTAAAGAGGACTTAAGATCAGCAAATATTGCACAAAGTGAAATTCAGGATAGAAACTGTTTCAGACACAGGGTTAACGTTTAGGAGGTTGGCCAATGAGAAAAATGTAGGAAGACCGGAACAACTTGGTCTGGCGAAAGGAAAAAGGCTTATAGTGAAAAATGAAATCCGTATGGGCGCAAAGGAAGGCTGCCAACAACGAACGCCTCCAACTGTTCTTCGTGTGGTCCACTGGGGCCCATACGTGAATAATAAAAATATATTATATATTATATATTATATATTATATATTATATATTATATATTATATATTATATATTATATATTATATATTATATATTATATATTATATATTATATATTATATATTATATATTATATATTATATATTATATATTATATTTTATATATTATATATCATATATTATATGTTATATTTTATTTACTACCTGTTGTCTGTTAAGCTTAAGTAATACGAGTATAGTATATATTTTTAGTATAATAAATATATTTATGTATCTGCAATAATAATTAAAAACAAAATTTATCATTGAAAATGGTTCTATTGAGTTTTAAAATATTCTCCGCAATGATCGATATACATTTGCATACGTTTGAATCAATTTCCATAGTACTTTTTATTTTCCGATTGAGGTATCTCCAATACACGCATTTTGAATGAATCAACCGCTTCTGCTGGCGTCGAAAACCGTCGACCACGTAGTTTATTCTTCACGGACGGGGACAAAAAAAAGTAATCAATGGGTGACAAATTGGGATTGTACGACGGATGACCCATCAATTCGATGTTTTGACCGATGTATGAGAGCTCGCGTTTTCATGGTGAAGAATGATCCTGAGTCAATGGTTATTTTTTTCTTATTTTTTTAAAGACTTCTGGCAAAGAAATGGTTATGTACCATTCAGAATTGACTATTCTACGGCCCTCTGGTGGCCCTGTAGTCATATGCCCATTTATCATAAAAAAACATGCAACCATTTGCTTCGAAGTACTTCTTGCGTGAACAACTTTTGTTTGGTTTGGCTCATTTTGAAAGACCCTTACACTCGACCGCTGTTTACTTTCAGTTTCGTACGCATAGATCCAAGATTCGTCACCTATGTAAATGTTATACACGAGTTTTGACGCACCATAATTGTATTGTTGAGCATTTCTTTGCACCAATCGACACGAGCCTTTTTTTTTGAGCGATTGCCAAATTAAGCGGAGTCCAACGCGTACAAATATTTTCCTCGGCTAAATGTTCATGTAAAATTTTGTTTATGCATATTGTACTAATACCCAGGGATCCCTCAATCTCACGGTATGTCACATGACGATCTTCCTTTATCAGTTCGCACATAGATCGATGTTTTCACAGCAACAGATTTTGGAAGACCTGCTTTAAATTCATCAGTGAGCCAACGACGGCCCCGATTGAATTCATTAAGTCAATGATATACAATGTTTTTAGATTATACTTAATCGCCAAAAGTCAACGTGCGTTGATCGATGCAATGTTGTTGAAATAATCCACGTCGAAAGTCTTACTAAATCATATTACGAAAATTCTCATGAGTTAATTCTATTTTTTGACTAAGATTATATTTTCAAGTCACTAATCAACGCATATGGCGTCCGTATGACAAAAGGTTCTGAGTACGCATATAGGCGGACAATGTCAAACTTTATGATGTATATGTTAGATGGCGCCTAGCAACACCATTGTTGCCAATTCCGAATACATAAATAGCAACCCTTGTACAGCTGCTGAAAGAGTGCAGATTTTAACAAGTCATTAAGGGGAATTGCAAGGATCGTCGGTCGTTCAAAAAAAAGGTGGAAAATGCTATTAAAAGCAACCATTTCATGAAAACCATTGAGCTATAAAAAAAACTACACCTTATACCGATAGGCAAATTGTCTACCGAAATTAAAAGTGAACTGGGGTTAGAAATAAGTTTAAGAACAATTCAAAGAAGGGTTCAGGCAAGTAATTCACACGGTAGAGCAGCCAGAACAGTCCCTTTGTTATCCGCCAAGAATGTAAAACAATATTTAAAGTTTGTCCTAGATCAGTTAAATTGGTATGGTGAACAGAAAAATCAAGAATTGACGCAATATTTTATGAAGCGATGAAACAAAAATAAATTTAATAGGTTCTGATGGTAAGTGATATATTAGAAGACCAACCAACCAAGAATTATTACTAAAACATACTATAAAAACTGTAAAGCATGTAGGCGGTAATATAAAGCTATGGGCAGATTTTTCATGGTATGGTGTAGGACCAATTTACAGGATTAAAAAACACTTGGACCAAAATGAATACATCCACATTCTTCAGGGGCCATGCAGCCTTTTGCACAAGGAAATGTGCCGCTGCACCGGAAATATCAACAGGATAATGATCCGAAACATACTACTAGGAAAACGAAACAATTTCTTATCAAGAAACAAGGTTCAACTTTGGAAGTTGATTAAAAAGAATTGGGAGCTATATCACTAGAAATATGTCAAAGACTTCTAAACCCTATGCTCAAAAGATGCGCCGAAATATTAAAACACAAATATCATAAAATTTAATATTAAATGTTAAAACTTACTTATATTACTAACTAATTATAACACTTAAAAATATTTATGCGTTATTTAGTACTTTTGTTAATGGTTAAATAGTATTTATTGTGCTTGTTTCTTAACTGGCTCAATTTTTATTACAACATTTTCATATTTTTTTTCCAAATTTATATTAAATATTATTTTTATTATTAACAGAGTATACAGATATATAGTAACATTTTTTATAATTCCATTTTACAGTTCCATTTTTTAAATATCTCTAAAATTAGGCAGCTACAACCTTTAATAAATTTTCAACAATCCATGCCCGACCCATAATATAATTTAAACAAATTTAATCGATCGTCCGCAAATTCAAAATGAATAGAAGGCAGAACTAATGTTTATCGTTTTTTTGCGAATCTTGCATTGCTTATATTTTCCTATCTTGTAGTTTATTGTATGAGAATAGCGAATTACTTGACATGATGTTAATTTATGGAAAGTGCCTACAAAATGCCAGTGCTGCATCCCAGCTATACGCTGAAAGTTTTTCTTTTCGGGCTCACCCAATACAGAGATAATGTTTTCGAAGTTTGCAAAGAGCCAAAGGTATCAGTGATATGAGGGAACATCGTGGAGGGCACACCGGAATACCGAGAAAAGTGCGTGTGCGTGTACCTCCAAAGGTGCAACGAGAGGAACACATTTTAACTTTTGATGAGAAAGATCCAACAACAAGTATTCGAGAAATAGAATGGCAAATTGAACTGAACCAAAAGAAAAGTTTTTACAACATTGTGGGAATATCAATTGTACCCATTTCATGTGCAACGAGTTCAAGCAGTAGAGTCACAGGACTACCCTAGCAGAGTTCAATTCTGCAAGTGGTTTTGGGAAAGTGGGAAACATTTTGGTTATGGATGAGGCTTTATTTACCCGAAATAGAATTCATAATTCCTACAATACTAATTGTTAGGCAGTTGATAATCCTCATGCTTCTAGGCAAAGAAATTTTCAACATAGATTTTCGGCCAATGTCAATGCATCGACTTTTCGGTACGTCGCGCCCAACTTTGCGTGGAACGGATCGGCGACCACGTAATCCCTTTTCTTTAAGTATATGGTGCAAGGCCGGAATGAATGTTTTTTCGAAATTAATATGGTAAGTTTTTTATCTTTCAGTTTTTTAAAAAATTAGAAAAAAAATATTTATTTTATCGAGTTTTATACATAGTTAAAAAAAACTTTCTACTTAGGAATCACCCAGTATATTTATATTATAGAGTTATTGTACTAATTACATATGCTATTACGGCTTTATTTGCCAAACAGTGTATTTTATTGTAATGGCTCTATATCTCTGGCCAACACTGTATATTATATATTATATATTATAAGAGTGTATGTATATAATAATGAGATTGGTAGCATAATGTTCGATCTGGCAATACTGTTGGCTCTAGAGTCACTAGGTGGTCAGAACGAATTATTTTCGTGAATGGAATTTCGCACTGGATTTTCCAGTGCTTTCTGAAAATTAGTGACAGAGAAAATTGTTTCAGACTTGGAGACAGTGTGACGGTAACTTTTGCAAAACTTCAATACACCTATGGAAAGAGTATTTTATCAAGGACCCAGGTTTTCAGGTGGTTTAATGCGATCTCAGCAGGCCGAGACTCTATTGCAGAAGAGCCTCAATTGTTCCCCGGTCATTCGAATCATCAACCGATGATCGGACCGCACAAGATCCTGAATTACTTCCTATGCCGGCCTTCCGATGCGAGATTCATCTTAAAATACGGGTTTTATAGTACTGGCAGGCTTACGTCACATTCTGGGACTGTTCCACATGCTTGCACCAGAACCATAACAGGGAAGTGCCGGGAAAAAATGTATGATATTCATTAAGGCTAGTTCTGTATACGCCTTGTACTAAGGTTATTACTATAGGAGAATGGAGTGAAAAGACAAATACCTTTAAATGAAATATTGTTCTTTTAATCGAAAATCGATTTTTTTTCAACGTCTCATTTTAGCTCAATACCATTCATTTAGCGATTTTGCAATATAATTTATACATTCCTGCCTTTTAAAATATACGACTTGTCGAACTTTGAAAACCCGTTCTTTGTTTAGCCGATGAGGCTTCATTTGATGTGAATCCTTTTCCAAACAGCTAGATCTTCATATTTGGAAAGGAAAAGAAGTTCGGAGAATTGGATAGATGCGGCCTCGTATTTTTTCGTAGTTTTCCATTGCGAACTGAGGATGTTTTTTTATCAGCTGTTTGTGAAAATTGACCAATAATGCTGCATAATACTCTCCTGTGATCGTTTTTCTCATTTCCAAAGAGTTGATGAAGGAAATACCTTACAAACAGGAGAAAGTTCCAATCCGCGTTGGGCCAACACGATATCACAGAATTTGTTGACCGTTTCCTCAGTAGTGACCTCAGCAAAACTCAATCAACCAATTACAAACGATAAAATGTGAAGAAGCAGAGTCCTCATAATAGCTTTTCAAATTTTCTTCGATTTGCACGATGATTTGTCTCCACAAAAATAGAGTTAAATCAACATACATCTGTCCTGGTACGTTGTATTTACTAAATTAATTATTTTAAATGTCTATTGTCCTGCAAAATTATATATTATACTGCCATAGTCTATTTCTAAGCTAAATAAATTTTCAATAAAAAAAATTAATTCGTACCCCAGTTTGCAACAAAAAGACTTTAATATAAACATATTAAAAGAAACATTCATTTCAAATACAAACATCGTCGTCAAATATAACTGAAAAGCCGACATTATTTTGTTACCATAATTTAATATATTTCAAGTCCACAGATGTGCGATATGTCAACGTAGTCAGAATAAAAATGATTTTTGCCTGAAAAAAAAAACGGAAATTACACTGTTTATAAAATTGGATTATTCCTTGACAGAAGTACAAATGGCCTAATCTTAATTAAAGACAAAGTTTCAATTTTCTCCGAATCTTTGAGGCAATCAATTTAGAAATAAATCAATTTTTTCCAATTATTAAGACAAGGAAAAATCCAAATTCGTTATTATGATTAGAACTGGTTTTATTCCTTTTGTGTCTGTTTTTGAACCTTTTTATTGTGGCAGAGAATAAAAGACTCAGGTCAATTTAAATGAAAGAAACAAAAATATCTTGGGAAGTTTGTAATTTATTTGTTAACAGTGTTTGAAGTTACACATATGTCCAAAAGTTTGGAATATTCAAACATTTCACTTTTTTATTGATGTTTTTCAAGTTTTTCTTGTCTTTTACTCGTTTACATAATCATCATTTTATTATCAAGTAAGGGGTAAGTGGTGATCCGAACTCCAAGTATTGTTTGAGAGCATCTTAAGTATTCCCATATCCCGAGCACATTTAGCCTTCAAAGAGTGAATGTGGTCTTTCCAAGATAGTCTATAATCAAATGTGAGACCTAAGATCTTGTGACACGGAACTATGAGGATAATCTAGGTTGATAGCCTGATGGCGTGTAAGCTTGGACAATTGCGCCTTCTGCAGAAATGAACAACTGTTGATTTTTCGGTAGATAGTAAGAGATCTGTAGAATTGGACCATTTTCTCAGAGAAGTTAAATTTGACTGAATGGTTCTTTCGCAAACTCTTGAATTGGGAGAAGAATAATATAGCAGGAGATCATCAACGTAAAGTCTATGCGAGATCGTAGGGCTGAGGTATTGTTGGATGTTACTCATTGCTTATATGAAAAAGGGTGGGGCTCAGTACTGAGCCTTGAGGGACACCATTTAGAAATGGAAATTGGTCAGATATATGTCCATCAATTCTGACTGCAAATAATCTATCAGCGAGGAAATTAGAAATAAATTTGGGAAGCCGTCCTCTGAAACCCCACTTGTAAGGTGTTCAAGATGGTGGGTCTCCATACCATATCGAAAGCCCTGGAGATATCTAAAAAAGCCGCGATTAGGTGATATTTCCTCTAAAAGGTGGTCCAGATATCATTGTGAAAAGCCATAAGGTGATCTACGGTAGATCTTGATATTCTGAAGCCTAGTTGATGTGGATCTAGTAAATGATGAAATTCTATGTGCCATGTAAGGCGATTATTGACCATTCTTTCGAAGATTTTGCTTAGATGATCTGTCAACGAGTTTGGTCTATAACTGCTAGTTAAGGAACGAGGTTTACCAAATTTGTGTAAGGAAATCATGATAATTTTTTTCCATGCAGAATGATAGCTGCCTCTGCTCCAATATCCATTATACAGATCCAGTAGCTTTTCTAATGCTGCTTGAGGAAGATTGCGAATCATGGGGATGAGAATAGAATCAGGGCCTGGTGCACTGTTTCTGCTTCTACAGAGAGAATATAGAAGTTCGTCAATACTAGAAGGGAGATTGTAATGCAATAGGGGAGAGTCGTCAACGTCAAAATTTACAATTCCTCCCACCTCTGATTTAGCTGATAAAAACTTATGTGAACGTCACCCGATACTTCAAAAAAGAATTTTACAAAGCAATTTACAATTTCGGTTCTGTTGGAGATCCACTTGTTGTCACATACTAAACCTTGAATTGGTTGGCGAGGTCTACCTGGAAATCTTTTAATTGCTTGCAAAAATTGCCGCTACTAAGAGTTGTATTTATAGAACTGACGTAGTCAGACCAGGAAGTTATTTTAGCATATAGAATTGTCCTGCGAGCTTTTGCGCGGCATATATTATAGTGGATGAGATTTTTCAAGATAGGACAATGTTTAAAACGGTTTATCGCTGACTTTCTCTCTCTGATCGCAGACTTGCATTCATCATTCCACCAGAGGCCTGGAGATTTATAATGGAATATTTGACGATGAGAGATGCTGGTATTTGCAGCAGATATGATTGAGGAAACAAAGGATTCTATTGCTAGATCCTCATCAAGCCATTCTAAATTACGAAGAATGAAGTCATCACGAAATTTGGACCAGAGTGCTTTGAAAATGTTATAGGTTTTTCTGGGCAGTTTAAAGTCGTGCCAGCCAATTGGGGATACTTTGATTGGTCACTACCATGTAACTCCTCCATGATGTCCCTTTGCAGGATAGGGTAAAGGTCTGGAGAGAATAAGGAAAGGCCTAGGGATGGGAAGGATAGGGAAGATAAACATACATGTGTATGGGCTGGAGGAGTTAGGAGCGAAATGTTATTAGAAATTAAGAAGTCCTATAGGGTAGATCCTCTGATATCTGTTTTGAAGGAGCCCCACATGATATTATGAGAATTAAAGTCTCTGCATATAATGTAAGGAGGAAGGCGTTTAGTTAAGATATTATTTAGGTCTTGCAGGGAAAAGGGAGTGGATGGAGGAATATACTCATTGCAAATGAAAACTTTCTTCGGCAGGTAAGTAGAGATTGCGATAACTTCCTGATTTGAAGTTATTTTGATAGTGGAGAAGTCTAAAGACTCATGTGCCAAGATGGTAACTCCACCCGATGATCGTAAGACTCGTTATATCTTTTCTTATTATGTTATAATTTTTGAAGCTGGAACGAGACGATTCATTGAAGTTTGTTTCTTGTAATAAGATGATGACAGGCTTAACATTTAAAGTGATCAATTTCAGTTCTTCGAACTTTTTATAGAAACCATTAATGTTCCATTGAAGAATGGATGGATTGAATGTGATGTTTGAGAGTTTTAATTAAGTCTGGTAATAGATTAGAAGGAGTAGATACTACCTTTTAATGTTGAATTTTCGTGAAATCTACGTGCTATCTTTTGTCTTCGATTGCGATGAGCAATCTAGGTCCATATCATCCATAGAGGACAATTTATAAGAACATTGAGATAGCCCTCTGGAACTTTTGTGTATCTCTTTGCTGGAGAGAGATTTTGAAAGGCGAGTAATAAGGGATTTTAACGAAGTAATAGTAGAAGAAGAAGGAAGGTTTGTGGGGAAGATTTGGAGATAGGAATAGGGGAGGATAAGGAGAGAGTAGAAGGATGGCCGGAGCGGAAGGGAGGAACTAGGGAGTCAAGAGGTGTGGGAAGTTACACCTTAACAGGTGATTTAGGAGGACGTAAATCAATGTTGTGGTTGCATTGAGTGGAAGTTGAAACCATTGTTTTGCTGCGACTTGCTATGGTTGCATAACTAGGCATATTTGATGGGGTAGAACTTTCGCTTTAGCAACAAAGTAGGGTATTTTTTCAGAGACTTTGATTCGTTGGATTTGAAATTATTCCTTGTAGACTGGGCAACGTCTATACCTCGGAGAATGATCACCCTTACAATTGGGACAGGATTGAAGAAGGGAGATATAGAGAATCATTATGAACAGCTATACCACAAGATGGATTCGGGACATATTGTCTAACTTTAAGCGATAAATAGCCAGCTCTAATTCTATCATGCAGAGAGGATTTTCTGAAGGTTAAGATTAAACTCCTAGTTAGTAGGATCGAGCCCTCCTTTTTTGTGAGTATTCTCTTGACTGCCTCAATGTCAAATTGCGTCAGGTTATCTAAGATTTCTGACTCTTCACAGTTTAAAAGGTCTAGGCTAGAAATGACTCTCTTGCAATAGTGTAAAGATTTATACGGTTCAACCTTGCCATCATATGTTTGGATATTTTTAAGATCTAGAATGCTTTTTGCTTTGAACTAGAACTATAACTAGAAGTTTGAACTAGAAGTTGAAACTACAGCTAACATTGTTCCGTCTTTTTTTATTGATTCTAAGTCGCCTACATTTCAAAGAATAGTTTTATGAATTGTGAATGGAGAAACATTTTTAATGAGCCTCCAGTGCTTTTAATTATGTAGTATTTATCAAAATCAGAACTAGTGTTGTTTCTTTATATAGGAGACGCGATCCGGGGCCTCTTTGACCCTGAAGTTGGGGGAGAAGTTGAATTGTTAATGGACATAGATATCCCCCGAGTTTGGAAGAAAATAGGCCAACTGTAGTAGTGCTCCTTGTTACAGCAACCCTAGATACTCAAGGGGCAGGAGGTACTTAGGAGGTCCCGTTCGCGATAGCTAATATTTCCACCTGCCATTCAACCATCACAACGGGTCGTACAATAATGTTGCTTAAAGGAAAAACAGATAATCGGGACGGTATCGATTGTGGACTCAAAGAAAATAGCCGAAGCACATGATCTTGCTGGCCAGTTAACATCACGGTTTCTTGCAATAACTCGTCCAAGGATTTTTTTCTCTCAATAAATCAATTGTTTCATTAGCAGAATGAGGAGTAGCGTTATCCTGTTGGACCCACATATCCTCCAGATCAAAATTATTCAATTCAACTCACAAAAATCTAGTTATTCTCTCACGACATCGAACACCATACACAGTTACAGCTTCACCAACAGCATTTTGAAATACGACCCAATTACCTCCTGGCCAAAATGCACATCAAACAGTAACTTGTTTATGATAATGTTTAATATAAATCAATCGTGGATTTTCCTCACTTCAAATGCGGCAATTTTGTTTATTAACATAGCCACCAACTTGAAAATGTGCTTCTGAAAATATGATTTTTGAGAAAAATCATCTCTTTGTTCGTTGATCCTATTAAAAATTCACGACATTTTGAATCATCCAGTGGCTTTAGTTCCTGTGTTATTTAAACCTTATATATCTTCAGAGCTAAATGCTGTCATAAAATACGCCATGTTGTTCAAATGAATCCAAATTGTAGTGGACGTCGACTAATGGAAATTTCTGCGTCTTCAGTAACACTTTCACGTACCAAATTAATATGCTCTTATGAAAGACCATTACGACTATAAATTGCTCTTTTTTTATCTTCCACCGAACCAGTGTTTTGAAATTTTTGAACAATTCGTTGGATAGTGCTTTCAGATGGACGACTGTACAAACCATAAATATCACGTAAATTTCTAACAATATATTTCACTGAAAGCCCATTTTCATAAAATAATTCAATAATTTTAAAGCGTTGTTGTATTGTGTATGACTCCATTTTTATAAGTGTCATACATTACACTTCTGAAATGAGTCTAGAGCTAATCTAGATCAAACTAGACCAAATTCACAGCATGATCTGTGTTTCATTCAGGAATTAAAATAACTGTCAATTCGAAAGTATTATTATATTACTTTATATGAGAAGTCCTATTTAGAGCACTCACCCACATGTTTAGAGGAGTATTTTCTCCATAGGATTAACTAATTTACCAAAAACAATTCTGATTGTCAATTAACCCTCAAGAGAAGCACTAAGCGGCTTCCCCATTCAGGAGCATATGGGAATATGTCTTTGATTATTAATATATTATGATTAAATTATCCAGTTTAATTTTTTTTTTAATTTAAACCTCAATCAGTATAGGAAAAGACTATATCGACAGAATGATCCAAAAATAATAGTATTCTTAATGCCATCGAAAAATTTGCAAAAATAAAAAAAATATATATTAAAATGAGGTGTTCTATTCAAACTATCATATCTAGGCGAAATTAATAGATAAAAACTTTCTTCCAACCGCATTTCAAACGAGATTTAATGTACATTGAGATACTTATTACATAATTTAGCTTTATTTAAAAAAATATATTTATTTAGTTAGGTAAAGTTGACTGGTATGGTGCTCTTCAAAAACCGATTCGGTCTCGCTTTCATTTTCTTTGTCGTCGAAAATATCAGCTACCTCATATAACGCTTCTACTTCAGACGCACAGCGAGTACGAGAACGCGTGTTCATTTTGACCTAAATAGAAAATGAAAGAAACCGATAAATAAATGATAAATACATTTTAAAAAAATCAAAGTTTTCAATAAAAAATACTCCAGAAAATATAATATTTATAATTTAATTACCACAAACTGTGTCGATCGAAAAAAAAACACACACATTTGTACAAAAAGTTATTTAAATAAATTGACAAAACACTGACATAACAACAGTACTGTGTGGCGTATACCCTGTAATGTACGCACCTTACCAACCTAGCTTTTTTATGTCAGGGCTGGGTACGTGGGTGAGAGCTTTAGGTCGTGCGCAGAAACAATGTTGAAATAAAATTATATGTATATATTAAATAATGAACTATTTATAATTATGCGTAAAAAAAATAATAAAAATGAATGAGATGAGATGCTTAGCAAGAACTACAAGAAAATCAAAAGTTGGGGGCCAGTGGAAGCCTATACCAGCCACCATAAAGAAATGCTTATTTTCTAAGTACATAACTACGGTATTAGAGCCTTCAGGTATCTGATGTTCGGTTCGGCTAATACGACAACGGTAATGATGTAATGGTGCAATGGTACAGCAAATTACGTTCGATCGTCATAACTGGTGGCGTAACTGGTGATGTAACTGGTGGCGTACGGAATCAGTACGGTATGCTCTGTGGTGTGTCGTGGTTGCGATGGAGGTTGTAGTAGACCCGTGGTTGTCGATTCTAAGGGTTAGGAGAACACGCCACGCTGCTCATTGCCGGCAGTCAATTCGCAAATGCCAGGTTAATTCATGGAGGCAGCGCTGGTCGTATAAAGCGGAACGGCAATGCAAGCGACTTTAGAAGGGATAACGGAATCTGCACCATGGACGGCGTGTTTCCGGAGACACATAAGAGAGGTCGCCGCCCATACGGATGTAATCGGAAAATCGTAACAACCCATAGACAGACTATGGGCGCTTATATTTTTGTTAGTATTTTCATCTTAAGATGGCTATGGTGGGGGATCTGTAGTGTAGATAGTAAAAATTTTCCCCAACTCAAAGTCATCCCCTCACGTGACCATTTAAAAACACTTTTAATTCACCCCTGGGTATCCCATATCCAGTGCTTCTCTTGAGGGTTAATTTAGATAAATTCTAAAATGGTATTGCGTTTTAGTAATTTTATTGTCCTACTTCACTTCACGTTTCTGATCTGATATTTTCGACTTAGTGGTAAGCAAGGTGACTATTGTTTCAAAAACTGCTTTTCAAGTTAATATGATTGTTCTTGAAATCTGACAAAAGTTTCATATCATTTTTCTTCTTAAGTAAAAAATTATATCGTCTCTTAAATTCTTAAAAAATTTATCAGCGATTTTTTAAAATTTATAAATATATCGAGCCAATAATTTAAAATTAATTTAATTTAAAAAAACTAAAAACACGCTTTAATGGTAAACCTAACTAAAAAGTAAAAAATAATTTTTAGTATAAGAATAAAGTGATGAACGAGAAAATTGATGTGTCATTATGAAAAAAGCGTGGGGTACTCGATGTCAGTTAATTATTCCAACAGTACCGTTTCTATAAATATAGTTAGTATGAAAATATGGTACAAAGCGCCCCACGCTTTTTTACTATTTCACATTAATTTTATCGTTCATCACTTTATTTTTATACTAAAAATTATGTTTTACTTTTTAGTTCTCGGCTTACCATTAAAGCGTGTTTTTTTAATATTTTAAACTATAACTTATTTTTCATTTTTTACTTCGATCTGCTATAAATCGTGTTTTTTTAGTTTTTAACTTTTACAATTACACATTAATTTTCTCGTTCATCACTATTCTTATACTAAAAATTATTTTTTACTTTTTAGTTCGGTTTCCCATTAAAGGTGTTTTTAAGTTTTTATTTAAACTATAATATAATTTACATTTTTTAGTTCGATCGGCAATAAAAGCCTGTTTCTTTAATTTCTTAACCCTTGTAACTGTGTCTCAGGCTCCTTCTCCGAAAGCAAATCCTTGATCTTGAAGTTTCTGTCCAGGATAATGGGACAAACTTATTAAATTATTGTATTGTCATCGGTCATTGATGAGTGTGCAAAGTTTCAATTTAATCTGACGTTTTGAAGTGGGTGAAAAGGACGTTCAAAGATTCCGTTACATAGGTAGATACAAGTGAAGCTAATAAAAGCGTGTTAAAAACTAAATTTCTTTACGGGTTACAACGTTGATATATCAAAAAGTATGTTTGCAAGTGGTACAAGAACTTTACCAATAAAAGCGAAATATAAATCTTGTTCAGGAAGACCATCCATATCAACCAAAGAAGAAAAAATTACCAAAATAAACAATTTCGGTAATTTATAAGTGTCACTTATTTGTGGTAGAGACATGTTGTTTGAGTTATGTTGACTTCCAAAGCATCATTAATTGCTGGTGTATTGACATAAACCAACAATTTAACATAACCCCAATGAAAATAATGTAAATGTGTTAAATCACATGATCTTGGTGACACCAAATTATTGTGTAGAGCCGTCCTATTGGATCCATATTTCTTCCAGATCAATACCATTCAAATTCGGAATTAAATAATCCACGTAATCAAATAACAGAGTCCAATTTCCTGGTCCAATATATAATTCGGCGAATACATCAGAAGTTTAAATTCACAAAGTACTCTATAAGTGTGCCACACAGAACACTTAATTTGATAATAAATTTCGACAATTTGCAAGACAGAGACAAGACAGACTTGAGACAGAGATTTACAAACTTGCGCGCAAACTCACAGTTCGTTTGACAGCGACCCCTATTAGAAGTTCGGAAACACTAAAAGAATCACCCTTTACAATCGTAAAGCACAATGATAATTTGCTGTCAGACGTTTATTACTTTTAATGATCTTCAATTTGCTAAATATTCTTGAGTTGAAAGCAACAAAGAATGAACGCCAAATATTAATTAATTTAGCTTTGATCCTCCATTCCTTGGCCTTATATTTGTCATTTTTATCAGTAGTTCGCAAAGTGCTTCGAATTTAATTCCTTTCAAAAACAAACCTCACGTTGCAATGAATTAGTGCAAATCAGATAGGGAGAAAAATTTATAGACCATTAAGAAAATTAATGTAGAAAACCAGACTGAGATCAAATATATCAATTAATCTGTAGTAGGCCGTTTTGTGATGAATGTGCTATTAATTTTAATAAAAAGTTGTTTTTTTACATTTTTTTCAATAAAAAACCGAAGCATGTTTGTTACTAGAATTACTCGTCTCTGGACACTCTAAGTTAACATTAGAAGTTAAATAAACAAATACATATTTTTAATTTACTTTTCGATTTCTCCATCTAATATATTTGTTCCTAGAAAATATTTAAAAGAAAATTATTTTTTTTAATTAAAAATGATTAACGAGGTTAAAACAGAAAATATGTACAGCGAAATAAATGACAAAATTTGAAAAAGTTGTCTCATCAACCCTTATATTGGAACGTTTGTTGTGAAACTCTAAACTCAAAGAGATTTACCACAAAAGATTAAATAACTTGTTTTTATTTATTTAACGAGGAGATTAATCATCTCTTGATGATGCTATCGTGGTTAGCGAGACGCGGATGGAGTAATTAAAAAGAATTGATTTGCGTTTTGTGGTAAATCTGTTTGAGTTTAAGTTGATTGCCAGTGATACTTGAGAGTCGATATAACTAGTAATGGGACTCAAGAAAAAAATCGTAGAAAGGCAGCAGTGTTTCTGGTATGTACCACTCGATAAGAAACAGTTTTTTTATGTAAAAACAAAGCAATTTTCACAGAAATTAAAATGAGTGTCAAAGGACAGTATTCCTTCGTGTACTGACTTAGAGTTTATTAGGATGTGATAGAGTGAAAAACTGAATTCAAAGTATGGAAATTATATATCTACAAAGTGCATTGGAAATATTAAGAATAGAGATAATAAGCAATTTCTGAAACAATTAAAAAGTTGAAATAATAAAAAAATAAAAAGTTGAATTCAAATTAGTTTAAATATAATATAATCTATTTTTTATATATAGATATATAGATATCATCAAATCAAGAATCAATATATAGATAAAATAATAAAAAACATGATGAAACATTTTTATGCCGTTTCCTTCCTTCCCAAGATTCAATACTTCTGCCGATTGTTTCAAGCTATGACTTGAGCCTTCATCCTATCATCGATAACTTTCAGCAACCGTTTTCTTCAAATGAAAGAATGTTATTTAATTTCCCCGCAAAACATCTTTTTCTGGTTCATAATTCGACATATTCAAAGTTATGAAAAACTATGTTTTTTTGCACAATGACAATTAATAAAGAACTGACTTTTGATAGCGTATGGCCCTCCAAAACGCCATAGACGTCATTAGTCTATACCAACTATTACCAAATATTAGTAACGCCATCTCTTAGCAAATCGACATTATTAACCGAAACACCGTGAAATATTTCTCACGTCAACATTATTTTCTATAACCTTTTCCCCCGTATAATATCTATAACCCCATTATTAAATTTAAAAATTCTGATAAACATACATTACGTCATGTGTTGTTTCGTGAATTTGAATAACACGTTTGCTCTCCTAATGTATCCATTATTTCAAAACATAAACAAGGTAAATATAACAAAGAATATTATGTTGTAAAAACCAATATTCATATTTTATAACAGAAATATCGTTTTTCTGGAAATCTATTTAACAATAAGTAAATTGCTTTTCCCAATTATTTAGGCTAAGAATTCATTGTTTGGGTTTTAATCAGTTTAGCTGTGGTGAGTGTTTTGTTTTTGTTCTTCACTGAGCTGGTAAATAGAACAACAATACCCCAATGAATATATTTAGACGACGTAAACAAAAGCACTTTAATAAAGCTTAAAATCTATCTGTTATTAGTGTTACAGGTAATTGATTTGAAATACAGAAATATTAATTGTCTAGTATTAAATACGAATAACATAGTTTTATAGATTAAGAAAAGCGTATCATTAGATATTGAATGAAATATTATTGCTTCATACTATTCATGAGATATTATTTTGAAATTTAATTCATAATATTTCATAAACATAATAAAATTAATAAACTTATAATATTTCATAAACAGTTTTTTTATCAATTTTTCTACTGGAACCTTTGGTGTGAAACACTAAACTTGAAGAGATTTACCACTAAACACCAAATCACTTTTTTTGAACTGCGAAACGTGCGTCGAGCAGTTCAAAAAAATTGATTTGGTGTTTAGTGGTAAATCTCTTCAACTTTAGTGTTTTTTTATGTTCTGATTGTTCTGAATCATGAATCTACAGCTCGAAGGGCCCAAATATACTGTTAAATAATTGTGTATTTAATACACTCGGACGTTTTAAATATTATATTGGGTATATGGGAAATAACATTCGTAATTTTAACCAACGATTTTTCCAATAATTTGAAGGAAAAAAGTTTCTTACAGCAATGGACAAAAACTTAATTAAAGATTTGTAAAAAAAAAACGAAAAATTATTAAACATAGAGATATATTAAATATTAATAATAGAAATTAACATTTTAAGCAAATATATATATAACCACATTTGGCAAATATAAATTGATTATTATCTAACGAATAAATTAGAAGTAAACTAAACACGTTGAAGGGAGTATTCTCGTCTAGAGGACTAAATTTTGGGTGTTTTTTCGATTTTTTTTCGAACATATTTATTAATATTTTAGGAATATAAAAAAATCGATAAAAAAATTAAATATTGACAGTTATAAGCTGTCAAAGGTGGAAAGAAAAAAAAGAGGGTAAGCTGGTTAACGTGATTGCCACCCTTCCATTCATCTGAAACAAAATTTAAAAGCAGATTTAGAATTAGTAAGAATGACGTTCTGAAAAAAGGTTTTTTAAAATTATATTTATACTTACATATAAGTACGTTCATATTTATTTTACTAGATCAAAAAAAATATTTTAAAGAATGTTTTAAATAAAGTTATATTTATTAAAATTAGTTAACTAATTTATATTCAAAAGAAAAACCCCAAATTACCACATCAAAATAACACAAAAACATTGTGCAAAAAAAATAACCTCAAAATAACCTTTAAAAGGTTTTAATCCGGAAACCGCGGATGCAAACATAATCACTAAACTATCTTAGATTGGCAACCATAATACCGATAATTTACCTACATTGCCAGGCTCACAACCCCCAATACTCTGCTCTATTTTTTTCATTTTGAATAATCGCCAACGATAATTTCAATAAATTATAAAAGGTGCTGTAAGAAGCTGTAAGAGCAATAACAAGTCTAAGATGCTATTAAATACTTCGGGGACAACCACAACCATCTACTTTTGCATAACTCTGATCTTTTCCCCAAACGTAACAGGTAATCAAGCAAAAATGTTATCAGTTTTTGTTTTACTATACAGCGAGTATATTTTAGTTTGACTTAAATATATGTATACTTTAAAAATATGTATACTTTCTCAGTAGTTGTGAAACAAAAATCCTCCTAAAAACCCATTAAAATCCGTTTTCTGATTATTATTGCAGATGCTCCGATATATAAAACTCCGATATTAAAAAAATATTCAAGATATGAAATAAATTTTAATCTGTTCAAATACTCTATGATTTGAGTAATAAATCAAGAAAATAAATATCTGTCCTTTAACATCGAATATTAGATACAGTCTCATTTCATTACGAGCATCTAATTGATCGTCTAAGTACTTTAAACTTTACTCTATTTAAAATTAGCAAACAATTCCCAAGCGATGTCTTTGAAATGAAATTATTTCGAATTTCTCTGCATCAGCGCAGTTAATTTAGTTTGGTGTAGCTTTGACGACTTTTGCATTCGAAAATATTAACCATTAACAAGCATTTACCCAGTTAATGCTTGCTTGAAAATTAACAAATACCGTATACATATATAGACATTACATTTGTTTGAAATATTTGCAGTAAACTTTTTTATTCGTCTCAGTATTCGATATTTTAAATAGTTTTCAAAAATTTATGATGACGGAACCACAATTGAAAACGTTTATGATTATTTGTCAATTTAAACTAAAGGAACCACCTAAAAAGTGGTGGATATTTTTGTCAGCTGTGTTTTGTATACGCGTTTACGCGTGTGTATGCACAATGGATTTGTGCGAGGTGCGTAAACACGTGTGGATATAAATGATACTAGAAGAATTTTTCAGAGTTATATACATTTGATGCCTATATTTATAAGTTAGTCTCTTTTTGCTCTACCTGAAACAAAACAAGTTTTAGTTCCTGCCGACTAATTGTTCTAAAACAGCTATTTCGATAAACAAATGTGACAACATTTTTCATTTCGAATTTTAAGATTTGTCAAATTATGTTAAAAAAATATGGTGTTGCCATTAAAAAAATATTGTTTTAGTAGCTACTGAAGAAATATGGAACACCGAAAAGCATTGTTTAAAAATTTTTACTACAACTACAACTTTTCATTAGGAAGTACTAATCTATCACTACAAATAAAAAAGTTAACCTATGTCAGGTTTTAAAAAATAGTCAGGTTATAAAAAAAAGGTTATATATATATATATATATATATATATATATATATATATATATATATATATATATATATATATATATATATATATATATGTATATATGTTACATGTAATATTTTCACGGATCACGGAGTCACGACGCTTCGCCAAAATCGCATTTCGCATTTTCAGGTGTTGCCTGCTTCAACTGAAAAGTCCAACTGACGTGCACGCTTTTATAGCTGACCGGCTACAGAAGCGACTGCGCAGATTATATCGGGGTAGTTCGGGACCATTTGCGGCGCTCGGCAACGCTGTCGGGCGTCGGTTTACTGATTTTTCTACCTCGCCGCCACGTTGCCGCGGTTTTTCTTTTTTCAGAAGGAATTTCCATACTTTTGGAATGTTGCGAGCGTCGATTCGCGTATTTAACTCACCTCTTTCTTCTATTTCAAGGACTTCTCTGATTGTTCGGACCTTGTAGTTTTCAATATTCGCTATTTCTTTGACTCCTTTAAAATTGACTTTATGTCCTATATGTAGATGGTGCTGGAACAGAGCGGAAGTGGTTTGTTTGTTTTTTAAATCGTTTTTAAGTTCTTGTATTCTGGCCGATATTCGTCTGGTTGTTTGTCCTATTTATGCTGTGTTGCAGTCGGAACAAGATATACTATACACCCCATTATTTTCCAGTCTAACTTTGCCCATGGGTTTTTTAGGATGTTAGCAAAAGTTTTGTATGGTTTGTAGGCTGTTCTGATCTTATGTTTCCTTAGTAGTCTGCCTATCCTATCTGTGATTCCTTTTACGTATGGTAGCAGGACCTTTAGTGTATTTGGTTCATGACCCTCTATTGTTCTTCTTGTTTGGATTTCCTGACGGCGAATGGCCTTCCTGATACAATTTTCTGAATATCCATTTTGTCTAAGGGCTGAGGACATTTTTGGTAGTTCTTCGCTTCGTGTATCTGGTAGTGTCAGTCGGAAGGATCTGGAAATCAAGGTGTTCGCTACTCCTTGGATTTGAGAAGGATGATGATGGGATTTAGCGTTGAGATATCGATCGGTGTGAGTTAGTTTCCTATACACAGTGTATTCGGGTGTTCCAGAAAGTTTTCTTGTGATGAGGAGATCTAAAAACGGCAGTTTTCTATCCTGTTCGACCTCCAGAATGAACTGTATTCTGGGGTGGATTTCGTTTAACTGAATTAGGAAGTTGTTTAGAAGTTCGTTTCCGTGAGGCCATATTATAAAGATATCATCTACCTAGCGTTTCCAAAGTTTAGGTTTTAAAGGAGCGTTGGCCAATGTCTTTGTTTCGAAGTCGGTCATGAACAGGTTGGTTATAACGGGTGATAAAGGTGATCCCATTGCGGCACCATCGGTCTATCTGTAGATCTGCTGGTTGAAGGAAAAATATATATTCTTCAAGCAGTGTTCGGAGAGTTCCCCCACAAATGGTGGAAAGTCTTCGTTCATCAAAATTAGGTCCAGGACCACGTCTATGGGGATACTTGGATACAGTGAGACAATGTCCAGGCTTGCCAGTTTGTCTGTATCCTCTATTTGGAAATCTTTAATCATCCTTATCAAATGTTCTGAGTTTTGAACATAGGACTCGGCAACTTTGACGCTTGGTTGCATGATACTTGCTAGATATTTTTCCAAATTTTGTGTTGGAGAACCGAAGGCACGAACTATGGACCTTAATGGGATTTCTGCTTTATGTATTTTGGGTAGACCGTAAAGTTTAGGACATCTGCTTGATTTTTCCCTTGGAATTATTCTTCGTTCAATATCCGGTTCTAGTTTCCAAGTTTTGATTTTGCTTTTGGCCGTTTTTTCTAGATAGGTTGTTGGATCTCTGTTCACTGGTTTATATGTCGTTTCCAGTAAAATATTCGTCATCTTTGCCATATACTCCTCGGTGTTCATTATGACTGTTGCGTTTCCTTTGTCCGCCGGTAATCTAGTAATATCCTCGTTTCTTTTTAAACTTTCAAGCGCTCTGATTTCAGTCTTATTAACATTAAGTTTTGGTATTTTATTGGATCGTAGTATTCGCGCTATATATTGTCTGATTAGTTCCGCTTCTTCATCTGGCTTGTCGTCTAGGGTTGATTCGACGTTCGAAATTATTTCTTTTATTGATATATGTTTTAGGGCAATGGCAAAGTTAAAGCATTTGCTTAGTATAGATTCTTCCTGTGGACAAGTGGTGGTTAGATACATTTATAACTAATTTGTTGTTGTCTTGGATTTCTTTTGGACGTTCAGAATCTATTTGTTTTAAATTAGCAAAGTTCTTTTTTTGTTTTTCCGTTTTAAGATTGCAATCCGATTCGCTGAGCCAGAAAGATACTTTGTCTATTTCATTCCACAAAATAGGATGGATCTTGTTGCTTAGCACCGACTGTAATAGATAGGATTCCTTTTCCGCTCTGTCTAAATGCCTTCTTTTCTCTCGGATTTGTTCTCGAAGAAGAGTTCGGCTTGCATTTCTTAAGATAACATTGGTTTTTCTTGTTCTTGTATGGTCGATTGGAGGTCGTTATAGCGACATTTCGTTAAAAAGATAATGTCGCTAATTAAAAGTGATGTTTTTGACCTCAGTTTTTCAAAGCGTTTGATGGATTGCAGTGTCTCCTCCCCGTAGAGGTGCAAAATGTTATATCTAATATTTTCACGGATGGCAGATAATGTTTCTAAATCATTCGGGGGTGAATCCGTTGATGCTGTGAAGAATCACGACGTTTCACCAAAATCGCATTTGGCATTTTCAAGTGTTGTGCGCTTCGACTGAAGAATCCAACTGACGTGCACGGGTCGCTGTGCTAGCTTTTATAGCTGACCGGCTACAGAAGCGAGTGCGCAGATTATATCAGGGTAGTTCGGGACCATTTGCGGCGCTCGGCAACACTGTCGGGCATCCGTTACTTAAAGAACTTTTTCGGCAGACTTTGTTTTTAAAAACTTTATTTCGAAAATGGTTTACAAAATAGGTTTTTTAAACTCAACAGCTTAACTAAGAATTAACAATATTAAATTTGGAGGTAATATTTATACTTAAAAATACGTTTAGGTTGCGTTTCTCACGGGACCATCTGGTGGCGTGATGACTCCCAAGGTGATGCTGACATCGTGGTTCTCATGCGAACGAAATATGTAACTCTACTCTTGAGGTGATGCTGACATCGAGGTTCTCACGTGAGCGGAGTACGTAACTCCTCCCTCCTTAAGATTCGAAAACAACGGTACGTTTTTCCGAATCCACTTTACTCTGGGGGTGGCTTTTCTTGGACCTTCTTCTGACAGCTTGCCAATAGGAATACAACTTTTCCCTTTGCATCATCACTACAAGTATGGTTAGGACAATGCAAATACCTAAAACAATATAATTTGTGGTTTGTCGATGATTAGTGTTATCGAGGTTTATCGGCTTCAATTGATTTGCCATATTCTTCAGATGGTATATTTCGTCAATATTGATTTTGGTAATGTTCGAGGTAATCGAAGTTTTCGTTCCATCTAACTTTGACCATTTTATTTCGGGTAGGATAATTGGTTTTCCTCTCTGAATCTTTAAGTCATTTAGAAATTTCTTTTCCTTAATTTGAACTTCGCAATCTTCTGGGATTTTAATTAGTGAAGATTTCGATATTTCGAAATATTGATCGGTGTTGCATTTGGCAATCATTGTTTCTGGTTTGGTGGGTAAGATTAAAACTAGTTCTCTGGTAATCTGCTCTGTCACTGGTTCCTCAATATTAATTTCGATTGTCGGACAATTTCCAGTTTGATGTCCTGCTATTAGACTGTTCACACATTGGTCATCGGGTAGGAATTCTTCCATGCAGAAATGTATTTTCTCGATAATTGGACATGAATTAGCAATAAATTGTCTTCTCATAGGGGTTTGTGCCAAATAAGGGTATTTTGGTATAAAGATGGTTCGATTTTGGATAATTGGGTAGATGTGATAGAAGGTAAGGGTTTCAGGCCTCAGTATCGGTACATGTATGGCAAATATTACTTTGCTTTCTAAAAATTCTACTTGAATTCCAAAAAATTGATAGTATGACAATAAATTTTTGAATGTTGGAATTTCCGAATTGTTATAGATATTCTTTAAATAGTTTAACATATTTTTTAATTCTAAACTTGACAGTATGCTGCTATGTAGAGCGTTTACTTTGGCAAACATAATAGCGTCTTCCAAATTATCAAGAAACATTATTAGATTTTGACAATCTAAATTTAATTGCGTTGTAATTCCTTGGAAACTTAGATAATCTTGTATGTTATTGATAGTTTGTTGAACTGGTGAGAGTAATGTATATAAACTTGATTGCAGTGACTCTTGATTTTTACTTAGAGTTGCCACAGTTTCGTTGTAATTATCGATTAGATTTTTTGATAATGAAATCTGTAATTTTAATTCGTCAACTATGGTTTTCTGATTGGACTCTAAAATTGCTATTGCTTCATCATATCGTTTACCGTCATCTGAATCTAGGGTTCCGAATAACCATTTATTAATCTTTCCAATTCCATCAATAAAACCTCGTTTATTTCTAATGTGAGGGTGTAAATTTTCGATTTTATTTGTTGCAATTTCTATTAAGTATTCGGTTCTGAGGAGTAGGTTTTGCGCTAGTGCATGATAAGAGATATTATTCGATGCATTTACTGGTAATAAACTTTCCTTGAGTTTAAGAAAATAAGCCTTAATATTACTTAGTTTATCGATTAAGTGTCTTAAATCTACGTAATGAATAAATGTATGTCTATTATAAATAAGTCTGGAATTTCCCAGTTGGATAGGTAATATGGGGTTCTCCAGCGTGGTGATTTGAATGTCAGACCCGTTTGTCAGGTGGATCTGCAGGACCAGGTATAACAGGATCGTCGCTGTTTCCTGCTTCATCCTGAAAAGATTTTCCTCCATTAGGTTTAGGTTTTCTGAGGGTACTTTTATGATATGAAGTTTTGTCTGTTATTATTTTGGTATCAGTTTCATCAATTATTGGTACCTTTTTAAATTTTGGTTTGTCTTTGCTTCTATATTTCGTTTTCACGTAGGCGATCTTTTGATCTTGAAAGTCAGGAGGTTCTTGTCTAGTTTCGTTTATTTTCAATATTACATTTTGTTTGGTTTCTTCATTTATTCTCTTTACTTTCTCATATAGCTTGTTCGATGTTTCTTTATGTGATTGTACATAGCTAGATATGATAGCGTTGTCGTTTAGATCAAAAGGGTTTATAGTATTTACGTGTCCTGTTGTTATTTCGAAGGGCGTAAGTTTGGTCACGCTTTGTATTGAATTATTATAACCCATTACAGCTCTTCTCATCAACTGCTGTATTGTCATGTCTTTGTTTTCTTCTCGTAAACAACGAAAACTTTCAATTATGGTCGAATGAAAACGTTCAACGGGTGAGTTCGAATTACTGTTTTTCGCGGTTGTATAGTGTAGTTCAATTCTATACAATTTACAGAAATCTTCGAGGTCTTTATTTTTGAATTCTGTTCCTTGATCTGCGGTTATTTTTAATGGAAGACCGTGATGTGTTACGAATGTATACAAATTTTCTACTACTTCGGTACCTGTAATACTACGGAGTGGGTAGGCTTGTCCATATCTTGAGAATGAATCTAAAATTGTTACAAAGGCGTCGTAATTTATTCTAAAAGTATCCACGTGTATGTGCTCGAAAGGTCTTGATGCTGTAGGTGTTAAATTAAATTTAATTACGGGTGGATTTCGATCATATTTGTTTCTTTGGCATATCTCGCAATTATTAATGAAATTTTCAATATCATCTGACATCTTTGGCCAATAAAATCTTGTACTGAATGCTGCTTTCATTTCATTCATACCTCTGTGGCATGTTTTGGTGGTGTGGTGTAGAGTAAGTTTTTCCTGTTGCTCATCTCTTGTTCGTATATCTTCTAAGAACGTTGAGCATTGTAATATCTTGTAAGATGAGTTTTTAAAAAGGTTTTGCAAAGTGATTGCAAACTGACGTGCGCATTCTTGGTTATTAAAGTATATAGCGTATAATTGTTTCGGTTTTACATATTCTTTAAGGAATGTGACTATACTGAATGTTGGATCTCTACTTGAAATAGTTAAGTAAAATCTGCTGTTTTCGAACACTCGTTCTTGTCTTAGTTGAAATTTGGTTATATCTCCACTTGTGACAATTATTTGATTTTTATACATGTTTATGGCTCTTTCAGTTATTGGCATTCCGCAAATGGGATCTTCAGCTGAAGAGTGTACTGTTTCAACTCCTTCTTTATTATTCTCATGAATAGTTGGTGGTTTAATTTGAATGTCCGAAATAATATTTATTTTCGGTGGAATAACTTCATCAATTGTAACTTGATCTACGTTTGGTAATTCGCTAGGTGTTAATAGAAATTCTTTTATTATATCATCAGCGTCGCCTGCATTATTACAAACTGATTCGGTTTCTGCTGCATTGACTTCTGCTACATTCCTGGATAGAGCATCAGCTGCTTGGTTGTTTTTCCCTTTTTTATATCTAATTTCGTATTCAAATTCTGCTAATTTTAGTCGCCATCGTACTAAACGAGAATTTGGTTCTTTTAGCGACATTAACCATTGTAAAGGTTTGTGATCGGTGTATATCACAAATTTTGCGCCATATAAATAGGGTCTGTAATATTTACAACTCCACACAATAGCCAATAATTCTTTTTCTGTTGTTGAATAATTGATTTCGGCGGGGTTTAGAGTTCTGGATGCATAGCAAATTGGGTGACCATCTTGAGATAAAATTCCCGAAATTGCATAATTCGATGCATCCGTAGTCAGTTCGAAGGTTTTAGAGAAATCCGGATATGCTAAGACTGGTTCTGAAATTAATAGATTCTTACAGGTGTTAAAACATTCTACGAATTCTTGTGTGTGTTCGACTTTATTTCCTTTCTTTAAACATAGAGTCATCGGTTTAGTGATTTTGGCAAAATTCTTAATAAACCTACGGTAATAGCCTAACAAGCCTAAAAATGCTTTGATTTCCTTTTGCGTTCTTGGAATGGGATATTTTTGTATAGCAACTATTTTCTTTTTATTAGGTCGGACTCCTTCAGGTGTCACAATATGACCTAAAAATTCAACTTCCTTTCGTAGAAATTCGCACTTGTCAATTTGTATTTTTAAATTAGCTTCTCGCAATTTCTTAAAGATGAGTTTAAGGTTCTGAATATGTTCCGTTAAGCCTGTGCTCACTACTATTATGTCGTCCATAAATACCATACAAATCTTGTTCTGTAGCTCTTTTAAGACTTCGTCCATTATTCTTTGGAACGTAGATGGAGCATTTTTCAGACCGAATGGCATCCTTAAAAATTCATAATGTCCATTTTCAACTGTGAACGCCGTTTTTTCTATGGAGTCTTTTTCTACCTCAATCTGGTGAAAACCAGACGCTAGGTCCAATGTTGAAAAGTACTGGGCTCGTCCTAATTTGTCCAATATATCGGTTATATTTGGAATAGGGTAGCGGTCCGAAATTGTCTTTTCATTGATTTTTCTATAATCAACTACTACTCTCCATTTTTGTCTTTCCGAAGCGTCCATCTTCTTAGGGACGATCCATATCGGTGATGACCATGGACTGGATGATGGTCGTATTATTCCCTTTTCTAACATTTCGCTGATTTGTTTGCACACTTCATTCTTGTGAATGTATGGGTATCTGTATGTCTTTGTGTACACTGGTATATTATCTGTGGTTTTTATTTCGTGTTTAATTTTCGATGTAAATGTTAATTTGTCTCCTGGTTGGTAAAATATATCTTCAAATTCTCTGCACAATGCCGTAATTGCTTTTCCTTCTTCTTGGTTCATATGTTCGGTGCGTATTAGATGATTTAACTGTGCCTTTTTGCTTGGTATTTGTTGAGAACATTTATGATTTACTTGTTCGAAAGTCATACATTCGAATTCTTGCGGTTTAAATAATTGACAAGGAAATGGTTCAGTGAGAGTCAATGTTATATAGTTATTTGTTGGGTTATGAATTTCGATTATAGCATAACCATCGTGAGCATAAGAGAGAATGGATGGAAAGTTCAATTCATCTATTTTTTCGCTGTTGGTGATGATTTCTCCTTCTCGTATATTAACTGGAATTTTCTTTAAAGTTTTTTCTTTGGGATTTATGGTAATAGAAAAATTTGTTTCGGAAGGTCTTCGGTATTTAAAAGGAATTTCGATTTGTTGTCCAATTAGTTTTTTATTTAAAAGATCTATATTCAATCCCATATTAATTAAATCTGTTAGACCGATTACTCCATCAAAATAGTCGTGAAAATCAAAAAGAATAAAATCTATCTCATAATCTAGTTTAAATTCTGAAAATGCTGGAATTTTTGCCTGAAATTGTGTGTTTTCACTACCTATTGCTGTTTTGATGATGTTATTCGCTCGATAGATACAGTTTGGATAACATTTTTCTGCGACAGTTGGTCTTAAAATTGATCTTGAGCTCCCGGTATCTATTAAGAGTTTAATTTTAGGATAGCCAATTTCGATATATGGTAAAGCGTTATTAGAGGAAATGTTTATTTCCGTCAAGGTTGGCCTTCGTTCTGGGCTTGTTCCGTAAAATTTCCAATTTCTTTAAGGTTTTCATTCTCTGAAAATTCTTCGTTTTTTTGTTGTTCATCTTCACCATAGTTATTCACATGATAATCAAGGTGAGTTTCTTCATTCGGTTCGTAGTACGAGTAATCTTGATAATCTTCAACCGGATATCCTTCACACTCGTTGTTGTGAAGTTCTTCGAAAGTAAAATTCGGTTTTTGATTGGGGTATGTGTTTTGGAAATGGTTGAATTGATTACGGATTGGCTGTCTGCTAAATCCGTTACTGTTTCGTACACTAATCGACATGGGTGTTGGTTTACTCATTTGACTAGGTGGAATATTCTTGGGCTTAAACACATTTTTTGGAGGTCCAAAAACTTCCCGGTTTGTAAAGAATTTTTGAGGTGCGAATTGTCTGGGCTGCACATTTATTGGTTGTGATGGCCATTGAAATGGTTTTGCCATTGTCGAATATTGTTGTTGATTAAAATTTGGGTTTCGGTTAAAAGCATTCTGATTAAATTGATTTTGATTGAAAGGGTTTTGATTAGAATAATTTTGATTGTTTGAGAATTTTGGATAATTTGAAAAATTTGTTGGTTTCGGTGCAAATTGATTATTACTGTATTTTTCAGTTGCGTTTAGGTTCCCATATAATTTTTCGAAATTTTCAAATTCAACGACATAAGCCATTGCATCTTCCAATGTGTCGAGTTTTTTCAAATGCATGTTATTTTTCAGGGTTCCCGTACAACCTGCTATGAATGTATTTAACGCCGTTTTCTCATAGTAAGTAATGTGGCAAATTTTCTGTTGTTCACTCAAATTTAAATCGTTACTAATTCTCTGAGCAACATTACTTCGAAGAAGTTGAAGTCTGGTTCCGAAACTTATTAAGTGTTCACCTTTGAATGGTCTGGCTCGTGTTAATTCTTGGACTAAATTGTCCGTATTGCGTCTATCAGAAAAACATTGTTGTAACGCGGCTTTCAGAGCGTCCCAATTTGTCAGCTCTGTTCTATTCCCAACCATTACTTCTGCTTTCTCGATTAATTTTTCCTGAATACAATCGAAAATGTGGGCATCTAATTCCTCACTTTGTAATTGCCTATATATATTTACGAGTTTATCGCATTTGGTAACAAATTTATTTAAAACGTTACTGTCACCATTAAAAGGTTTAATATTTTCTAATCTAGATTTGAATAAATCCCAGTCAATGGGGGTTTGTTTACTTTGTTTCTGCATTTTAGAATCGTTATCGTTAAATGCTAATGCTAATGATGCTACTAAATCGTCAATTTCTGTCATATATTTTTGTTCCTCTTTCTTAACCTAATTTCTAACCCTAATGTGTTCAATACACTGGTTTTTTGTGTGAAATACACTTCCCTAACTATTCCAACTGAGTACCTTAATCAGAGGGTCAGGAGGGTAAAAGGAATTGGCACTAACCTTTGTTGATCTGCTTCTTCCTTCCCGAATTCTCGGCTGTGCTGCTGTCTGCTTCTGGTTCTGTTGATTGCACTGCTGGATTGGCTCCAACTGTTGTGTCTCTTGGTGTCGTCCTCAATTGGCTCGTTCGTGAAACACTTGTGCAATCCTACCGACTGCGCCACTTAAAGAACTTTTTCGGCAGACTTTGTTTTTAAAAACTTTATTTCGAAAATGGTTTACAAAATAGGTTTTTTAAACTCAACAGCTTAACTAAGAATTAACAATATTAAATTTGGAGGTAATATTTATACTTAAAAATACGTTTAGGTTGCGTTTCTCACGGGACCATCTGGTGGCGTGATGACTCCCAAGGTGATGCTGACATCGTGGTTCTCATGCGAACGAAATATGTAACTCTACTCTTGAGGTGATGCTGACATCGAGGTTCTCACGTGAGCGGAGTACGTAACTCGTTTATTGATTTTTCTACCTCGCCGCCACGTTGCCGCCTTTTGTCGTGACTCTTCACAACATCAACGGACCGACACCCGGAATGATCTAGAAACGATATATATATATATATATATATATATATATATATATATATATATATATATATATATATATATATATATATATATATATATGTATAAAAGCGTCATTTTTTTGTGAAACCTGACCTAGGATAACTTTTTTATTTGAAGTGATAGACTAGTACTTCCAAATGAAATGTAGTAGGAAATAATTTGAGTAAGAAAAATTAATAAACAATGCTTTCCGGTGTTGTCACATTTCTTCAATAGCTACTAAAACAATATTTTTTAAACGGCAATACCAGATTTTTTTAACATAATTTGACAAATCTTAAAATTCGAAATAAAAAATGTTATGTTTTTCTTTATTGGAGTAACCCTTTTAGAACAATTAGTAAAAACAACTATACACTTCAGTATAGCCTATGTCAGGTTAAAACAAAATTGAACTGTATATATACATATATACATACATACAGTGTGTCGCATTTCAGACCTACATATATTCGCTATTTGAAGGGATACGGATTTGAATTTTTTTACTGTCATACAGATTGACGGGTCACATTTTTCAAGATACTCAACTGAAAACTGAACTTTAAACTCAGCCTACTACGAATTCACTAACAAGGTCATTTCTCGATATTTTGCTTCGCGTTAGAGATATGGAAAAAATTCGATAGTTATTAGACAGTTGTTCAGAAATTATTTTAACCCCACATACCGATTGTCATGACAAAATTCGTATTTTTAATGTTTTCATTATTTTGGTCTATACAGACAATTATTACAAGTATATTTTTTAATTTGATAATTAATGTGCCATGGAAAGTAAAAACATGACACATTGTCAATTTAATAGTGTCATTTATTCAAATATTTCAGTAAAATAAATAATACTTACAAAGGAATAATTATTTTATACTTCTGGGAAAACAATTTCTGGTAATTGATAAAATTTAGGAAAATAATACAATAATAATTTCCATAATACAAATAACTATCAATACGATATATGGCGTATATATGTAATGTAAAACTTCCTTGGAAAGCGTCCAAGGAGACAACAGTAGCTGAGTGTCACATACATCTAACTGCTGGGTTCCACAATATCATATGGATTACACGACAACCTGCATCTCCGCCCAGTTGAACATTTTGTTAGGTGCCCGACTGGGGACGAGCCCCACCCATCCCTTCAATTGGTGAGCATATGTTTCAGAGTATATGTTCATATGTTCAGGCTCTTCAGGGTACCGGCAGATGCTCCAAAATAAGTCTTACTATTTATATATATATATATATATATATATATATATATATATATATATATATATATATATATATATATATATATATATATATATATATATATATATACATATATATATTAAGCTGCAAAAGAAAGAAGTTATTAACAGTTACAAAATTTGAACAGACCTCTCTTTTTGATATTCTCGACCACTGCGTTGTAAACACAAAAAGTATTTGTTTACTGCTGATACTGGGTATAACTAGTTTTTGTATTCTTATTTTTAATATCTTAAAGACATAAAGACATTTCTTTTGATTGCGAAGTTCGATTTGACCTTAATTCCTTAATAGGGTTTGTTTCATTTTTGCGCACTTTCTGCGATTAAAATATATTTTGTGATATTAGTTAAAAGTATATATTGTAATAGTAAGTATATATTTGTAAATTTAGTTAAAAAACTTCGCGACACAGGGTACTTAAAGGCCCAACGAGGAAATCACGCTGGAAGACTTTCTCCACACCAAATGATAGAGATTGAGGAAGAAATTTAAAAAATTGTCGAAAACGAGCCAACAACGAGCACTAGGTCTAAGAAGCTCAAGTTGAGGTTGATACATAGTGAAGTATGGAAGATTATACTACAAGAACACTTTTATCCATATCATTATCAACGGGTATAAGCGTAACAAGCCGAAGATTATCCAGAAGAGTTGAATTTTGTTAGCTGCTTTTACATCAGTACAACAGAAATGAAAATTTTACCAAATTTATTTTGGCTACCGACTAGGTCTTCTAATAAATGTTTACAAGAAATGGAGTAAATAATTTCCACAACAACTATGTTTGGGTCGTAGAAAATCCGCATGCTGTAAAAAGGACTAATTTTCAGCACATATTTTCAGTAAATATTTGGCAGGCATGGTAAATGACACGCTTGTTGGGCCTTTTTTTGTTCCAAGTCGACTGATAGGTGAAAATTATTTCGACTTTTTTTAAAACAATCTGCCACAATTTTTACAAGATGTTCCTGTAAATGTTAGATAGAATATGTGGTTTCTACACGATGGGGCTCTGCCACATTTTAGACGAGAAGTTCACGAACATTTAAATAATGAATTTTCTAACAGATGGATAGAGTGCAACAGATACATATCTTGACCAGCACGTTCCCCAGATTTATCGCTCTTCATTTTTTTCTGTAGCGCTATTTAAAAAAGTTAGTTTATCACGATGGAGAAGTAAATACTGTGAAGGGATTAAAACAGCGCATCAAAAAGGCTTATGATGTTATTTGTGGAAACACAACTGGTGGAACAAATGGTGACAATTTTAAACAATTTTGTAACATTTTTATACAAACTTTTAATTTTTATATAAATAATTTTTCCTAAAATTACCTTTTCTTGCGTGTTCTACAACCTGTTGTGATAAATGATTCAATTTTGAGAACACTATATATACATATATATAGTATATACATATATATACATATATATATATATATATATATATATATATATATATATATATATATATATATATATATATATATATATATATATATATATATATATATATATATATATATATATATATATATATATATATATACATATATATATATATATATATATATATATATATATATATATATATATATATATATATATATATATAACAAGGCTAAACAGAAGCTGATAAACAAAACAACGCAAATATATGCCTTAAGGAGTGAAGATGGCACAGTATGCAGGGCGCGTACGCAAATATTAGAGGTTGTCAGAAAATCTTATTCCCAGTTATAAGAAGATCAGAACCAATCAACGACAACAATCCCCACGGAAGAACAAATGCCAGATATCTTAGTGGAGAAAGTAACAAATGCTATAGAATCGATAAAAAACGACAAAGTTCCAGGAAAGGACAGTATAACTGTCGAAATACTAAAAGCTGGTGGTCGGACATTACATACAACACTGGCAAAATTATATTCAAAATGCCTCAAAGAACAAAAAGTACCTGACTTATGGAAAAATGCAGAAGTGATCGTTTTACATAAAAAGGTAGCACAGGAAGACTTTAAAGAACTACCGTCCAATAAGCTTTCTATCAGTAATGTACAAAGTTTTCACTAAGATAATTTCTAAAATAATGTTAAAAAGATAGTCTGAAAAGAATAGTCTTCGATCAGTGCGTTCTACCGGAATGCGTTCAACGGAAGTGAAACCTGGACAGTCACATCGCAATCAATTCAAAAACTTCGGGTAGCACAGAGGGGAATGGAAACATGTATGCTTGACATTACAAGACAAGACAGAAAGTCCTGCGCATGGATCAGGGAACAAACGAAAGTCTGTGACATCATCGGAAGAGCAATTGAAATGGAGATGGGCAGGCCATATAGTGAGGTGTTGGGATGACAGAGGGACCATGGCAATCTTGGAGTGGATACCGCTTGATCGCAAACGTCCGCCAAGAAGATCGAAAGCACGATGGATTGATGACATCGTTGAGTATATTGGACAAGAGTGGCAGAGGTAAGCCCAGGACCGTGAAAGTTGGAAAGATGCTGAAGAGGCCTTCATCCTGCAGTGGATCGACACGGGCTGATGATGATATATACCCAACCTGACATACATACACACACAACCTAATATATAAAAATGATTAAAAATTTGAATGACAAAAGAATATCCAGTCATTGGTACTTAGTTAATTTAAGTGGCCATTATTCATAATTTTTCATTTTTCTGTTCTGATAATGTATATACTTATATTTCAACGTATTTATATTAACTAATTCACCACCAAGCATTAATAAATCTCTTTTAGGCCAAACTTTAAGATTAGTTAACCATGTAGAAGTTAAAGTCCATTATAAGTACGGTCGTTAAAGAAGATCTCTCGCACCTTTTTAGATTTAATGCTCTTAACGTGTCTTTTTTGTGTTTGAGGTTGTTAATGTTTATCTAACTTTCCCATCAAGTTTTTCACATTTACATTGACATTACTCATTTTTCAGTAGTAAGTTAATTTACAAAAGTACTATATTCTTTATACTTAAATGGAAATGCTGGTAAAGCGTAATATTATAAGCAAATATGAAGGGAAATATTTTATGATATTTTGTAAAACAAATTTCAAGTAATACGAAAGAAGCTATGTGGGTCCGTAAGTTCGGGCGCTTTTCTGTGGGACAATTTCAACCTTTGAGGTCAATTAAGCCGTTCAATTTGTTTGTCCTATACATCATTTTGTTGGTTCTAAATTACTACTAAATTACGGTAAAATAATTGTGACGTTGATGGCGAAGAAGGAGTCATAAAAAATAAATTATATAGAAGAAGCAAAAAATGGCTTCAAGGCCCATCAGGTTAAAAATTTTTGCTAGTAAATTATTATCATTTGAGTCATACAATAGGCAGATAATACTCAATTTTTCTTTTCGATATTCCTTATACCCGCTAAGGTGTCGGACTCTATAGAACTGCTCTATTTGTTTCGATCTTGTACCTTTATTTTCATCTTCTGTGTAGCTTTTCCTCTTTTTAATATTTTTTTCTCTTTTGTCTATAGACAAGTGTTTCTTGGTTTACCGCTTCTTTCCTGTTTCGATTGAATACATTTTCGACTAAAATTCCTAATAGACTCAAAAAGATTTACTACTAACTTTACTTAACTTAGCTTTTTAATTTAGATAACGCCAAATAACTGTTTTTTTACTTCTCAGGGCACGTTTCGCTAACCATGTCATCAGCACGAGACGATTCAATGTAATTCTAAAACTAAACTATGTTCTATTTAATGTCTGAATGATTGTGGCGTGTTCATATATTTTTTCTATATATGTTGTATTTATATGACAACCATACCTAATGAGGTGTGTAAAAATCACGAACAGTGAAGCTAATCATGCGTTACATTAATAATTGAAAAAGTTAGTTGATTAGATGGAATAGGTTGATAGTTTTTTTTTACATTTTACTATTTGAGTGCATATTGGGCAACACAATATTTCTCATTTCCCCATTTCGAATGTGGGCAATATGTTCTTTATATCTGGTTAATATGGATCTTTTAGTTTGCCCAATATACCTTTGATCAAAATCTTGACAATTAATTTCATAAATCCCCAAATTTTCATGTTGGTTTACTTTATCCGTTGAATTATTCGGGACTTCTCTTAACTTATTAAATAGTTAGAAGACTACCTTATTATGCACTTTTTGAAAAATCTTATCTAATCCTCGTGTTTATTAGGCATCAAATGGTATAAACATGAATTTGATTTTGTTCTATACCTATACCTAGTCGAAGATTCTTTCAATAGTTTCTCAAACTTATGTTTTCTAATTCATCTATTTAAATAAAAATGATTTGGTGTTTAGTGGCAAATCTCTTTGAATTTAGTGTTTTACACCAAACGTGAAAAATAGAATTGATATAGTGTTTCTAGATTTATTCGTATAATAGGACCTAACAGCGGCCTACGACACCGTTTGCCGCGAAGGTCTCCTGATGAAATTTGTGAAGACTGTTTCCTGCTCTAAACTGACAAATCTACTGACTAATATGCTCTCTAACAGGTTCTCATCGATATTATTACACTATAAATACAGTATAATCTTTTAGGATCTCTAAATCCTAAAAGATTACTTCCACAGATGGCAACTCCAATTGAACTCCAGCAAAACAGAAGTGTGCGCCTTCCACTTAAACAATAAAGAAGCGCACACTCACTTACAAGTAAGCGTCGACGACACATAACTGAAGCACAACGAGCAACCTAAATCACTCGGGGTTACACTGAATCGAGCCCTAACATCATGTAAGTAAAAGTGCTAATAAAATTGCCTCCAAAGGCAATATAATCCAGAAAAGCTGGCACAAATTGCGGCACAAAAGCTGACGTACTCCGAACTGCAACACTCACTAGTATACTCGGCTGCTGAATGTTACTCACCGGTATGGCTTAATAGCGTATACATATCCCAAGTTGATACACAACTGAAAAGTGCTCTACGTATTATTACCGGCACGGATACCCAAGCCGCTCCAATGGCTCCCAGTTTGAGCCAATATCGCCCCATCTCAAATAAGAAGGCAAGCAGTAGCAGTGATGGAAGCAATCATCAATGCAAGTAGCAGCAATGCTAATGCAATACTCGATGATGAGCAACAAAATATTTCCAATCTAAGGCTACGATTCAGAAAACCCTCGTGTACTATTGACCCAACAATAACTGGAGAAGAGTTCCAGAGCTAAAATACAGAGAAATTTTGGTCTACTACGGTCTCCCATAATGGATACCTTATACACGATCCAGCAGAACGTGTCTCTAGCTTCGACCCGCCTCGACGAAAATTGATCCAGCTTAACCATCTTCGCACTGGCCAAGGAAGCAGTACCACTTAATGTACCGACGGGTAGGATCGAGATTCCATTTTATTATACAAATATATTCGATATCACTGTAAATATTTAATTGTATTGAGAATACTTTTTATAATATTTATGATATTTTTCGATTCCTTTTTTAGGTTCTTTAGTATAACGTTTTTTAATAGTTTAAAAGAACTACACCTTTTAACTAATTTGATACAGTAGTCCTTTTAGATTACATTGTATCCCTGTTGTTAGTGTCAAAATTGTTTTTTGATTTTCTTCGTTTAATAAAGAATATTGTTTGGATATATTTTTATCTATCAAAGAATGATTACTCTCAAGAATATTGAACCCTGATATTATATCATAACAACTCCCATACATATTTAATTAGTGTCCACCAGTTCAGTTACTTTCTCTACTATCATTACAAATATGATGCAGTTGCCGCATTAAATTTTCAAATTATATTTTGTTTTCATGTTAAGCTAAGTTTATCATCAATACAATACAAATTTGCTTTGTGCTGGCTGTATGCATTGTATGTGCTGTGCCTGTAAGGCAATGTAGACGCTCTGATCCACAAAGTCACACACAAATATTGTCACCGCACCGCATGGATACGAACCATCTGTTGTCCACCAAATAATTCAAACAAATTGTTCCAGTAAATTCAACACACATGCAAAATTTTATTGGTGAACTCAGCTTTAGTTGTAGCGATATTTAAAATATATGACAAACAAAGTACTTCGCTGGCTTTCTAGATGTAAAGCTGGGTCCACATCAATACAAATTTGCATTGTGCGGGTTGTATGTATTGTATGTGGGGTGTCTACGTGGCAATGTAGACGCTCTGACTCACAAAGTTACACACAAATATTGTCGCCGCACAGCATGCACACGAACCATCTGTTTTTCGTCGGATAAATCAAACAAATTGTTCCAGGAAATTCAAAACACACGCCATATTTTATTGGTGTGGGCTGGGTGTGGCCAGCTTTAGATATTATCACATGTAAGGTACAAATATTACTTTTTCTACGGGCACCCATTTAGATTTGAACGATAAATAATATAAATAACTGGTGCTGCAGATCAATACTTAAGTGCGCGTTTTATTTGAAGACATCTTTGATTGAATATTTTCTTCACTTAGATTTTTCGAAGTATTTTAATAATACTTTTCTGCTTTCATTGGTAATGCTAATTTTAGAATTTCAAATATAGTGGAAATTTAAACGCACGGCTTAGTTCTTTTATCTGAAATGATAAATTCCATTAAGTATCGGCCACCTAAATTTTTTAATTTTGTTTTTCGGCAGACCTTAAGTATAATTATATATACGGTGCTAGCCAAGAGTTAATCTACCCACCGTACCCCCTTATCTTTTGAACGGTTATATTTAAACTAATGAAATTTGGAATGTGAAAATGACTGGACGTAAACTCCTTTTCTAGTGATAACTGATGACTTAATCATCATAGATGACGTGACAGTGCCATTGTGACCAATAATTTTCAATGTAATTCTAGGACAAGTGACACCTCGTTTGGAAGATATTTAAAAGACCTATTCAATCATACTAATTTTGTTTGGGTTCACGTAGTTTTGACGCAGGAAATAAATAAATACACAAATTTTAGTTTAGCGTCTAATTAATACAGATTCACAAGTTCGCCCTTACAGAAAATATTCCTATTGGTAAACTCTTGTCGTACTCGTTCAAATGTTTCAGCGGAATTGCTTTACACTCTTCAATATGCATATCGTCGAAGTCTTTCCGAACATTGATTAAATAGCTCATTCATTTTAGCAACTGAATTAAAACGTTATTTTTACACACATGCTTTGTGTGTAAAAATACACAATAGCTTTCAATGATGGTTTCTTTCAAACAACACAATTTTGTTACTTCTATTTTAGCTTCTACAATTTTGTTACTAAGCTAGTATGTTAGCTTATTTCAGTTTCTGCCGACTGCAGATTATTTCAGTTGTCCTTGCTAAGAATTAGAGCATTACAGGAATATTACATTAAGCAAAGCTGGTGTTTTAAATGAATAACGACACTTTCTGATTTGTTTAGTACAAAAAACATCTTTGAAATTCATTTACTTTATCAGTAATACTGAAAAACCTATAAAGCTAAGGTTACAGTATTAAAACTTAAAACGTTTAACTTATTTTCACTCGGGTATATCAATCCTAAAGCGGATATTTCGCTAAATTGTGATCTCCATGCCGAGTTTCCTTACGCCGTTAATGTATTTGACATAAAAGGGGTGTGGGGGCATTTTAACTGCCAGGTGCCTTAAAAGCGTCGAAATGAGGCCAGAAGTAAATGGATGTCCGCTCCAGACCCATCCGATTACAATCAGGGACTAGCATTTCATCGAGAACTCATTCAAAATAAAATGATACAGGGATTCATATTTTGCATATGTAAAAGAACTCAGAGAGGAATTATTTAAATTATTTAGTAATTTCTGAGTAACACCTTATATCCATAAATACATAGATAAATTGTATTTAAAAAATTATAATTATTTCTAAAATCTTATTCAGAATATTTTATAATAAAAGAAAAGCAGAGTTATGTCTACCTGATCGTTCTAATTATGAATATACGATAATTAACTGTATTATTAAATACAAGTAGTATGACTAGATGAACTATGTTTCGTTCAATTGTTTACTAGGAGGAAAAAAATCATCTAGATAGTTTTGTTCTTTAAGAAACCGAAATCGAACCAGACCCAGTCGTCTTTAATTCCGAATATCGGACAATTTAAGTGAAGGTTATACGGTAACGCTACTTAAAGGTAGGCCTGCTACTAGCATATTTCTTTTGACCTCCAATTTGGGACAAATGGTCACCCTTGCGGGGTAGGTTTAACCTTCAAGCGTGTCCGCGGTCTCTAATTACGGCATTTGTCGCGCGTAACTTTAAAGACGTATTAAAGATTTTTTTGGATTTAGACGTCAGAAAAAACTTGTTTATCTATCACACTTTATATATTTAGACGCATTAACTTTAAATTAAGACACAATTTGGTAACAAAAATTTTGCTTAAATATAAAATAAAATTGAATTTATAAAATTACACTTTGGCGAGATCAACTAATAAAGAACACAGCAGTTTTTTTATTTACCTGAATTTATCTCTTAATTTTAGGTTTAATTATACGAATACACGTTTTTTTTGGATTACGAAACATTTTAGCAATATAACTCTTACTTAAACGTAAAATAACATCAAATTTATAGAATTGACAAGTTTGAAAATGAGATCAATGAAACATTTTTTAAAACATGTTTATTATCTGCAAGTATTATCTTTATCACGGTAACATTCATTACAAGGAAATGTGGTTCGTTACATGAGTTTCCGTCACTTATGTTAAAGTGGTCCTTCATTTTTCTTTTGAGTTTTCTCGGAAAGTTGATCATCGTAGCTCTTCAATTCATGCAAATATTTTCGCCTTTTTTCTAAAAACTACTACTACTAAAAAAATACTTTATTTGACCTTAAGATTACCATTGCGTTTATTCTTGCAATATCTAGAAAACGAAAAAGAGTGTAAAATGCCTTTTTTTTCTTGGCGTCGAATACATTTTTACTTTTTTGTCAATTATATCGACTCCTTTTGTTTTATTATAAAAAGTTATGATGCTTGGCTTGCGTTTTTCATTTATACTTTAATTTATTTCAGCTGCACAATGAAATGATGATAGTAATACCACAAATCTATCTACAAATACGAGGCAAGTGCAGCCTTGTTAGAAAATCCGAATTAATTAGTATATTTAGGTTTGCCCTTTACTGTAAAACATTGCAATATTTCTTTTTTAATCTTGCGCAACGTGTCCTCAACTGAAATTTTATGATTTTTTGTGAAATCTTCTACCAAAGCACTGCTGGTATGCCAATTATCAACGGTCAAATTTCATGTTATATCTGAAATTAGTATAATCAATCGCTACTACGTCCATTACTGCATTGCTCAATTGATACGGTTCATCTGGTTGCTTACTAGCATAAAGTTCAATATTCAAAACCCAAGACGCCAAAACGCAACCACTAGTGGATAAAGTTTGATTCCGTATTTATCAGGTTTTGATTTCATATATTGTCTGAGAGGATATTTTTCTCGAAATCTTGTCATAATTTTGTTAATAACGACGTTTTGTAGCACAAAATAAGGAGATAAATAGTTCTTCATTAACTTCCCTAAAATTTCGGTCTTCGCATACGAGCTATTTTTAATAATAAAAAATGGAACAATCAACTTTGTTACATGATATTACAAAAAATATTATCGCGAAGATAATTTTTTATACGTATTGAGATAAATATGTTGATAAAATATAATTGTATTAAATAACAATATAATAAAATGTATTGCTTGTTTACCTTTTGTTTATATCATGTTGTCAAACAATTTTAATATACTACTAAGCTAAGGAGTATTCTTGTAATTCTGCCAGCACTTCGCTTAAGGCAATTATCCGAATTTCAAAATAATAGGACTTTTTGTTTGAAAGAAGCAAACTGATACCTTCGTTATATTACAACACGATCGGAAGTTGCTTCTACCATTATAAGAACATTGATAAGATGGTTTGAGACTTGATTTGTGCACATGTGCGAGATTTTGGTCATCCTAGAAGTATCCAAGGATATAACGTTCTAGCTTAGAATAGAGATGAACTTTGTTTCATTTCGTGATGAGTCGAAATATTATTTAAATGATTTTAGAATGTCTGGTCTTTCCAGGCCATGCTAAAAACAGGCATTACGGAATTATGCTTGGAAAACAGACAGTCACAATGATCGTCAGAGAAAGTTAAAATGAAGCCTGTTATTTTTTGCCAATAGAATATGTAGGTTTGTTTGAATGCAATTGTCAAACTCTCAAACGATTACTGCGGTCACCAACAACTTCAAACGAATTTGAAGCATGTGCAGAACGCACCTGGGATGCCCTGCCACAAGAATTCGTAGATCATCTAATTCGATCTATGTATTTCTTGATCTTTCATGCGGTATGTAAATATTTAAAAAGGGCCATATGAATAAAATTTAAGCCTTCGTAAATTATTCGAGTGTCAAATTAATGAGTGTTAAATTATGGCTGAATTTACATATTTATTTTTGTTCTATATACTTTTTCTGCTCACTGTAAACCTGGCATTATTGCATGCTCTACAGCAATAATTTTCTAATTAATAGAAATAAATACAAAAAAAATAATTGTTTGCCTTCCAAATTATGTCGATAACTTTTAAATATTTTTGTATATATAAATATAGCTAAAAATCAAAATCCATTGATTCTGATAAAACTATTTGATGTCTAACACAGTATTTTTTTTGCAGGGCGTCATACGTCTCAGTGTTGACCGTAGTTGCCTTTTCGACAGAGAGATATATTGCTATTTGCTATCCTTTGTATTTGAGAGCTATATCTGGACTACAGAGGGCAATATGGATCATAGCCGGACTCTGGATAGTATCTCTTTTCTTTGCACTTCCGTTTGCAGTCAATACCGAGATAACCTACGTTTTTTACCCATATAATACGTCGGATATTGTTCAGGTGGGTATTTTTACGTCGATTTATTACTTTATTGATAAAAAAATAAAATGAGAATAATGTGGAAAAAATAATGTTAAAGTATATAATTAATTATAAAAAATTGTTTACAATTAGTAATGAATTAATCGAAGATAAAACAACACAGTTTTTTTTGTTAATTAAAAAGTTTAGAAGGAAAATATGGCTCAGCATTTTATTATTGTTTTTCACATAAAAAACAAGATATAACTACGGCAATTTTAATTGAAGGCATAATTAAAAATATGTAAATATATTTTTTTCATATTTATATCACAATATGCTTTTGAACATCAGCGAACACAACTAGCATTTATGATCAATTTCACAGTCTCTGTTGGCCATCAGGTGAGCTCGACTCGAGTCCCTAGTGGCAGACATATATAGCAAAAATTTTGTAAAAATATGGTAAAAAATGGACAGCAATAAAACAATTTATTTGATATATGGCACATTATACTACTATGTGTTTTTTAAGCATCCAGATTTATATTGTTTTGTTTAAAGTAATGCCCTATCACTACAATACACTTTTTCTACACTTCCAAACATTAAAAAGTGCAGGCTTTTCCAATACCCTTGCTTGAACATTGACAATTTATAGCTGGCATTTTGGTGAAGCTATAGTTGTCAAATTTGGAGATTATAGTAACTAATATTGAGCAAATCGTCATGGAAAGTCTTAGTGTTCAGCAATGCGTGTAAATTATTAAACTTTACTATCAAAATGAGTACTCAATTCAAGGTACGTTCCGTACGCTATATGATTTTTACGATGCACACAATCGGCCTGTTGAGTCGACTATTCGTCATTTGGTGGGCAAATTCGAATCAACTAGTTCAGTAAACAATCAAACAACACCCGTACGTTGTCGAAATGTAAGATCTGCAGAAAACATTACTGCAATAAAGGAGAGTGTGCAGGTTAATCCTAGGCATTCAATTCCTCGTCGCGCACAAGAACTTAGCCTTTTACAGACCTCAACTGTGCGAATTTTGCATCGGGAGTCGGGCGCGCACCCGTACAAAATTCAATAGACCCAGGAACTGAGGGTAAACGACCATAGGCTGGGTCAAGCATTCGCTGACTGGGCTCTGGACCAGTTGGAAGTGGACCCTTATTTCGGACGGAACATCATATTCAACAACGAGGCCGATTTTTGGATGAATGGCTAAGTCAGGAAGCAAAATTATCGCATTTTGGGGTCGCAGAAAAAGTACCTGTTTGGTGTTAATTTTGGTCACGTGGATTGGATTCTATAAATATATTATAATCGAATACTCTTTGAAATAATAAAAAATGATTATATCTCGTACACAACTTGTTTTATTTACATTTAAAGTTCGAGCGTCCTTAATGGAAAACCCTATATAACCACACCAATTTTAATTGAAGGCATAATTAAAAATATGTAAATATATTTTTTTCGTATTTGTATCACAATATATTCTGGACCAGTGACGGTTCGTGAGGGAGGGCGTTGGGGCGCCCTCTAGCATTTATCACAGTAAACAATTTTTCAGAGCAAAACACCATATTTTATTTCCGTTCAGTGCCTTTTCTTTAACTCATTTTAAGACATTATTAAACATTAAAATCTCCAAATGTAGAAGAACGTCTGTCAACCCATCACACTAAATAATGCGGATAAAAATTCCATCCTCTCGTCACAATTTTTACATCGTTGGTCGGACGTTTAACTCCAGCCGTACGCCACCGTTATCTCACTCGTCGTTGGCGGTACATGTTTTATTGGTTGCCAAAATTCGGGGGTTTAACTGCCTTCTAAAACATGCGATTTAGACGTAGATTCCCTGCGACCGAGCGTATCGGAAATTCGTTTTAAACGCTGATTTGACGGGTACGGAGCGTTTAATATGTTTCGCGTCGCGTATTTATTTCGCTTCGCGAATATTTGTTTTGATTTGGGATTTGCTTCGTGTGTACACACTGAGTAGTACTTTTTAAATAAAAATAATCAACTTTTAATTGCAAAAGTAAAGGTGTCTGATTTAAAACAGTTAATTATGACTAATTTAAGTTTATTTCGAACTTTTTCGAATTTTCTCTATTGATTGGCAGTTACAATAAACTGTTTGAATGGTTTACTCTTCGGGAAACGGTTCATGTAAGTACCTACTTATTCATTGCTTTATCCGCTCAACAAGCAACAACCCATCCTCCAATGTCCTTGTAAGTAGTAACAATACAAAATTTTAATGTTTTTCTGGTTCACCTCCTGTATAGGGTTTTAATAGCTCGAAAAGTAAAAAGGAGGAAGAGGAAAGCAAAAAAATCTTTAGTAACATTATTTTCCCTCCTAGTTTAAAAACCCACGAGCCGCCACTGATATACACAAATTCCACTAAAAGAACAACAACTAAAATCAGAATTCGGTATATGAAAAGAGCGCATTGTAAATGTTGCTGGTGTTAAACTTAAAAGAAGAAATTTAGTTAATCCGTGTAAAAAAACGTAATTGATACGAAGATACTTTAAATGTTTATTTGAATAATTAAAATATCCACTTGAAATATCCGAATTAAATTAATAAAAAATCTTTAAATTCTTTCAAATGTCAAGTCATGTAAGATAATGTTACCAACTGAGAGGCTAAAGCGAAATAAAACCATGAGGGTAGATTTAAAAAATACGTGCGTGTCCAGTGAGAAAAAGATATCTTTCGGTTCACAAGGGAAATGCGATTATTTCATTTTTTTATACAAAAAGTTTATTTATTTCATGGAAAATATGTTTAAATGTGTTATTTGGACATCTCTTCATAAATTTTACTTATTTGTCATGTATCATTCGTTTTTAAAAGTTTATAATGGCACTTTTTGGCACTATTTGATGTTTTAAAGTTCGCTTCATGCGAAAAATCACTCAAATTTATGGTTTATGCAAAATGTGACTTGCTGTGAAAAGCTGTTCATGTAAAAAATATTTCATCGTGATTTATACTGACTTTTAAAGTTTATATACATTTTTCCTAGTAATTAAAAGTTCAGGTTTTAAAGTTTATTTAAGTGAACAATCACTAAAATTTATGGTTTATACAAAATGTGGTTTTCTGTGAAAAGCTGTTCATGTAAAATAAGTGGAATCATAATATTTTCTGATTAGGTTAACTTTATAATGAAAGCAACATTACAGTACATTAAATACATTAATGAGACTGGTAGCGTAGCACTCGATCGGGCAACAAGGTTGGCTTTACCTATGAAATCGAGGCCAACCAATATCTGATGCTTCTTTCGTACGAGTCTGAACTCCCTAAAGTCACTTGAGAGTAACGCACTAGCAACACTGCAAGCAACGCACTAGCAATATTGCAAGCAACGCACTAGAAAAATCTGTTCACGAAAAGAATCGTTACACACCACCAAGTAACTTTAGGAAGGTAAAACTCATATTGAAAACGCATCATATAATGACCGCTACAAAGAGGAAGCCAACATTGTTTCCAAATCGAATAATACGCCACCAGCATCATTATTTTATTTACATACCTTGTATTACACTAGAAAATAATTTTCAATTAAGTTAATAATACGCGCGTCTCTCGATTTTTAAGACAATCCAAGTCAAGTAAATGAAAGTTATTATTCGTTTATATTCGTTTAAATTAGACAGAACTATTTTGAATTGGAAATGTATTAGCAAGGGAGCAAATATGATACATAAATTTTAACACCATTTTTTTTATTACTCGACTCACATCAGCGAGATTATGACAGTGACAAATCAGCAAATAAATAGCATCATAAAATCTTGCGAATTAATGAAGCAGATATAAAATACGCATACTTGACTTGTACCGATATTTGAGACGTTCTGACAAAACCCTTTCTATGTCATATACAATGTCAATCTTAAAATATAATAGACGAATTGGGTATCAGAGAAAAAAAATGATTTGATTTGAACACAAATTATTTGAGGCACAAAAATTTATCAATTTCAAATGTCTATCAATAATGTTATTCAGTAACTCATTTCATTTTAGTTTTAATTTTTTCTGTAAGTGTTTCAAACTATGAAGCATTAATATGCATCTCGATATTTCATTTCAATTTAAAGTAATGAATATCAATTCAGTAATGAGCTACCAAACGAAATAAAAATTTATTTAGCTAAATGTGAGATACGCAAATACAAATGATTTGGTAGATTTTATAAAGTTACGAATCCTAATAATTATTTCCACATAAATGTTATATTTTTCTTTAATATATACTTTATATTTTAAAGTTTTATTTCTTTTAAACTTTGCTCGTTGGGGTTTTTTTTCAACTTTTCAAAACTTTTTAACATTATTAATAACATTATTAATAACTATATTTTCTCAATCAATAATTTGTAAAGTGTAAAACCCAGAAAAATTGTATTTATTTCCTTGTTTTTCTTATTGTTTCTTTCTCATTTTTTGCTTGTCTTTCACTGTTGCGTTTTTTTATTATTAACTAAAAAAGTCATATATGAAACAAATTAAATTCAAAGACATAACGGACAAAAATAAAAATAATTACGACTCAGAACAATTTTAACACATTTATAATAATTATCTCCTCAAGGTTGTCACAGTCTTCCAGATGTTGCACTCTAAAATTACTTTAGGAAATAGAACAAGCCGTGGTTACAATAATCCATCCTGAGGTATACAAAAATAACAATATATTTGTTTAATGCAAAAACAACAGCAGTTAAAATGGATAAGCTTATCGACAACGAACAATTTCATGTATATGAAACAAAGGCAAACGTGATGTTAAAATGGATTATTGTAAATTGGTATTGTAAATTTTGTAACTTGATATCAATAACCAAAAACTGCACTGCTAAAGTTAATCAAATGAGAGTTAGGCCAGTAGCTAAATTTTCTTTAACATTTAAATTGTTGAATGTTTGGAATTATATATTTTTTCGTTTATAGAATATAGAATGCTACGTAGTGCATTCTATATTCGAAATAAAAATCGATCGGCAAGACAGAAATATGAAACATAATAGCACAGAATGAAAAATGTAATAAATTATAAGAAAAAATAAAAATGAGAGAAAAGAGAGAAAATGAAAGAAAAAACCCTACAACAAAAATACAAAATCATTATTTCAAATTATAAAAACGAAACCCGGTCAAATGGTTGTTCACGAAATGATCAATTTACAACTAACATAGCGGAAAAATAATGTAAGAGAATAAGTAAGAGAACAGAATATCCAAAATTAAGTATATCGCGATCTGGGGGCATCTACACAAGTGAATAAAGAAGATGAAGATAATCCAGACAAAAAACAGGGAATAACAGAGACCACAAAAAAGCTACATTAAAAATGTTAAATTTAGGTACTGTAATAAATTTTTTTATATAAAAACAATCAAATTTATTTATCAAAATAAATATTTCGTGATTGAATTACAGCCGACAACCCATCGAAAATTCTCATAAGAATAACAAATACTTAGTTGAAAAGGTTTTCTCCGGAAATATAATACAAAGTCCTTAAGGAAACTCTGTAAATTCTTCCAGCTTTCCACCTGGAGTGATATAAATCCCTATTTCAAGTCTCTTTCGTCACCTTTCAAAACATTCTTTGTATGTTCACACATTCATTACCATTAACATTATTGAACGCGCATTTTCTGAACACATAGGCGTACTGTATTAATTTAAAAATATAATTCATAAATAATATATAAAAAATAAATAATTAGATAAATAACAATTTCAGATGAACAGGGCAGACTGTACTGCAGCTAGTATTAAAGGCAATATAAATCTTAACATAGTAAAATACTGTAGCTTTAAAACTGATTTCGCGTAGAGAGATAAATCTTAGAATTACTATAAATTTTATAGCCCCTTTGAATGTTTCAGCCTTGACAATATCTCTATATGCGTACAATTTTCTCGATAAAGCCCAATCCAGAAAGACATAATGTCTTTCACTGAACTGAACTGTCTTTTTCTCTCGGTAGTATTGAACTGTTCAATAAACAGTTTGAATAAACATTTATTTAAGTAGTACAAATGTATAGATATAAGGTGCTAGCTTCATTGGATGTATAAATACGTTTGCATTCGCTAATCTACTTGTTTAATTATATATATATATATATATATATATATATATATATATATATATATATATATATATATATATATATATATATATATATATATCTATATATCATCATCATCATCATCATCATCATCAGCCCGTATCGATCCACTGCAGAATGAAGACCTCTTCAGCATGCCCATCGCCTCGCCATGCCATCGCCATGGCCTGCCCATCTCCATTTCAATTGTTTTACTCTTCCAATGATGTCACAGACTTTTGTTTGTTCCCTAATCCATGGGCAGGACTTTCTGTCTCGTCTTGTAATGCCAAGCATACATCTTTCCATTCACCTCTGTGCCACCCGAAGTTTTTGAATTGATTGCGATGTGAGTGTCCAGGTTTCACTTCCGTATGTCATAACGGGTAGAACGCACTGATCGAATACTTTTCTTTTCAGGCAAAGTGGGAGTCTGCTCTTAAACACTATGTTGAGCCTACCAAATGCCTGCCAGTCACATTTAACACGCCGTTCCACCTCCCGGGCGGTATTCCCCCCATTGAAATCCTCTGCCCAAGATATATAAAGCTGTCCACAATCTCTAAATCCCTTCCTAAAACTGAAATTTTTCTGTCCTGAGCGAAGTTATTGAACATAACCTGACTCTTTTCAGATTTATTTTCAAGCCAAATGGATCGCCAGCCCTTTGCAGTTCTTGTATGCGTCTCTGCAGCTCCTCTGGGTCCTGTGAAATGAGAATAATATCATTTGCAAATCTAAGATGGTTTAAGTTTGCACCATTGATTTTTACGAGAAAAGAATAGGCGATATTGCGTCACCCTGCCGTACACCTCGTTCTATATTAATTCCCACTTCAAGATCATCAAGGTGAATTGTGGCTGTAGCTCCATCATATATCGATTCTAATAAGTTTACATAGGCTCTCTCTACACCTTGGCTAAGCAGTGCATCCATTATCGCATTGCTTTATATATATATATATATATATATATATATATATATATATATATATATATATATATATGTATGTGTGTTTCTAAATCATTCCGGGTGTCGAACCGTTGATGTCGAGTATATTACAAAATATAATAAATAGATAGGATCCTCTGGGTCCTGTGAAATGAGAATAATATCATTTGCAAATCTAAGATGGTTTAAGTTTGCACCATTGATTTTTACGAGAAAAGAATAGGCGATATTGCGTCACCCTGCCGTACACCTCGTTCTATATTAATTCCCACTTCAAGATCATCAAGGTGAATTGTGGCTGTAGCTCCATCATATATCGATTCTAATAAGTTTACATAGGCTCTCTCTACACCTTGGCTAAGCAGTGCATCCATTATCGCATTGCTTTATATATATATATATATATATATATATATATATATATATATATATATATATATATATATATATATATATATATATATATATGTATGTGTGTTTCTAAATCATTCCGGGTGTCGAACCGTTGATGTCGAGTATATTACAAAATATAATAAATAGCTTTCAAAAAACTAATATATCAGAATTGATATTGAGGATAAATGCTTATTAAATTCACTTATTTTTATTTTTTGAGAAAATAGCCTGAAAAATACCACACCATTATCGTAATAAATATGTAGAGTGAAATTGAGATATCTGCATCGTAACATTAATAAATCGATTATGTTACATTAATAATCTTAGCTCTCAAAGTATTAAAAGAAAAGAACAAGTATTTTTTACTCAAATTTGCTTGTCAAAAATGTTAAATACAATGTTGTTTATTAAAACCTTTTAAATATAAAATCACAAAGACGTACATATTCAGCGTGCAACACAACGTGGGCGATCGGTGATATATTTTTAACGTATTTGCGCTCTGAAATAAGTTGTACAATATTTAATATTAATTTTTTCACGAAGAGTTACCCTTACAGGAAATATGTGTTCAGTCACGCGATATTGGAGCTTAATGCCTTCTTAACAGCGCCGGAAGAAATTCGTAAATTGTTGCTAGAGCTGCATCGAGGTATGGAACATGGCGTTTTAAAAAGACTTGGCAACTTGCCATACATACTGAGCAATATATTCTAGATTTGGTAGCACACTTAGTTTAAGTATAATAAGTATAGTATAGTATAGTTATATATATATAGTATAGTATAGTTAAGTAGTTAAGTATAATCGATCATCCTTTCTCCGTGGATTCTCTTTCTCCTCTCCGTCCACTTTGTTCCCGATCTCCTTGAAACTTCGCTCTCTGATGCAACGTTCCACATATGTAATTTGTGTCTTACGTTCTTCTACCCTCAATCTCTGTCGGACCCATTTGTGCCTTTCTCAGATCAGCCCTGACTTGTGCGATCCATCGCACTGTTGACTTAACTCCTTGTATGTACGTAAGAATTCTGTTGGTGAGTCTTGTCGATGGGAGTCTACTGATGTGTCCATAGAATTTGAACCTTCTTTTTCTTATGTTCGCCGCTACGTTGGACATTCTCTCTGTGGTCTTTCTAGAATGTAATCTGTATCCTTCCTCTGTCAGTTTTTGGCCGAGAATAATTTTGCGTTCTTCTTTTAGTATGTTTTCTATGCCGCTTTTTATATGGAGTATTAGCGTCTCGCTTGCGTTTAGTACCTCTGGTTTGATTACTGTGTTGTAGTGTCTTATTTTTGGGTGTATGGATAGGCATTTCTTATTGTAGATATTGTGTGTCTTGCGTATGCCCTCTTCATCTTCTGTAATCGAGTCTTCTGGGCTATCTTCTCTCCTCCTGTGGGTTCGAGAATCTGGCGCAGGTATTTGAAGTGAGTGACCCTATTTATATTGCCGTATTTGGTGTTCAAATTTTGGATATTTAATTTTGAGCAGAAGCATTCTGTTTTTTGAAAGGATATTTGAAAGCCAACTTTCTCTGCACATTCCTTGAGGATTTCGATCTATTTGGTTGCCATTTTTTCATTGCCTGCGAGTATGGCTAGGTTGTCTACGAACGCTAGGCATGATATTTCTATGTTGTTTCGTCCGAGTCGTATTGGTTTCTAGTGACCTTGATTTTTTAGTTCCTTTTCCCATTCCCTTATGACTTTGTCCAGGACCAGGTTAAAAGGGAGTGGAGGAGGTTCGGAAATTTCTCCCATAAATCTCACTTTAGAGATTGTGTCGGTCGGTGTCTGCTTGATCAATCGTAATGTTTTGGGGTCGAGTTCTTGTTCCTCTAGGATGTTGAACAGAGATTTTCGGTCAATGCAGTCGTATGCTTTCTTGAAGTCAACGAACGTGCAGATGATTGGTACGTTCCTGATAGCTTTGTATTTCAGTATTGTTTTTGAGTTAAATATTTGTTCAGTGCATGAGCGACCAGGGCGAAAGCCTGCCTGGTCGCCAATTTTGTATTCTAGTTGTTCCTTTGTTCTCTGGAGAAGGCATGCTGAGAAGATTTTGTAAGTGACTTGTAGTAAGGAGATTCCTCTGTAGTTGTTCACATCTGTTCTGTCTCCTTTCTTGTGCAGCGGGTGTATAAAAGCACATTTCCATTCATCTGGTAATTTTTCTGTTTGCCAGATGTTCGTGATAATTTGCATGAGTTCCCGCAGTGAGTTTGGTCCGAGGTTTTTCAATAGTTCCGCGGTGATACCATCTTCACCGGATGTCTTGTTATTCTTCAGTTTTTGTATGTGGCTATAAATCTCTTCCTGTGTTGGTGGAGGTGATTCTGAGTGGGTATATATGCAATTTTCCTTGGGGAATCTTGTGTCGCGTTCGGGGCAATTGAGGAGATCAGAGAAATAGTGTGCCAGCTACTAACAATTCTTCTGATTGTTTAGCGCTAATCTCCCATTCCGTTTTCTAAAGCAAAGATGTTGTGGTCTCTCGTATTATAATTGCGGAAATTCTCTTCTATAGGGTCTAGATGTTCCTTCATGTACTTCCTCTTAGTTTGCCTAATAACTTTGGTGGTCTGTTTTCTAGTCTCGTTAAAAAGCTGTTAGTTTTCTGGGGATTCTTTACTGTTGTACTCCTGAAATGCTCGTTTGCGTCGCACTTTCGCATTCCGAATCCCACCATGGGTGTTTTGTGTTTTTTTTTTCAATGGGATCAGTTCCTGTGCTTTTTGTATAATTTTTTGTGGAATTTTTCCCATGTATCTGCCTGTTCCTTTTCCCATTCCTCTGTTATGTTGGATTCCTTGATCCTTTTCGTGTCGAATTTCTGTGGGTGTGCCTTCTTCTGATGAATTCTCCTTGGGGTGAATTTTACTTTGATTTGTGTTAGGTAGTGGTTTGAGTCGATGTTTGCGCCCCTGCGGATTTGAACATCATGGATCTCTCTTTGTTGTGGGTATGAGATCACAACGTCGTCTATCTGGAATTCTCCAATCTGTTGAATAGGCGATCTCCATGTTTTCTGTTTTCGTGGAGATTTTCTGAGGGATGTTGACATGATCTTCAGGTTATTCTGTTGGCATAATTCGAGTCTTATGCCGTTCTGTTAGTGAATTTGTGACCGGGGAATTTGCCTACGGTTTTCTGATGGATTTTTCCCTACCGATTTGTGCGTTAAAGTCGCCCAGTAAAATTTTGACGTCATTCTTTGGGGCCTTTGCCATTATCTTTTCTAGTGTTGCCCAGAATATCTCTGTAGTCTTGGGGTCTTTCTTGTTGTCCCCGTTTGTGGGGGCATGTACGTTGATCATGGTGTATTTTTTATTGGCGCACTGTATGCCCATTATCATCACCCTATTGTTTATGGGGATAATTTCCTTAATAGAGTTAACTATCCCTTTGTGTACCACAAAGGCCATGCCCAGAAGCGGAGCACCCCTGGCGACTCGTTTATCTGTCCTGCTTTTGAATATGCGATAGTTCCCGTAGTCTACCGTGTCCTCATCTGTAATGCGTGTTTCTTGTAGGGCAAGCACAACTATCTTTTATCTGTTAAGTTCTGAGGTTAGGTTGTGAAGTTTTTTTAGTTGGATTAGCGTCTTGATTTTGAAGGTGCCAATGTATGTAGGAGTTTTATGTAGAAATTTGCCTGAAAGCTCCGACTTTTTTTGAAATCGTGAAAGTCCAGGTTCTCCTGAATCCGAGCACCCGATTACCATCTGTCGACTGGTGGATTGGTTGCCACCTGGGGTATTATTGTTATTACTTGTACGAGTCATGATTACTTGTAAGCTTACGGGTCCAATGTTTCCACTGGGAGTTTAGAACCTGGGATTGCTAGTTCCTGGAGCGTGGTGTACAGCCGCACCCTCTGGGTGAACAGACGCCGATCAGGTTACCGGTAGTTGCCACTGCAGACGCGACCTGGACCATATATATATATATATATATATATATATATATATATATATATATATATATATATATATATATATATATATATATATGTATATATATATATATATATATATATATATATATATATATATATATATATATATATATATATATATATATATGTATATATATATATATATATATATATATATATATATATATATATATATATATATATATATATATATATATATATATATATAAATGCTGTGTCAGGACTGTAACCTGTCATACATAGGCCATACAAATAAAAAGATAAGTGCCAGAAGCGATGAACACATTAACGTCGTCAAGCAAAAAACTACCACTTGCTCTCTGCCGCAGCATGTGCTCAATACCGGACACAAAATTGGTTTTGAAAAAAAGAAAGACCTTGGCAGGAAATGAAAACTTCTCCACCAGCATTATAAAAGAAGCCATGGAGATAGAGAAAAGACCTAAGACATTAAATATTCGAGATGATAGCCAAAGATTGATCTACTTTTGGAAACAAATTTTATCAGACTTCCGAGTCAAACC
>JARFXV010000115.1:212500-267500 GCA_031761425.1 Cosmopolites sordidus | reverse complement strand
AATTAAACAAGGTTCCAAATAAAGGATTATCGGCACATACCCCATACAGATATCCTACCCACAGCATTAATTTGTATTGTAATTTTGTTATAAGCTCAATCTATAAGGGAATTACCACTATATGAGTAAAATTTGTGTAACTGTAAAATTTACAGTTCAGATGATGTTTTTTAGTTTTTTGAATCGTCGGATATAGTTTTTCATCAATACCATATTAAATATTTTTTATGAAGCTTAGTAAATAGTTTCGCAAAAACTTTTTTCCATCCAAGTGAAGAGTTTTGTAAAAGCTGTGTTGAAAAAATTACATATAAAGTGCTAAAATTGTAAAAATAGCTTGTACTTGGACTTTTGCTATTGACATACTTACATATACATAATTGCCTTAATAACGAAAATCTTAAATACACCATTAGAGACCAATATTGATCATTGTTCTATATAAGACTAGTATGGATATGAATACTTTCTGTATTTTAAAAAGATAAGAAAAATAATTTTCACATACCAGGGGTGCTATTTACATGTCCGGATGGGCAACATTGATATTGCTAAGCGCAAAATCTGATATATACATCGTAAAGTTTAGCATTGTTGACTGTATACAGAACATTTGTCATACGGATGCTATTTGTGTTGTTTAGTAACTTAAACTTAGTAATTTCTGAGAATTTTCGTGTGATAATTTACTATGACTTTCGATGTGGATTATCTCAACAACAGTGCATCGATCAACTCACTTGGACTTCTGGCAATAAAACACAATCTAAAAACCACTGTATATCACTGATTTAGTAAATTTAACCGTGGCCGTCGTTCGTTCAAGGACGAATTTAAAGAAAGTAGTTAAAAATCGGTTGTGGTGCCAGAAAACATCGATAATGTGCACGAACTGCTAAAGCAAGATCGTCACGTGATATACCGTAAGATTATGGCATCCCTGGCGATTAGAATGACATGCATTCACATGATTTTATATGAACATTTGGACGTGATAAGGGTTTGCGGGTGTTGAATTCCGCATAATTTGAGAATCCATCAAAAAATCGTATCGAAAAATCGCCTCGTATCGATTAGAGCGAAGAAATGCTCAAAAAATACAATCGTGGTCTTTCAAAAGCCGTGTATAACATCTACTCAGTTGGAAAATCTTAGATTTATGTGTATGAACCCGAAAGTAAACAGCAATTGAGTGTTTTGGGTCTTATAAAATGAGCCAAATCCAACAAAAGTTGTTGACGCAAAAAGCAAATGGTTGCCTGTTTTTTTGGAATAAATGGGCTACAGTACCACTAGAGAATCGTAGAACGGCCAATTCTGAATAGTACACAACCATTTGTTTGACAGGAGTCTTTGAAGAAATAAGAAAAACCAACTAGCGGCGCGGGATCATTCTTCACCATGATAACGCGAGCTCCGACATATCGGTTCGAACAATTCCATATTTGACCCGTCAAAACATCGAATTGATAGGCCATCCGCCGTACAGTCCTGATTTGGCACCCAATGATTTTCTTTTTGTTCCCGTTCGTGAAGAATACACTACGGCGTGAACGAGTTTCGGCGCCAAAAGAAGTGGTTGATGCGTTCGAAATGCATGCTTTGGAGATATCTCAGTCGGAATAGAAAAATCCTATTAAAATTGGTTCAAACGTATGCAAAAGTATATCGATCATCACGGAGAATATTTTGAAAAACAATAAAACCATTTTTAATGATAAATATGTGTTTTTATTTATCATTCCGGATACATAAATAGCACCTTTCGCAATATGCGACATTATGGTACCCACACTTCGTCAAAATGAATTACGTAGAGTTGCTTGGTTTGGTTAATTGAATAGTGGTTACATGGGTGTAAAAGACAAGTAACTATTGGGATAACCGAAAATGTTTGACGCCATTTTGCAAACATTATTAAATGAATATTCCTCTCAAACATTCGGAAATAGGTCTGTAAATAGAATGATTGAGTCTAGAGATATAGATGAAGGTAATAAATAATTTTTCTGTCGCAGAATTGAACTTTTACCAGAAATCTAGAAACCATAGTAGTTCAACGGGAGGAGGATGCTGAAGTGGTACACGTGGTCCAGCCTGCTGGGATTTTTGCACCTGCCTTTTTGGTTGTACCTTTTTGGCGATTATTTTGCTCACACCTCTGTGTGCAGCTCTATGTGCAAAATAACTATGAGAAAAATAACTATGAGCAAATAATGTCTCCTCACATCATTTGAATCTGTCGCTTGCCGTTTTCTCTTATACAGGCACGCTTAAGATACAGTTCTTTAGGGACGATTTTATGACGTCTTTGTATCTTCTTTTTGGACATTCCAGATTTCGTTTCTTGTTCTTAATTTTGCCATAGAGGATCATGTTCATGTATCCTTTGACAATAACCTAACCCTCTCAGCTGAGCTTTTATGATCTTAAATTATATGCTCAAGCTGTTGCCTCTTTCAAATCCCTCCACATCTTGTCAGCCTTGATGAAATTTCTCCAGTTGTTTTATTTGCTTTCGACACAGGACTCAGCATTCAGCTCCTTATGGAAGAGCGGGAATTATCATGGCATTGTCAACACTAATTCTAGTGTGAACCTTTAAGTCTCGATTACTAAAAACCCTTTTTATTAGACGTTCATTGCAAAATTGGCATCAGCACACTTTATTCTAGATTTATTCTGGAATAAAATATAATAAATGGCGATGTAAATTCGGCTCGTAATGAGAACATACGTGAAGGCAAAAATTCACTGGGATACTCCAGCGATTCCTTCCTTCACCACCAGACAGCTCAATATGTAAGACGAATATTTGTTAGTGGTGCGAATATTCGTCAGTGGATGGTGCTAAGTGATGCGACTCACTCTGCCTTTACACGCAGAACGAATACATTTTAACTTTCTGTGGAGGCTTAAATTAAAACGGTGTCTGAAGCATAGTTGCTGTATGCTCCTTAATTTGTATAGTCTGCGAGATATATTTAGATTTTTACATAAAAGAACTAAAACTTAGGTCTAAATTTCCACTAAATTCGAAAATCACATAACAATTGCTTCAGCACACAGCCCATTTTTTCCATATCTGCTGTTCCAACAATTTTATTGAAAATAAATTTTCATCAAGTTAAATATATTTAGATTTTTACTTAAATATAACTAGCAAAATTTTGAATGGGTCAACATTTCCTGTTATATTACATATCTTTCTATGAATGTTTAGGAAAAACATTTGTTTGGCTAATTGGGATTGATTCTTCACACCACCACACCTTTTCACATAACATGAATACAAACTTGCTTTATGTTGATTCTTTTAGTTGCTTTCGAATATCGATGCGGTCATGACCTATAATAATAAAGTTATAATACCGCAAAATCGATACACGGGATATCCTAAAAACAAAATCGTTACACATGTATTAGGTGTACAAAAAAGTTCTGACCACTCCGAATTAATCAACTGTAATTTTATTTTATGTTCAAATATTTTTCTCGTTGCTTTGGAAATTTATAGTACCAATCATTAACATAAAAAAATCGCATAAAAAAACTTTGCTACAAGACATTACCTCAGAAATGTCACAAGTGAGCAGAATGTCATCCGACAGCGTGAGACAGTATTGTGTTTTTAACTAAAAAAAGTATTCTCGAGGCGAAAGAAATGATTTGCTCTGCTTTGTGGAAAAATGTCTGTGTGTCCGGTGTCTGATAGTACATGCAAAAGATGGTACATAAAGTTTTGGACGAGTAATTTCGATCTTTCCAATCAACATCGTTCGGGAGCACCAAAAAAGTTGAAGACCAGCAATTGGATTAGCTGTTGCAAGAAAATTCTTGTTAAACACAAAAGGGGCTGAACCAACCGGTATCACTCAACAAGCGATTTCCCATAAGTTGCAGAAGCTGGGAAAAATTCAGAAGGCGAGCCGCTACGATACAGCAGTTTGCGTGCTGTTAAGATTTAAACAGAAGGATTTTCTGTTTAAAACCCTGACAAGTGATTAGAAGTGGGTTCTATACGATAACCCTAACAATATAAAAACATGGCTTTATCGCGGGCAACCATCAACGTCAACTGCAAAGCCGAATATTCACGCGAAAAAAGTATTGAGTTGCTAAAACCCAAGAAAACTGTAACTTCTGAGCGTTATCATGAACAATTGATACGTTTAAGCGACGATATCGAACGACAACGACCATATACTAGCAAGGAAACTTGGCAGGTGATACTGTTGTACGATAACGTACGGCCCCATGTGGTGGCAGCAACCAAACAACTTATCGATACTTTGGGCTGGGAAGTTGGCCTCTTCAGATTTCCACCTCTTTCGTTCTCTGCAACATCATTTTGTCGATTTGTACTTTCGCATAATCGAAAAGATCCAAAATGTTATTACCGAATTTATGGAATCAAAACCACAATCGTTTTTCCGAGCAGGGATTCGCCACCTACCCGAGAAACGGCAAAAATGCATCAAAAGTGAAATATACAAACAAATTAACAGAAACTGTTAAAATATAATAAGTTATAAGGCTAATTTTGACAGTAATTGTTTTGTGAAACACATCCTCGTCAAGTTACAGTTGCAATAGCGCATATGACGTTTGGTTTCAGGGCATAATTGGGCCTTATTTTTTTAATCCATACCTTTTTCGATCCGCAAAATGAAAAAAAAACTCGTATTTGTGCGACATCCACTGGTGGATCTTTCTTTGACATTGTCCATTGTACACGTAATTTCGTTCTATCTATGAAAACCTACTATAACAAATATTATTGAATTTTAGATCGTTAAAACAATATTACATTATAAAATAATTCATATATAATAATATAAAATAATGTAATACACACTCACAAGAATTGTCTAAAGATATTTCTATGCAATAATAATAAAAATGTGTATATCATTTAAATTATATATTGAAGTTATGTATAGGTACCTATGCTAAAGTCGAATAGTTTTTGGTTGAAGTAGCGATAAAAGTTTAATGCGATAGATCCACAAAAAAGTAGAATTAATTTATTCCGTTAAATTTTTATATTTTATTTATTCTGCCGTTCTTTCGACAACATTTAATTTTACAAGATATGAATTGGGCAGTAGGCCTTCTTGAAGGCAAGTCGAAACAGCTGAGCGAGTGGATAATTTATAAAAGGTTATCAGCTAGCTATGGAGGCGTTTCAGGAAAACAGAAAGTCCGGCTGAACAACATCTAGGACGAGGACGCTGTATAACTGCAGCTCAAGCTAGATTTTTAGTTTCAACTGCAAGAAGACAACCTACAATAATAGCTCCCGAGTTGGTTATAGAGTTACATCGGACGCATAACGTAATTGTTAGCCGAGATACTGTAAAAAATCGTCTCCATGAAGCCAATCTCCATTCTCAATGTCAGCTAAGATGCCAATCTCTCTCAAAGGCAATCGCAGCGCAAGATTAGACTGGTGTCGAGAATTTCAAAATTGAGGTGAAATTGCTTGGTTCACATTTTTGTTAAGAGCGTGGAGGCGATCTGGAGATTTGGAACGTTTGAGGCACGCCCAGGAAGTACATACTTTCCGAGGTGGTACTGTTATGGTATGGGGTGGAATCATTATTGGCAATGGAACCGAGATAATTTTTTCAAATGGATTTTTGACAGCTCGACAATATTTAGATAATATTCTCAAACCCATGGTGTGTCCATTGTGTGTTGCTCCATTGTGTGGTACTGTTAGTGAGACTTCCATCTCATGCACGACAATGCTCGTCCACATACTGTCCGTGTTGTGACAAACTGGTTAATCAACGAGAGAATGAACGCATTGCCATGGCCAGCACGATCTCCGGATCTGAATCCAATCGAGCATGTATGCTTCAAAGAAGAATTACCTCACACGTGGCCAACATTCAAAATAATTTTATATTCATGGAGCTTCTAATAAGAAAATGGGCACGCTTACCCCAATAAAATATAGATCACATTATTTTATCTATAAACAAAAGGTATGTAGCTTTTATTAACCACCGTGGAGGTCATATTCTGTATTAAAATTTGTTTGATGTTTCGCTTTCTCAAGAATTTTAATTACGCCTAACTAAAAATGCTAAATTATTTTTTTTCTGAAAACACTTTAATTATATACAAAATGCTTTATTCTGTTATATTATTAATCAATAAAAATCATACAATATATAAATGTTTTTCAATATATACTGTTATGAATAAAATTCATATCATTTATAAAAAATCCTTAGAAGTTTCTTGTGTGTGTATATAATAATATAATATATAATAATTTAAAAAAACACAAATTCATACGTTCAAATGCCTTTACAATTTGTCAGAATTTTTTATTGCATAAATACAGTTTTGCATTAGGTTAAACTAATTTTGACAAAATAATATTATGTCACTACCTCTGATTCTAAAAGTAATTTTATTTAAAAATAAATGTTATTTACTCCTTTGTAAATTTTACAGGAATCAGCAATGTGCGCAATGGTATCACAACCTGAACACTTCCCCTTAACAGAACTAAGCAGCATAATATTCTTTATTGTGCCGATGATCATAATAGCTGTACTCTATACCAACATGGGCATAGCTATTGCTAAGGCATCTGAAAACAAACTGGGAAACAAAATCAAGGGTTCCATCCACAGGAAGAATAAGAAAACACAAAGCAACAGAAGTATTATTAGAATGTTATGTAAGTACTTTTTCATCGATTCCCATATAATGTACAATTCAAAACATAAATTATTTATGCTAATCAAACAAATAATTATCAACTATTAACTAAATTTTATATCATATAGTGCTTTATTGTTCCATGACAGTTTTCGAATTATAGTCCATAACATATAAGAAAATATTTGGAGCGTTCCCAATTATTTTATAGTTCAACACAATATAATAAAAAGTTATTACTCCTCTTGCCCAATAAGTAATTTACATCAATTTTTCATCATCAAAAAAAAAGTTTGTCAGCTACCACTAATAGTCAACTGTGGAGAATAATTAGGCTGCTTAAGAATCCGAAAAATCCGACAGCGAAATGGATATACTACAGCTGGAGATTAAAAATTAATTATTTACAATAACGTTGTATTTGAAAAATAAAAGCGGTAGAGCGATGAGTCACCACAGATAATCTCGAAACGAGACTGTATGCAAAAACAACCGAGAACACGTACTTTCAATATCCTTTCAAGATCCATATTTGATAATGATGGCATGCACATGACGAAAATCCTAGAGATATTACTCGAAATATTCGTGAAACACTGAAGTAAAAAAGTAAAATTTATTGAAGTCCATTAAATAATTGACTTAGTTTTCATCTACCGTTACAAATGTTTCCAAACATTTTTAACTTTTACTGGTACTTAGTATCGGCAAATTTACCTGATGCATTTTTAATCAGCCAGTAGCATTCAATCACGCAATGGAGTTTCCTCTTTTTAATCTTATTTCCTATATTCTCTATAGACAAGTTTTTATTGTTCTACTGTTTCTTTCCAGTATTTCTCTTTAACTCGTTAAATGGTTAGTAGATAATGCACTTCTTTGCAAATGTTATATAGTCTTCGTGTTAATTAGGCATCAAATGAAATAACCATGAATTTGAATTTGTTCTGTACTTTTTGAACAGTAGAAGATTCTTTTAATAATTTCCTAAATGTATGTTTTCTAATTATTTATGAAGGGTGTCCCCTGCTCTCTCTAAACTGACAAATCTCCTGACTAACATGCTCTCTCACAGGTTCTTCCAGATATTATTAGACTATAAATAGAGTATAATCTTTTGGGATCTCTAAATCCTAAAAGATCACTTCCACAGATGGCAACTCCAATTGAATCCCAGCACAACAGATGTGTGCGCATTCCACTTAAACAACAAAGAAGCGCACACTCACTTAGCAGTAAGCGTCGACGACACGCAACTGAAACACAATGAGCAACCTAAATATCTCGGAGTTACACTAGATCGAGCGCGTACCTATAAACATAATCTAAGTAAAAGTACTAAGAAAGTTGCCTCCAGAGCCAATATAATCCAGAAATTATCTGGCCCAAATTGGGGCGCAAACTCCGGACTTCAACACTCTCACTTGTATACTCGGCCGCTGAATACTGCTCACTGGCATGGTTTAATAGCGCACATGCATCCCTAGTAGACATACAACTGAATAGTGCTATTCGTATTATTACCGGCACTCTCAGACCCACGTAAATGGCTTCCAGCTTTAGCCAATATTGCCTTATCTCAAATAAGAAGGCAAGCGGCAGCAGTGAGGAAATTATGATGAGCAACAAAATCTTTCCAATATAAGGCCATGATCCAGAAAACCCCTGTTGACTCAATATTGGGTCAATACCCAACTATAACAGAAGAATAGTTCCACCTGGAGCAGAAATGGAGAAAGGTGTAGTTTATTACAGTTTCCCATAATGAATACTGTATAGACGATGCATCAGAACATGTCTCTGGCTTTGACCTGCCTTGACGAGAATCGGGTTTAGCTTAACCGTTTTCGAACCGACCAAGGAAGGAGTTCCACTTAATATACCGATGGTGTAGAACCGAGATTACTTCGTGTAACTGCGACGGCGACCAGCAAACCACAATCCACATAATAAACGAATGCTCGTAAAGACTCTTCGTGGATGGTCTCATCGAACTACATCGAGCATCTGGCTCAGCTGTGCAATATATTCTTAGCTTAGATTTAGTGTCGTAATAGTTTGTATTTCTGTTTGGTTTATTATATACTCGATCTTGGCTTTTGTTTTTTCATGTTTCTAAATTCTTCATTTCTTATTTAGTCTAATTTTTTCTCACCTATCATTCTGGTGCTCACCTATTATTCATTCAGAAATTTCATTGCAGTTGCGTATATTTTCCTTTCATATCTCTTTTTTGCTGACTATAATGCAATTGATAGTATAGCATTTATAGTACTCATACAGTAATCTCTCGTCAACCGCGGTTGTGATTATCTGCGGTTGACGAGAGATTACTAGATATTTGTCCTGCAAAATCGCCTCGACTAAATTTTCAATCGAATTATACAGCAGCGTGGTGCGTTTTGATCGAAATATTGTGCAAACTGCTACCATAATTTTCGAGTAATTGTTTTATTGCTTTTTTTTTACATGATGCGCGGTCGTTGGTTAAGCATTTACATAGTTGGTATGTATCAGTATTCAAACGAAGTGGGTGATTAGGAAGAATCTTGTCATTTTCGAAAGTTTAATTGCGTAGTTATATGTACATGTTCAAATTTTAAAATTCAATGGCGTCCACAGGCGGAGATTTTGTTAAAAGAAAGCGGAATGTAATGACTTTTGATACACAAATTTAATTGTTAGAATGACTTGCTGCAGGTGAAATGTATTCGAGTCCCACAAAAAAATGTAAAGTGAATGAATTCACAGTAAGAATAATAAGAAAGAGTGAGTAATCCATTCGGACCAGTTAGGTGTTTCTCGCGACCTCTGACAATGGAAAAGATGTAAAGACCGCTCGGAATTTGGATCGAAGATCAAACAAAAAGAAGAGTGTAAAGTCAGATGAGGAAACTCTAAGCATCCAAGCTAGTAAGGGTTGGTTTGAAAATTTTATAAAGCACTTTTTGCTACACAACGCAAAAATTATGGAGGTGCCAGCTTCTGCAGATCACGAGGCGGCTAATCAGTATCCGAATGTATTTAAATTTAAACAATTAATTGAGACCAAAGGTTTTCAACCAGATCAGGTATTGAACGCCGATAAGACAGGTTTATTTTGGAAGAGGATGGCTGCTCAAACATGTCTCATCTCGACCAGAAATCCCAGAATCAGGATTTAAAGCTGCAAAGGATAGGCTGCAACCTCTTAATTCACGTGCTCTAAAAAATATAGACAAAAATGATCTGCCAGTCTTTTGGAGAGCAAATCAAAAAGGTTGGGTGCCTACAACATTATTTACAGACTGGTTTCTGAACTGCTTTGTACCCAGTGTTAGGCAATATTTGACATCAAAATCGACGCCATTCAAAGCTTTACTTCTTATTGATAATGCTCCCGGCCATTCTGAATCCCTAAAATTTGCTGATCCAAACAGAGAAGTTTGCTTCCCAGCTCCTAACACTACATCACTGATACAACTATTGGATCAGGGAATAATAGCAGCGTTTAAAAGATATTATGGCAAGCGAACTTTTAGTTATGTATTGAATAGCATGGAACAATACCCTGTTCTCACTCTTACTGAGAGTTGGAAACCTTTTAGTAACGCCCATTACATAACATTTATCAAAGAAACAGTGGATGTTGGGGAAAGTTATGGCAAGAGGTTGTGGCCGATACGTCAGCAGTTCCTGACAAAGCAACAGAAATTGAAGCCACTATAAGAATCTTACACCACATTCATGGCGATAGTTTCGACGAGTTGCAACCAAGTGACGTTGAAGCAGTTATAGCTTATCACAACAATGAACTATCAGAATCAGAACTGCTTGAAATTCGGGAAAATACATCGGATGTCGATGAGATCTTCGACTAGGGAACGACTACTGAGATGACTACTAAATCCCTAACGTTAAGTAGTTTACAAAAAATGTTATTAACCGTACAACAGTTCAAGATTTGGTCTATGATGAAAACCCTTCACTTGAAAGAAGCCTAAAGTTTTCAAATGTTTTGAATGGGCTACTACAACTTTATATGGAAATCCAAAAGGAGTTCACAAAAAAAATGAATAATTTTACCTCATTTTCGAAAATAAGTTTTACTTTTATAACAAAATTAATATGACCTACATATTTATAATATATATATATATATATATATATATATATATATATATATATATATATATATATATATATATATATATATATATATATATATATATATATATATATATATATATATATATATATATATATATATATATATATATATATATATATATATATATATATATATATATATATATATATATATATATATATATATATATATATATATATATATATATTCTGGGCTCACAAGCGAAATTGACTACATCATGACCAACAATAAAACAATATTTACCAATTGTACTGTCCTTAACAATTTTAATGTTGGAAGTGACCACCGAATGGTACGAGCAAGGGTTCGGATTGACTGTCGAAAAGAGCGCGAAAGAATGGTAAGATCAAAGAAGGGCAAGGTGGATTCTGGAAAACTGCTGGACAGAGGAAGCGATTTTGAGATTGCTTTGTCAAACCGGTTTGCTGCGTTACAAGATCCAGAGGAGGTGGAAATATCAGTTCAATATGAAGAAATCGCCAACAATGTACTTCAAACGGCTGCTTCAATAGCACCAGAAGAAAAATGTCTCAAACAAACAAAAATCTCCAGTGACACCATTGATTTAATGAAGAAACGGCGAGCAATGAGAAATGCAGGTAGTCCTTTTGGCAGGGTCGAGTACACTGAGATCTGCAAAACTATAAGAAAACGTATCAGAGAGGACACGCGCCGATTCAATATGCAGCTAGTGCAAAAAACCCTGGAAGAAAACAAAGGAATTAACAAAGCTAAACAGAAGCTGAGAAACAAAAGAACGCAAATATATGCTTTAAAGTGTGAGGATGGCATAGTGTGCAGGGCGCGTACCCAAATGTTAGAGATTGTCAGAAGGTTCTATTCCCAGTTATATAAAGATCAAAGCCAGTCAGGGACAGCAATACCCACGGAAGAACAATATATAATGCCAGATTTCCTAGTGGAGGAAGTAACAAATGCTATAGAATTGATGAAGAACGGCAAGGCTCCAGGAAAGGATAGTGTAACTGTCGAAATGCTAAAAACTGGTGGTCAGACGTTACATAAAACACTGGCAAAATTATACTCAAAATGCCTCAAAGAACAAAAAGTACCTGACTTATGGAAAAATGCAGAAGTGATCCTTCTACATAAAAAAGGAGCACAGGAAGATTTAAAGAACTACCGTCCAATAAGCCTCCTATCAGTGATGTACAAAGTTTTCACTAAGATAATTTCTAAAAGGATATTAAAAAAACTGGATGACGAACAACCAAGAGAACCAGCAGGATTCAGAAGTGGATTCAGTACAATGGATCACGTCCAGGTTGTACAGCAGGTCATAGAAAGGCATAACGAATACACCATGCCACTGTGCTTGGCTTTTATCGACTACGAAAAAGCATTTGATTCCATCTCAAAGCATGTAATAATGGATGCACTGCTTAGCCAAGGTGTAGAGAGAGCCTATGTAAACCTATTAGAATCGATATATGATGGAGCTACAGCCACAATTCACCTTGATGATCTTGAAGTGGGAATTAATATAGAACGAGGTGTAAGGCAGGGTGACGCAATATCGCCTATTCTTTTCTCGGCTAGCCTTGAAGAAGTGTTCCGTAAACTGGATTGGGAACAGGATGGTGTAAAGATCAATGGTGCAAACTTAAACCAACTTCTAAACCATCTTAGATTTGCAGATGATATTATTCTCATTTCACAAGACCCAGAGGAGCTGCAAAGACGCATGCAAGAACGGCAAAGGGCTGGCGAACCATTTGGCTTGAAAATAAACCTGAAAAAGAGTCAGGTTATGTTCAATAACTTCGCTCAGGACAGAAGAATTTCAGTTTTAGGAAGGGATTTAGAGATTGTGGACAGCTTTGTATATCTTGGGCAGAGGATTTCAATGGAGGGGAATACCGCCCGGGAGGTGGAACGGCGTGTTAAATGTGGCTGGCAGGCATTTGGTATGCTCAACATAGTGTTTAAGAGTAGACTCCCACTTTGCCTGAAAAGAAAAGTATTTGATCAGTGCGTTCTACCCGTTATGACATACGGAAGTGAAACCTGGATACTCATATCGCAATCAATTCAAAAACTTCGGGTGGCACAGAAGGGAATGGAAAGATGTATGCTTGGCATTACAAGACGAGACAGAAAGTCCTGCGCATGGATCAGGGAACAAACAAAAGTCTGTAACATCATTGGAAGAGTAAAACAATTGAAATGGAGATGGGCAGGCCATATAGCGAGGCGATGGGACGACAGATGGACCAAGGCAATCCTGGAGTGGATACCGCTTGATCGCAAACGTCCGCGAAGAAGACCGAAAGCACGATGGATTGATGACATCGTTAAGTATATTGGACCAGAGTGGCAGAGGAAAGCCCAGGACCGTGAAATATATATTCATACATATATATATATATATATATACATATATATATATATATATATATATATATATATATATATATATATATATATATATATATATATATATATATATATATATATATGTATACATATATATATGTATACATATATACATATATATATATGTATATATATATATATATATATATATATATATATATATATATATATATATATATATATAATGTCTTAATTATTCACACACTATTACATAATGAAAAGTATTCTTTAAATAACATTTGCTAACCACCTTTGTATTTATAATCAACTACTGTCCCAGATATAAACAGAGCGTATGTTTGAATGAGCATGATAAATATAACTTACAGATTATGGTACCTCAGGAAATATTTAATAAATATCAACGAATAATAACTTTGTTCTTTGCCTACTACATACATATTTTAACTTTATTCGAACATATATTGTATAAAAGGAAATCGAAATTCCGAAGTTCTAAATAGAGGAAACTACATAGATATATTTGTAAGTAGGTTTATTAGATATAAGCTCCATTTACAACCATATTATTTTCAGAATAAATAATGATCCTTTCAAAAACAAAATCCAGATCCTGATTTGCACATGATATTCGGCTTTATTACATTATAGAGAAAAAAAGGAGAGCTGAGGAACGGGAATTTATTCACTCACATAAACATCTGCGATGACTGTATTAACTAGAAGAAAATTACGCAATATTGAAGTGGATGGATAAAACCGGAATTGGAAATAAAACATAATTTGTCTACGACAAGGTAATGCATCAAAATTATCAAGGCACGACGATCGGTCACCGCAAACAATCTCGAAAGCGAGATTGCATCCGAAGAAAACCAGGCCCTTCATGTGGTGGGATTATTTCAGAGTTATCTGTAACTGATATCGGCTTGCAGGACGATTGCATAAACCGTACGCTACAAGCAGATAATAAAATTATACCGAACAAAGTATTTAGAATTGGCAAATCGAAAGTTGCCCGTGACCGTGACAACGCCACCCTCTATACTAACTTCATCAATCAGTCGGATAAGCATGTTACGTCTTAGCTGGATATTATGTTGCAATAATTACTACGTGTGGCGCATACTAACTATCATGGATTCTACTCGTTACTAAATTATTTAAATAGGAAAACCTTTCATTAGTCATTTAGAAAAATTATTTATATATTTTCTGGAACGCATTACTTTATCCTCCTTTTTTTCTAGATCTGGTTCATTCCGATTAATACTAATTCTGAATGTTATTGAATTATCTAATCGGAAAGTACCACTTATAGATGGGATATGGATGGTTATGGAGGTGATTCACACACAAAGATATCTGGAAAGGTTTTTTGTCTAGAAATGTATTACTCGAGTGGTTTTCCGAGTTGGCTGATTCCACCAGAACAGGCTGGAGTCGTTCCAGGCAGAGGTGCACGGGAACAGATATTCAACATTCGACAAATAATTGAAAAAGCCAGACAAGTTAACCATTATGTATACCTATGTTTCCTTTATTATGGGGAATTGTTTGATAGCATAAAATGGGAGAAATTATGGCAAGTTTTGCAGAAAATGAGAGGATCATATCTCCTGATTGACTTAATTTGTCATCTGTACCAGAAAAACAGAACAGTGGCGAAAATTGAAGATCGAACGTCCTATGAGTTTTGCTTCAATAAAGGAACCAGAGAGGGGATACATCGTATCGCCAATTCTATTTAACATTTATGTTGAATATATCATTCGTAGAGCTCTCACGAATTGGTAGGGTGGTGTCAGTATTGGCGGCACTAAAATAACTAATTTAAAATATGCCAATAACACTACACTTCTTGCAAGGTCGGCCGAAGAACTAACCTTATCAAACAAATTATGAATAAAAACTATCTTTGCGAACTAGAAATAGACGAGGAGAAAACTAAAATAATGATTATCGACCGTCAGAACAATAGCATCTCCAACATCAGTCCAATAGAGCCATTTAAGATAGTCAGCTAATTCGCCTATCTTGGAGCTTTAATATCGATTGAATGAAGTAATACTTATGAGATCATCAAAATTGACGCCATACAAAGCTTTACTTCTTATTGATAATGCTCCCGGCCATTCTGAATAGCTAAAGTTTGCTGATCCAAACAGAGATCTGAGAGATCAGAAAAAAATGCGAAATGGCAAGAAATACAATGCGGAAGATATAGAGAGACAGTGGCATAAAATAGAGAACACAAAGAAGCATATTACAAAAATCTTAGTTTTTCCAATAATGCTATATTGCGCTGAAACTTGGACCATTAAAATACAAGACCTCAAGCGCATTGATTCTGTTCTGATTGATTCTGTTGAACTTTAGTGCAGGAGACGATTCCTTCGCATTCCGTGGACTGCCAGATGAACAAACGCATTCGTTGTCCAAGAAATTGATAAACCCATAAAGCTATTTCAAATTGTTCATGAACGAATATTAAAATTATTTGACCACATTGAATGCAAGAATTACCATTCCTGCATTGGAATTCTGACCTGGAAAAACTGGTTGTACAGGAACGGATGGGGGATTCTAGATCACGCGGCAGGCCTTCAAAAAGATGGACAGATCAAGTTCAAGCTCTAACTGGTACATTTCTCCTATGTGCAACCATGAAAGTCAGAAGTAGAATACACTGGCTAGAAGTAGTTCGGATAGTACGTGAAGGGATTGAGTTTCCATAGATATAGAATAGGGTTATCGAAAAAAAATAGCTGATGGCTAATAGAAGTGACCTGATGCCTAGGCACACAGTCGGGTATTCCATAATTCCTTGAGTAATAGCTGTTTACAGTTTTAATTCCAAAGATAAACTTTACCTTGTTTAGCTTGAGAAAATCTGACTCTTCCATGACAGTCCATGGTGACCTAAGCAAAATTTAGACTCACCCCTAGAGCAAATTGACTTCCATTTCAAGCTCCACATAATTCTGATTGGCATTATTCAGAGTAATGCGCCTAGAGGGAGGCTCTAAGAGTAAGCACTCAAAAACGACGGACGATAAGCACGTATGTCGATTATTACTGATCTTCAAAACGGTCCTACCTGTTTTTGCAACCAAGGCATAATTCACTTGATGGACATATTTTTGTATTTTAGATTTCGTACACTAAGAAGTCTAAAATTCCCTTCGCAGCATATTTAGATACTTTTAGGAGACCAGGAACTCAAACTCATACACACTCAAACCCCTCATAAATAAAGCTACTTCTTGTATACCAACATTTCGTCTTTTTTCAAAACCTTGTAATTTCCTGGAATGACGTAGTGCACGAACTCGTGGCGTTTTAGCACTTTTAACAATACCGGAAGAATACTGCTGAACTTACTAGAAAAATAAAATGTATAAAACCGGATAAAACTAGTGTCTTATATCATCATAATCATCATTTAGACATTGTCGATCCACTATAGGATGAAGGCCTTCCCAGCATGCTTGCAACACGCGCGGTCCTGAGCTTTTCTCTACCATTTGGGTTCAATATACTTAATCATATACTCGGTCTTCTTCGGGGACGTTTATGATCAAGCGGTATCCAATCCAGGATTACTTTGGTCCATCTGTCGTCACATCACCTCGCTATATCGCCTACCCACTTCAATTCCAATTCTTTCGCCCTTTCAATTTTCTGATCCATATGCAGGTCTTTCTGTCCCGCTTTGTAATGACAAGCGTACACCTTTCCATTTCCTCCAGTGCTACCCGAAGTTTTTGAACTGATTGTGATATGAGTGTCCACGTTTCACTTCCGTATGTCAGAACAGGCAGCACGCACTGATTAAAAACAAGATCATAAACACATCCCATCATACATGGCGCAGGCGGGAGAATATCTGCAAACGACGATTATCTGAAAACGACTTAACATAAAATCTACCGTCATATATCATTTGCCACATTTTTTGCAATTGCATACAGAAACATAAAACTCAATAAACAACATGAAGTTTGGCACAGGAATTTAAGTTCGTTATTTATCACAATTCAATGGAGTTTAATTTCCAAATAGCCAGAATAGCTCCTAATATACCCGCTATTGCGAAATAAGTTATTATTTCAAATAAATTAGCTAACAAGCATTTTATGCTTAAAATTGTCCTCATTCAGCGTTTGCCGTTTAAATTCCTATTTCATCCCTAAAATTAACAATTTATTTTGAAATGAACACTAAATTTCACGCTTAACAGTAGAACAACTAGACTCTATTAAATCTCTATTTTTATGTTCAACTCTTTATTCAGTTTGTTATTTATGAGGTATATTTTAGTGAGAATGTCAAATACATTTATTTTTGTGTTTATTTTAGTGTATACCATGATTTAAAATTTGAAAATTAATGCTTTGCTAAATTATTAATCCTCAATAAAAACCCCTTCCTTTTTACGGAGTTAAATAGTCCCAGTGGCCAAATTAAATTTCGTATCAACGAATGAATTAAATTTTTACACCAGCATCATAATTCTTCATAAAAGATTTCATTCATTTTGAGACATCGACCATATAACAATAAAATATTTTTACCCATCCTTCTTTCATCATATTTTTCACATTTAGAGAGGAATTTTGATACATTTAGATAACAAAGATGTATTCTTCATATGATATGCTAAATTTTTGGAGTATTGCAGCGACCATATGATCACCAAATATTTTCTGGTGTGAGATGTGGCCTCACCCAGTCTGTCCAACCTCTTTATACTACAAAGTGGTCCACAGAGTTGTTAATGTTTGGTTGCGCTATTGAAACTTTGGTAGGAGGGGTAGAATGATGGGGTTGGTCTTAAACGTTAGTTAGGCTCAGGGTAATTTAGTCACCATGCACCGCTACACGGGAGAGGGGCGCTCGTTTTGTGTGCGCTAGTATTACCACAACAACACTTTCGCCGCTATTGCGCGGCGTAGATTTCGACAACATTTCAATTTGGACGATGTTCAGCAATGCCCAAGATTACTGTTGTTTCAGCAATAGGTTCGTACGTTTGAGAAAACTGGTTCAACGTTAAATTAACGCGTCCCCGGCTGTTGAAGGTCGGAGAGAACTGATGAAAATATTGAGAGTGAAACTTTAAAGATAAACTTTTATTCGCTAACGAAATGACGAACCGATTTCCAGGACGACAACATTTTATTTTCCGATGACGCTCATTACCTCATGGCCATGTCAGTAATTAAAATTATGGCTACTGGTGTGGAGGAAACCCCAAAAAGGAAACATGAAAGATTTCTGCATAGCCCCAAGTTCACAGTTTGGGCTGCAAAGTCGGCATCTGGAATAATCGGAACGTTTTTTTTTTTGAAGGCTTAAATTCTCAGCATTATGTCGACATGCTTCAAACTTTTTTCACTCCTGCTCTTCAAGAATTTAAAAGATATACTCAGCACACTTGGCTCCAACAGGGCGGAGCCACCTACCACAGTTCCGAAATCTCATTGCTCGTCGTTCAGGCGCTTTTTCCGGGAAAATTGATTTCTCGAAGAGGAGACATTCAGTGGCCCCACCGAAGCCTAAACCTAACTCCCTGTGATTTTTGTTTGGGATATCTTAACAGCTAAGTGCACCGCAACCTTTCCGCCACTCTGGAAAGTCTAAAATAGAATATTCGACAAGAAATCGAAGCCATAACTGCAGACACTTGCTGCCGCCTTCTGGCTAATTTTAGAGGTCGGCTTCAGGAGTGTCAGGACAGAAATGAAGTACATTTAGACAATATAATCTACAGAATATGAATTTCTAAGTATTTTTGTAAATTTTAAAAATAAATTGGTTAAAAATTGATGAACTTGTTTTATATATATTATATTTTATATACTATAAGTATGACATACATTGTGTGTCATACCTATAGTGAAAAGAGCTTGGAGATTCTTTGGCCAACTCCTAAGCACATTTTATAGGACACTCATCCGTTCTATTTTCACGCACAGTCCCAGTCACATGAAATCCAATTTCTTTAAGATGCACCAGCAAGTCTCGATTCGTAAAAAAAATGTCTAAAAAGACAACATGCCCATCTGAATTTGGTACACACGACAGTCATTTTGTAAAAACTCTTGTTCTCAGAGTCAAGCCTGTCCGATTTTGAGTTTCTTTGCCGGTATAATATATGAATTTATAACAATATTCGTTTGATGCACATAGTGCTTATAGCTTATTCTCAAATCTAATGGGTTTGCCTCGTATAAACTGTTTCAAAACATGGTGTCCGTAATACCTGACTATCATTTCGTTGATTATCGAAATATGACGTAAACACTCCGAATTGTTGAAATTTCTCATTGAACATTTCAATTAGGGGTCGAAGTTTATAAACTATATGATTTTTATCGAAATTGTGATTATTGGCAAAATGTAACATTGATTTTATCCTTGAATATCTATTTTTAAACATTGCGGTTTATACAGTTGGAACACCTAAATCTGCATGAGTGGACCAGTACATTCTTAGTAATGTCTGAATGATTGTGGCGTGTTCATATATTTTTTTCCTTTATTTGGGTTTTACGCCACTATCTAAAACTCAAAAAATATCAAAAATACCTGTTCTTATGTAAAGAAAGAATCGCTGGGTAAAAACAAAAAACCAAACGGAGACAAATTTCTCAGTGATTCTTTTTCTAATAAATTTGCCTAACGAACAAAATTTTAAAGATATAAAAATGTTATAAAAATTTTTACAAACTTTTAACGTTAACGTTTCGGAGGGTACTCTCCCCCCGTTTTCAAAACTAAACTAAAAAATAAATTATATTAATTTGTACTATATAAAGTAACGAGTGAAAATAAATATATTTTTTTGTGTATGTCAATGATACTTACATCGACAACAATACATTACAACAGTACATTCTTTCCAAAAGAACTTGGTTCCAGAAAATAAGAGTTTAGCAATAAAACATTTAAACTCGTCAGTATCTAAAGAAAATGAAGCATAATTTTTTACCCGTTGTGAATATCGTAATGTTTCTCCTTTTATGTGTTCCAAAATATCATTCGAAAAATACATTTCGACAAGCTATATAGGTGTGAGCAGCACATAATCGTTCACTAATTTATATATTTTTGCCTTTTCTAAAACATCAAGATCCTTTCTACAAATAGAATACTTGGTACCACACTTTTTTCATTTTGGCAAAGATGCAGCAAGCCTTTGTTTTTTACATTTCTCAGAAACAGTCGAGCTAGTTTCTGGATGTTCTTCATTAGTTTCATCTTCGCCACTTGTTTGTAATTCCAACTGATCTGGTACATATCTTACTTTCCTTATTCCTATTTCATCGTCGTAAGCCTCATCTTCGTCGGTCACATAATCTGGGTCTGGTGGTAAAACTACAACATCCAGATTATTAATATCATCTTCGACAAGAAAATGGAGATCATTAATAATCTCCTCTAATTCTATCATTATTATCACTTTTTTTAACACATTTTTGTTAAAGAATACATCTAGTAGAATCACACAACAATTATTTTGAAACAAAGCAGACTTACCTATGTTATGAACCGGTACCAGAACCTTATTTCAAGAGCCGTCAAAAGTCAAAATAAAAGATAATACTAGACGCCACTCGATAGAACTACCCTGAACCCGTGTCACCAAACACTAAAAAATATTTCGTGACATTTCAAGTTAATACGTTATAACTCGTTGTGATGGCTATAATATCTATTAGTTTTTGTTGTGATCTATAGTCTCGACGGTAATAGATCACTCGACGGTAATAGGTGCCGTCCAGTGATCTATTTATAGATCACAACAAAAACTAATAGATATTATAGCCATCAAAATGGTTTATAACGTTTAAACGGTCGGGGGTGTATAACTCTTGACTACTGTTGTCTCGTTGGACGCACTCCAAAGAAGTAAAAAAACTGTATATATATATATATATATATATATATATATATATATATATATATATATATATATATATATATATATATATATATATATATCATCATCATCATCAGCCCGTATCGATCCACTGCAGGATGAAGGCCTCTTCAGCATGCTTCCAACCTTCACGGTCCTGGGCTTTCCTCTGCCACTCGGGTCCAATATACTTAACGATCTCATCAGTCCATCGTGCTTTCGGTCTTCTTCGCGGACGTTTGCGATCAAGCGGTATCCACTCCAGGATTGCCTTGGTCCATCTGTCGTCCCATCGCCTCGCTATATGGCCTGCCCATCTCCATTTCAACTGTTTTACTCTTCCAATGATGTCACAGACTTTTGTTTGTTCCCTGATCCATGCGCAGGACTTTCTGTCTCGTCTTGTAATGCCAAGCATACATCTTTCCATTTTCCCCTCTGTGCCACCCGAAGTTTTTGAATTGATTGCGATGTGAGTGTCCAGGTTTCACTTCCGTATGTCATAACGGGTAGAACGCACTGATCGAATACTTTTCTTTTCAGGCAAAGTGGGAGTCTGCTCTTAAACACTATGTTGAGCCTACCAAATGCCTGCCAGCCACATTTAACACGCCGTTCCACCTCCCGGGCGGTATTCCCCTCCATGGAAATCCTCTGCCCAAGATATACAAAGCTGTCCACAATCTCTAAATCCCTTCCTAAAACTGAAATTCTTCTATCCTGAGCGAAGTTATTGAACATAACCTGACTCTTTTTCAGGTTTATTTTCAAGCCAAATGGTTCGCCAGCCCTTTGCAGTTCTTGTATGCGTCTTTGCAGCTCCTCTGGGTCTTGTGAAATGAGAATAATATCATCTGCAAATCTAAGATGGTTTAAGTTTGCACCATTGATCCTTACCCCATCCTGCTCCCAATCCAATTTACGGAACACTTCTTCAAGGCCAGCCGAGAAAAGAATAGGCGATATTGCGTCACCCTGCCGTACACCTCGTTCTATATTAATTCCCACTTCAAGATCATCAAGGTGAATTGTGGCTGTAGTTCCATCATATATCGATTCTAATAGGTTTACATAGGCTCTCTCTACACCTTGGCTAAGCAGTGCATTCATTATCGCATGCTTTGAGATGGAATCAAATGCTTTTTCGTAGTCGATAAAAGCCAAGCACAGTGGCATGGTGTATTCGTTGTGCCTTTCTATGACCTGCTGTACAACCTGGATGTGATCCATTGTACTGAATCCACTTCTGAATCCTGCTTGTTCTCTTGGTTGTGCGTCATTTAGTTTTTTTAATATTCTTTTAGAAATTATCTTAGTGAAAACTTTGTACATCACTGATAGGAGGCTTATTGGACGGTAGTTCTTTAAATCTTCCTGTGCTCCTTTTTTATGTAAAAGGATCACTTCTGCATTTTTCCATAAGTCAGGTACTTTTTGTTCTTTGAGGCATTTTGAGTATAATTTTGCCAGTGTTTTATGTAACGTCCGACCACCAGCTTTTAGCATTTCGACAGTTACACTATCCTTTCCTGGAGCCTTGCCGTTCTTCATCAATTCTATAGCATTTATCACTTCCTCCACTAGGATATCTGGTATTATATATTGTTCTTCCGTGGGTATTGCTGTCCCTGACTGGCTCTGATCTTCATATAACTGGGAATAAAACCTTTTGACAATCTCTAACATTTGGGTACGCGTCCTGCACACTGTGCCATCCTCACGCTTTAAAGCATATATTTGCGTTCTTTTGTTTCTCAGCTTCTGTTTAGCTTTGTTAATTCCTTTGTTTTCTTCCAGGGTTTTTTGCACTAGCTGCATATTGAATCGGCGCGTGTCCTCTCTGATACGTTTTCTTATAGTTTTGCAGAGCTCAGTGTACTCGACCCTGCCAAAAGGACTACCTGCATTTCTCATTGCTCGCCGTTTCTTCATTAAATCAATGGTCTCACTGGAGATTTTTGTTTGTTTGAGACATTTTTCCTCTGGTGCTATTGAAGCAGCCGTTTGAAGTACATTGTTGGCGATTTCTTCATATTGAACTGATATTTCCACGTCCTCTGGATCTTGTAACGCAGCAAACCGGTTTGACAAAGCAATCTCAAAATCGCTTCCTCTCTCCAGCAGTTTTCCAGAATCTACCTTGCCCTTCTTTGATCTTACCATTTTTTCGCGCTCTTTTCGACAGTCAATCCGAACCCTTGCTCGTACAATTCGGTGGTCACTTCCAACATTAAAATTGTTAAGGACAGTACAATTGGTAAATATTGTTTTATATATATATATATATATATATATATATATATATATATATATATATATATATATATATATATATATATATATATATATATATTGTCTTGTACTTTCCCTTTTTCAAACCGCTCTGTGTATGTATCCTAATCGTATCGTTTATATCTAATTCTATTTTCAGATATTTCAGAACGATTGGATGTACCCCCGGAATAATAGTTTCAATGATTCATCCTTGTAGATTACAAATTCACATACACTAACATGTACATACGACATGTACAATTTCTACTTTAACCTAACTATTATGCTCGATTCTCAAAAGGGATTGTCAAACTACATTTTCATCCTCGCTGATCCATTAGTTAACAATGCAGTATCCGTCAAAGGATTTTAACAAAAGAGAAATTATTTATAGAGCAGTTAGGAGCGAATATTTTAGTTATTACTTCATTAATCAATTTTTGAATTGAATAAAAATTTTTAAATAAAGATATTACTTAATGTATAAATATAAAAACTCGCTGAGAAACTTTCTATGGATACAAGATATATTCCGAAACTTGGCATCTGTATAATTATTCCAAAAAGATCTCAAAAGCCATCCATCTTAGTATTGGAGAGATTCGAAGTGAAGATATGCATATATTGACATATATATCAAATGCAGATATAACAAAATACTCATATATTAAATACGGATATAACGGATTAGAAATATATTTCAAATATAGAAAGCAGTATCGCTTCTGCGAATTTTCTTTTGAAGCTTCAATAGTTTCAAAATCCTTCCTCCTTCCTTCCTCGAAGTGGTAACCTGAATCTAAGAAAAAGAAAAAAGTGAAAAATTGATTTCTAGGCAAGATTATAAAATCCGACAAACAATCGCCTTTTAGTTCGAAGCTCAATAAAGCCGGAATCTTTCTGAAAAATATACGATGGTCACTCGTCTGTCAGTAGGCTCTCGACAAAGCTAAAGGTTATGCCCATGGAGAGTGCTGACTGAAGTTAACCGATACATCTTGAAGGCTCTATAAATGCATGATGTCATGGTAACCAAAGAAACCAACAAGCATTCTTCTGTTCCTAACACATGGGTCAATAAGTCCCCAGTCTGACGAACCAGTCTGGCAACCAGTCTGATAACCCAGTCTGATGAAGTAAAAAACACTTTTTTGCAAATTTTGACTTTATTCATCAATATATGTTCCTTAAAGAACAATACAATTATTATAACCTGTTTCTAAAATATCCATACCTTTTACGACAATTGCCTCTTCACTGGAGCGAAATTTCTTCCCAGCGAACATTTTTTTCGGATCTGAGAACAGGAGATAGGCGATGGGTATCAGATCTGGAGAATACGGCGGATAAGGAAGTAATTTGAAGTGCAATTCATGTAATTTAGCGATCGTTGCCAACGATTTGTGACAAAGTGCTTTGTCTTTGTGAAACAGCACTTTTCTGTTCATTTGGAGCCTTTTTTTTGGAATATCACCCTTCAAACGCACCAATAACACTATGTAATATTTACTATTAAGGTTTTACCTTTCTCTAGATAATCGATAAACAATATCCCATGCGCATCCCAAAATACAGAAGCCATAACCTTGACTGTCGATGGTTGTGTTTTTAGTCGCTTTGGACGACTGCTGTACACTCAGTTGACTGCCGATTTGACTCCGGAGTTTATTGATGTATCAATGTTTTATCCGGTCACATACCGCACTTTTTATTTCGCTTAAACAGCTACAAACATTACTCAGAATCATCAATAAGTTATTGCTTTTGGTCCGCGGTCAGCAAAAGAGTTACCTATTTCGATAGCGATTTAAGCATTTCCAAATATTCTTGCAAAATGGTATATCTAAACACTTCATTTTGATATCTTCATGATATCAGCTATCTCCTGCAGCTTCACTTTACGGTTTTGCAAAATTATTTTGTAAATTTTTCTGATGTCTGGTGTAACCACCTCATTTAAACTTCCTGAGCGTTTAGCATCATCGGTACTTACACGACGACATTTGAATTCAGCCACGTTTTGAATTGATTGGTATCAATTATGGTTAATTTTCCTCGGGCAGAGTCCGGGTAATGTTTATCAAACCATTGTTTTGCTTCAACAATGGGGGATTTGTCTTCTTCAGAAAGAAATAGATGGATTCTCATGAAATTTTGACACATGACGTTTGAAGGTTGGCATAGTCGACCACTGGTAAGGATTGAGGAAAGTGACGCTATCTATATTCTTAGGTTTAAGTTCGTTTTCAAATCACCATTTGAAAGATTGATGACTTTATTCTACTGATCATACTCCACTGAACCCTGGAATTTTACAAAATCATTTTCTCAGCAACAAGTTTTACTAGAAGAATAATACATTTTAACAATAGTAAACATTTTTATAAATCTTCAGTTTCACATAACCCACTTTAATTTAACAAACCATTTACCATTATATTTATTTTACATTTGTTATATATCCTATGTTTTCGGATGAATATTAATATTTCTATTATTAAAAGCAGCTAAGTGCTTTTTTAGCTGCCATTTTCAATAATCAAGGATTCAGAGCATTGATACATGTTAATTCCATGATGGATATTAATCCATTAAAAATTTAATTAAATATTCATAAAATTTATTGGAAAGTTAGGGAATTATTGATGGTAAAAACTTTAAACTAATTGATATACTTATACAAAAATAAAAAAATATGTTTACAGAAGGATATTTGAAAATCTATTACCATAAACGCTTGTCCTTCGTAGCTTATCCTACGTGAATTCAAATGTTACAGTATATGTATATTATACTCTTGAAATTACGCCAAATATTTACTGTACAAATTAATACTTTATATTTATATTAAATATAAATATACTTTATATTATTATTTTTTAATTTATGCTTTAATATATATATATATATATATATATATATATATATATATATATATATATATATATATATATATATATATATATATATATTTCATGTTTTATATGTACTTCCGTTCCTAAGCTAAATTATGTCTTATTTTTCGTGGTTTATAAATGTGCCCCATAACGTTCTCAATACAATATATTTTTTGGTAAAATTAATCAGCAGACATTAGAAAACACAGTGGATATACAGGGTGACGCAAAAGTGGCATCTTACTTAAAATTTACTCAAAGGCCTTACAGTTTAAGGTAAGCAAAAATTTTCAAGCATATACCTGTAACACTCGGCATTTATGGTTTCTGATTGTCCTTCTCAGGACTTCTTTTCATGCGCCAGTAATGTGGATTTTACTTAGTAAGATATCCATTTAGATGAAAATGGGCCTCTTTAAACATTCACAACATTTTTGACAAAATTTGCACGTACGTTTGCAAAATTTAAAAAGGCGCAACTAAATTTTAATCTCAAGTAGTAATTATGACTGTTAAGTTCTTGCACTAGGTGAATTTTGTATGGATGTATACGGACATCTTATTTTAAAATACGAAATAAAGACTATCGTTTTATCCCCCTTACAAGGGAGTGTCGGACGATTGATGTTCTAACAATACCTTACCCAGTCTCCAAGATTTATACCAATATTATCAGTATAGGTATTGGAAGGGTGCGATTGGAAGGAGCATCTCTAATGTTTAAGATTTGAAATATTGCTTCCTTCATTTTTAAAGTAAACTGTAACAATTTAGGTTCGAAACAAAAATAAACCAAAAATTACATATTATAATATAAAAAGGAAAACTTCAGTTGTTCTACCCTCTATTTAGTCGCTCACGTTGGTGACTTACCTAAGACGATGATACAGCGGCTAAGGCGGTGCTGGTTGCAAGTCCTGCTCTCTATGTGGATATTTTATTTGAGTAAATAATATACTCGGACTATTGGAGCATATTATAGGCGGATTAGAAAAGCCGTTAAATAGCGTTAGACGCGCTTAAAAACAATTCTAAAAATTTCGATGTAAGGTAAAGTCCCCGTGTACCGGACACTTAAGGAATCTTAACAATAACAAAAAACTTGTGATAGTTTAATGTGTTTATTTATATTAAAATAACTCTCTATTATATACTTAACCAACGTAGATATGTAATCAGTCTCAAATATTACTTTAGATGTAGTAGTTACTAAGTAGCAACTTATATAGTTAAGACAACACTTGAAAAAAGGTAGCCTAATATCGGACAGTCGACTTTTCCTTTATTATTTGAACTTAAATCTAAAACTAAAATATTCTTGAACTAAAATATTAATCTTGAACTAAAATATTTTAATTAATAAAGCATTTATTTTTTTAATAAAGCAAATTAAACTTAATCTTAATGAACTTTGGTCAGAACTAGGAACGTTTTGTAAGAAATTAAACAATTTTAATCGTATACTCGACAAAAATCACAGATTTAGCTATTTGAGCCTTCTTCAACATCAGCACATGCTTCATGTGCCTACTGATTCTTTTTGATTAACGTTGAAAGTCTTTTGAGGCAAATTCTGAGGTATGCCCGTATTGGTGTAATTGCAAACATTCACTTCAACATCTGACTGCATGAGTACGTCGGTTATTGCTGATGGCAGAAAATCCAAATCTGTGTAAATATTTGGATTCAAAAGCAGATTGCCCTCATTCATAATCCACAGGCCTCAAAATATGCATCTTTGAATGGTTTCATAAAAAAACCCGCCTGAGGGCTGCAGTTTGTGGGTCGTGTGGGGTGCAGTGCTTAAGATCTCACGGAAAACACAAATATTTATTTTTTCGGCAAAAATCATCATTTTTATTCAAAATAGTTTCCTTGTGCGTCGCGTTAAACAACGTTTTGCACGGTCAATTGGGTTAACGATTGAATTTTTGAGCTTGGCCAAAGATATATCTTTTCATTGGCAAATGAAGTTTTTCGAAGAGGTAGAAATTGCAGGGAGCCAAATCAGGCGAGTATGGTGGATAATTGATGGTAAAAATGCCATTTTTGGTCAAAAAATCAGTGATGAGTTTCGAGCGATGGGACGGCGTATTATCAACCAACTGTCTTGTTGACGGCATTGTGTACGACGAATACACGGCAACAGACACTTCATAACACCAAGATAAAATACCATTGATCGTTTGACCAGGTATTCATTGATCGTTTGAACAGATATTTATTGATCATTTGACCAGGTATTTATTGATCTTTGACGAGACGGAACAAACTGCTTGCACATAATTCTCTCTAAATCGTAGAAACAAACCAACATTGTTATGATTTTTAACTTTTCGAGACAGCCTTTATTCGGATTTGACTCGCTGGAGTGCTTCTATTTGGCACTTTGGCGCTTGATTTCTGGATCATATTGAAAACACCACGTCTCATCACTAGTAACAATGTTGTACTTTTAGTTTGCGTTCCTTTTTCGACTCTTTAATTAATGTCGGATTCGGAGCAATTTTTGGTCCATTAGTGTGGAACTGGTAATTTTGTATCCCGAATGCGGGGGTCTCTAAAAGGTCTGAAATCTGCCTTGACCGGATTCTGCAAAATGCGGGTCCCAAAAATGAATTAATTCGGTAATGGCTGGGCTCCATTATGACGACTTGGTCCTGTGTATGACTTGCCAGCTAATCTACATATCTCTAATGGAAGGGTGCGGCGTGGAGACGTCTGTTCAGTTCGAGGTGTGATGTTAAACTCTTTTGGTCTCGTCCTGTAGGATACCAATGCGCTCTCAAATAAGACTCGCGCAAAACGATCTTATAATCCGTTTCAAGATATTTTGTTGCCCTTCGGCAAAATGATAATTACCAATAAATCTCAATAAAAATATTTCTAGTTTCTTAAAAGGCGCCAGAGCCGGAGTGGTTTAACTTCTGAAATTTTAGGAAATATAAAATATTGTTAAATTATAACAAAATTGTTATTATTATTATTATTATTATTATGTATGACTAAAACATTGTTTATTGATACAAGTTATCTGGTCCGACTGCCTGGCACCGTCGCCTGAATTAAATACTCTATCTTATTTTCACTGGCAATATCTGGATCGTCATTTATCTTTCTAAATTGCGCCTAAAAAGATAACCATTTGCGTATATTGTCATAAAAATGTTTTAATTGTATACAAGGGAGCTTAAACTTACGCCAACACATTATTATAACGGATTTTCAAATCAGCAAATCTTTTTTCGAAATTATCACACTGATCCTCTTCCGCTAATAATAGTTCTTCTTCAATTGCATCATCAGCAACGAGTGTTTCATAAATATTACTGTCAACTGTTTTCAGGCTATCATGTTTCGACACAAGCAATTCCCATGATACCTGCATGTTTCTTAGGGCTTCTACAGTTTGATCACCAGTTAACAGTGTCTCTAACTCACCCGTATTTTTTGTAAATGCCGTACGCAACACCTTCGACGTTTCTTATTTTGCTCCAGGACCGAATTCATGATAAACTCTGTTCAAAACAGTATTCGTTAGTCGTATTCAAAAATTCCACTATAGACACGATGCAAAAGTTTATCAGACAATCCCCCAAAATCACAGCTCTCTTGTACCAGCACTATTATTTTTCAGAGTCCTGTCACGGTCGCCAAATAATGTTATGCCGAATTCACGAGCAGCTACCCGCTTATCCGGCCTCGACTCAGATTCTTTTTCTTGTTAAAGAAACACGCTTTAACTTTAAAATATTATATTGCTAGCACTCAACTGCAGTACAAGAGATAATTCTATGCAAAACAGGAAACACACATACAGACATCGGTTGCGTACCTTTTTCGACTACTACTACTACTACTACTACTACTACTACTACTACTACTAATTTCTCTAACAGCACATTTCTTAATATCACCTGACATGAAATTGAATCTTAACCTTAAATATCTGATTGGTTGTATAGTTCCATAATTTTTATAAGAAGAAGTATGCTCTCATAACCTCTAATCTGATTTCTAAGCTTTGAATATAAATCTATACATACAATGGGTAATGTTTTCTGACAAGATCGTTTTTTAACATATAGTTCTGAATTTCCAATTTAGTGTCATTTGCATTAGAAACTTTATTTTTTTGGCGCTTATGACAACTAGGATTGTCCATTACAATTACGCTTTCCTTAGGCACATTGAGCAAAAGGCTATTTATAAACCAATCTTCAAAAAGTTATCCCGTGGTGTCGTCGTGGTAGTCTAAAGATGAATGTTTAATATTTTTGGAGGACAACCGTAAACAATTTGGAACTCGTCCATCCTCACAACCAGCATGTAAAATTGTAATTATTTTTCACTTGTTTGCAGGGGCATTGGTTTAGCATTTTCTTGATGTATCTACCCATGCTTTTGCTGGCGTCTCATGTGTATCGAATCATGTTTCATCATCAAGTAGTCAACCCGCCAATCGTTCTGATTCCATTAATATTTGTCTTTTATTAATGGTCCGATATGCAAAACCCATTTGAGATAATATTCTCCGGAGGCTGGTTCTGCTGCAAAGAATGTTGGTTTCATCTTTCCTTAGTCGCTGTTGCAATTTTGCTTGGAATTAAGTCTTTATCGCTTTCGTAAACACATTTGCTTTTACCAGAATCACTACGGACTTTTTTGGCTTTAATTACCTTCGTTACAGTATCTTTAACTGTAGACAATGTAGTTTTCGTTAATGAAGACGTTTCTACTGCATCTGCATTTACGTTAAGCCCCCTATTCAATAAAGGAACACACATATGTTTTAACAATTTGCTTAGCATCGGGCGATAAATGTTTTCTTGTAAAATTAGCACTACCGTAGGCACAATGATCATTATCTTGCCAAAAACATCACATTTTAACAGGTTTGGAATAACAAAAAATACGATCAAAATTATAGAACTGCCCTGTTTAAGAAAAGAATGCAAACAAAACTAAAATATTTTGAAACTACTAAGCCAGGTATAAAATTAATTTTATCTTTTTACCTGTTATTTTATTCGGTCCTGTTTACGTCTCTTGCAACTTTGCCGGGTTTCGTTACGGCAGGGGTTGTTAAGAGTGTATTGCAGCCAATCGGTCAACGATATATCTTGAAACGCACTATACCTGTAGCGGCCGATAATGTGTAAACACTACAATACTCCATTCATAAAATGTTTAAAGAAAAATGCTGCAGAACTTGACATTATTAACAAGTAACGTATACAACGTGCAAAAATTCTATTTGCATTATAAGTTAGAATTACTCAGCAATATATATGTCACCATTTATATTAATTTGAAAAAAATCCGAAGTAAGTTATATCGGTGAAGAATAACTTGGTCCCTCAAAACAAAGAGTGAATATTCCACACATATATCTGCTTTTGCATTTCAGTTGCACAAAAAAAAATTGCACAACAATAGATATACCACATATATGCTATTCCAAAAGACATAAAAAATCAAAAATAAAATAATTCAAAACAATCTTGCTAAGTATCTGTTAGAATCTAGTGGATCTAGTGGTGTATTACAAATTGCTCATTGTTGATCGAAGTAGTAATGAAAGGTTTTGTGTTTGGCGGAATTAAAAATGAGTACTAAAAGCTACAAATAACGCTTGTTTATATTGCATGATTATAAGGAATCTTTACGAAAACCTGTGAAAGAAGCCCTATCGAACTAAAACATTGTTCTACACTCAGTTTATTCTCCAAATTTCGCACTGTTGGATTACCACCTTTTACGATCGATTCAACCGGCTCTTGTTAACATATATTTTTATAGTATAAAAAATTCGAAAGTGATTTTGATGATGTATTGCGCCTAAAGAGAAGTTATTCTTTCGCCTCTGAATTTAACTTTTGCAGAAAATATTGGAAAAAGTTTGGGAAGCAATAAAAAATATGAAAATTACTGTATTATTCAAACAGAAAACAGCGAAAATAAAGTTTAACGCCAAATATTTTCAGAAAAATATCTGAAAATATCAGGTTATACAACTAATGCTATGGACTTTCTACAATTTTCTATACAATACTCTTTCGACAAATTTCTATATTTTTTACGCACATTTTGGGATTTATGGATATTGTCCTTACGCATATTAAATGTTTCCGGATAATTAATACAGATATGCCTTTTCGTGTAACTCAAGAAAAATCTTTAATAGTGCCCAGTCTTTTAACTCTAGTGGTAACTTGAAATTGCCAAATTTTAAAATTAAACTTTCATCAAATTTTTCATTAATAAGTACCGTTGCTGTATAGATGGTGAGAGCAGTGGAGTGGAATTGATCTGAAATATAAAATCATTCCACCACCCACGGACACATACAGAAAAAATAACTCTGGAAATGATAACCGAGTCGAGTTGGGAGATTTTATTACACCCAGCATACACCCTACAGACTTGACCCCTTTGGATTTTCTTCTTTTCCGATACCAAAACAACCAACCAACCCATATCATTGTATAGCTGTATAAGTTAAAATTTCGTTTTTTTTTAATATTGTAAAGTATTTTTTGGTCTACTTAATTCTAACCGCATAATTTATTTTTTAATTTTCTTCTTAATCAATCACTTGAAGGAACTGCTACCTTTTTATCATTAAATTTCATTCAGCACAAGCAATTATACAGAACCAACTTATTTTTCTAGTGAACAAATACTGAATTGGTTATTTAATTTGCAATTTCTCTTCAGCTTTATTTCCACTTTTTTTTTAAAATCTGCACCTTCTTATTTATAATCTATTTAACCAAACAGTTGGAAAACCCTAACAAGCGCCTATTTTCAATAAATCATTTATAACCTACCCTCAGCCGTTAAAGGGTTTTTAATTAATTATAAATTAAATTTGACTCTACAAATTGATCAGGTTCCAAATATTCACCCTTTAAACATCGAATGAATTGTCAAAATATTTTTTATGTATAAGGAATATTGTAACTGATCATCTCCTTTTAGAGATTGCGGTTGCTTGCTACTACTATATCTACTCCTGAATAATTCAATATAAATTTTGGACTATTTTACTTTCCATTTGGAGTTTTCGTTTTACCGGTTATCTAGCGACAGCTAGCGATTTTTTTGTTGATACAATTATATAATAGCTTTTAGCCATGCTGTTCAATTTGTTTATTATAAGTTATCCATTCTAGTTAAAAGGTCACTGCTGACCATTATCAGCAGCAACCAATTCATATTCATGACGCACTGATATATTAGTATCGGATGAAAAAGGGCCTTATACAGGCAACGGAAGAAGAGAACTAATTTTCTCTCAACGCATAATATGACAATTGCGGAAAAGCATGGTCTCATATTCCAAAACGGACTTTAGAAATGGTCACCCACTTGGAGCGACAATCCCAGACTTGGCCTCTTCGGATTTTCATATCTTTCGATCCCTGCAACATCATTCGGTTGATGGACGCTCTACATCTCTCGAAAAAAGGCCTCAATGGCTTTGTTACTTCAAAGCCAACAACATTTTTAGATCTGGGACTCGGCAGTTGCCTAAACGATGGTGAAAAATTATAGAAAGAGAAAGGAGGTTACTTCGTAGTAAAGGGTCTTATACTGATAAGGGAAGAAGAAAAGTCATTTTGCTTCAGGGCAATGCATGACGATATAGAATTAAAAAGGATTCTGGAAACGATCACCGAGTTGGTGTGGGAGATTTTATCACACCTGGCTTATTCTCCAGACTTGACTCCTTCGGAATTTCATCTCTTCCGGATTCCTGCAACATTACCCTAGTAACTAACACAGCATCAACCATTTCTCAAGAAAAACCTCAATGATCTAATCATATCAAAACTACTATGTTTTTTTCTATATGGAATTCGACAGTTGCCTGAAAAGTGATGAAAGTATATAGAAATTGAGGAAGATTCGAAAATTAAGTTTGTATTACTTTTTTCATAAATAAATGTCGAATGTAGTCGAAAAAGGCCGAAAATTAAGTTGAGTACCTGATAAATTTGAAAAAATTGTTTTTAAAAAGGCGACAGTATTGTTTCTTATATATGATCAAAATACAATTTAACTCTTTTTTAATTATATATATTTTCATGGATCTGTACCATTACAATTAATGGAAACAATATGTTTAAAACAAAAACAAACATTTATTTTTATGTATATAAAATATTTTGATAGTTGTTTTCAAGAATATTCCATTCGCCTGAGAAAAACCTTTTAGAGAATATTATTTTTTTTAAATTATTCTTTTATGGATTTTATGAGCTTTTTCACATCAATTTTATTTATGTGTCAGTTTCACTGCAGCGCCTGCTTTAAATGATCTATATTTGAACCCGTTCACTACGATTCTGAACGGATGGTGAGAAAATAGCGTATTAAGAGAGAGTTAGTCTTAGTTATGTATAAATTATACATAATATAAACAGTTTATACATAACTCTCTTTGAGAATGATCGGGAAACCAAAACATGTTAAGAAATATTTCGAATATATTGTGAAACAAATATCAAATGTTTTAAACATCATTGTTACCATGTTTCACCAAGAGCCAACTACGCAATCAATCGAAACTATTGTTAATGCAAATCATAGAAAGTCGTAAGGCGCATAATAAGACCTATATTTGTATTACGGTGTATAATATAACACAAGAAAGTTTCTATTTCATTGGCCAACTGCGCAAACGCAACAACTTCGAGGGGAGCTGGGCGCATGTTAATCGATAGCCCCGCGTTTAGGAATTTAATCAGTAGGGGACATTTCTTGAGAGCAGACCGTTCGATGTGTGTGCGAGAATTTTACAAAAATAATGTTTCGACGACTATAGCGCAGAAAAAGTTCTGCAGCCATTGTGTTTTGCGTAACATTAAAAATGTGCCAAGTGTTCCCCTCATCTGAAAATGGGTTAAGAGGTTTAAAGAAACCGCTTCAACTATGGATAAACATAAGTCTGGGCGACCAAGGTCATCACGAAGTGACGAAAATGTAAGAAAGGTAAAACAGTCCATTCGTGACAATCCGCATCTTCCCGTTCGTAAGCGAGCGTATGCTTTAAATGTTCCTCGATCGTCATTGCACCGCATTCTGCGGAAGGGCTTAAAACTTCACCCATACAATATTCAACTAGTTTAAGAGTTAAAGCAAAGGGAGGTGACATAAATTGGTCTCCACGTTGTCCTGATTTGATCTCTATGGATTTTTTCTTGTGGGGCTATCTAAAATCGCAAGTTTACGTCCACAAACCGGGTTCTTTGGTAGAGTTAAAAGAAAATATCCGACACGAATTGGCAGCCATCCCAGGGATAATGTGCCGAGCCGTCTGGAATTTTCATGTTTGTTTAGATGAATGCCGTAAGCGTGCAGGTTTACATTTGGATGAGATCATTTTTAAAAAGTAATTTCCTAAAATGTTTATTTCAATAACTAATTTTTTTTTTGATTAGCGATTCTCTTATATTTATATCGCTATATCAAAAAAAAACTTTCTTTTGGAACACCTATTAATAAAATATTATAACTTTGAAGCGTAATAGCGGCATAACTGTTTAAAACGCTAATGTCATTCATAATCTATTGTGTTCTATTTACCATGGAATCGTGACCTCACTTTGAGAAAAAAAAAATTCCGACGAAGTACACTTCTGGCTTCTTCATCCTCCTCCTCAGAAAGTCACTGTTTAGTGCCGTTTTTGGACTTAAGAAGTGACTCGATCTTTTGAAGGCGATGATGGAGATCGTATTGCAATTAATGGTGAACGCTGTAGGAATATGCCAACAGAATATTTTTGGCCTGAATAACCGCATTTATCAGTATATATAAACAATATTTTATTTCAGCAAGACCATTCGATTTACTATACATCTTAGTATTGTCTAAATGGTTGTGGCGTGTTCATATACTTTTTCTTTCTTTTATGTTTTTCGCCACGATCTAAAACTAACGTTCAAAGTTGGTATTTATTTTAGAAAATTTTTATATTTTTAAAAATTTTGTTCGTTACGCAAATTTATTACAGAAAAAGAATCACTGAGAAATTTGTTTCCGTTTTGTTTTTTACCCACTGATTCTTTTATTACGTAAGAACAAATATTTTGATATTTTTTTGAATTTTAGATCATGGTAAAAAAAAACGAAAAAAAGAAAAAATATCGCTATACATCTTGCCAGACTATCGCAACACTATTGCAAGAAAAATTTCCTGGACGCGTTATTTCGCGAAAATCGTGGGATAATCATAGTGAGCCATCAATCAGTGCCTAAAACCAAATATCCAAAAAATGGTGCTGGTGTATAGATGGTGAGAGCAGCAGAGTGGGATCGCCCTGGCAAAAAAAGGCCAAGGGAAGAAGAAAAATCACCACCAGCGGACAACCCCACGGACACATACAGCAAAAAGGACTCTGGAAACGATAACCGGATTGGGCTGGGAGATTTTATTGCACCGACGTATTCTCCAGATCCTTTGGATTGAAGATAATCCAAAAGGGAACTTAACCCTTTTGGATCCCTTTTGGAATATAAAAGTTTCTATGAATATGGGACATATTCTGAACTGTTACAGAGATACAGGGGTAAACATATTTATGAATGGCAAATGTAATAAAGAGTGAGAAAATGCTCCTTTACTTTTTTTACTGCTAAGCAACCATTGTTTATTCCAGTTAATTATTAGTTTGTCATTAGCAAATTGTTTAAAGTTATTTCATTGATTTCATTATGCCTTCGTTATTATCTCATCGTGAATATGCTGTTATATTTGTTTGTAACGGAAACTTAAATCACCCAGTCTCCGAATATCAGCGTCGTTTCCCGAATCGGAGACTGCCAGATAGAAGGGGTTTTAAACAAGTTTTTATTACTGCTGGAGAATCTGGTATGTTTTCAACTACGAGAATTGTCTGAACGGCAAATTCAAAAAGAAGATTACACAAGTATGTTCTGTTTCCCGATGAAAGGCAGTTCACTCGTGAAGGCATCAATAATCTTCATAATGAACATCGATAGTCCGCTGAAAACCCTCACGCTACGGCTGAACATAATTTTCAACATCGATTTAGCATTAATATGTAGTATGGTATGCTTAAAAATGAATTCATCGGTCGATTTATATTCGACGGTCATCTTACATGGGAAATTTACCTAAATTTTCTATAGAATCATTTGCAAAACCTGTTAGAAAATGTGCCACTTAATGTACGAAAAAACATGTACTTACAACATGATGGAGCACCTGCACACTATAGCTTACAAGTGAGAAATTTCTTAAACAACAACTTCCCAAACCGGTGGATGACAAAGTGGTCTGCACAATTGGCCAGCTAGATCACCAGACCTTAATCTTCTGGATTATTGTCTTTAGGGGTGGGTTAAATCTTTGGTATATGCAACTAAAGTAGACACTCGAATCCATTCACAGAGCAACCCGAGCTGTTCATAAAAGAGCTGACAAGTGTTTGGAAGAAAATGGTGGTATTTTTGAAAAATATTAAACGTAGCATTTTAATTTTTGTTTACCCTTGTATCTATGTAATAGTTGAGAGTATGATCCATGTTTTTAAAAATTTGTATGTTCATTTTCGGTCCCTGAATATGTAGCTGAAATATTGACATTTTCTCCTGACTCACCCGGTATATATATATATATATATATATATATATATATATATATATATATATATATATATATATATATATATATATCTACACCCTACTGGGTATAGAAGTTTGGGCTATCCTTCAGCTCCCTTGATGAAATCTTCTCCATTTCCCTCTGTTTCTGGCCATACACATTCATTGCCCACACTCTTTTCACCACCCATACATCGGGCATCCGCACGAGGTGCCCGAACTATCGTAATTGGTTGTTTTCAATCACCTACAATATCCCTCTAACACCCGATCTCTCCCTTATCTAGGTACTTCTCAGTCTATCCCACAGTCTCCACCCTTCAATCCTTCGTACACTCTCAACTCGAATATTTGCATTCTCCATTTCCCTTCTGTTCCAAGATGCCCACTAGATATTAAAAATTTATCAACTTGTTTTACATTTACGTTGCCCAGCCTTATATGACGTGCACGGGTCGTTGTGCTGGCTTTTATAGCCGGCCGACGACTGCGCGGATTATATCGGGGTAGTTCGGGACTATTTGCAGCGCTCGGCAACGCTGTCGGGCGTCCGTTACTTAAAGAACTTTTTCGGCAGACTTCGTTTTTAAAAACTTTATTTTGAAAATGGTTTACAAAAATAGGTCTTTATCAAACTACAGCTTAACTAAGAATTGACAATTTTGGTTGTAAATACATCATTTATACTTTAAAATGTGTTTGCCTTGCATTTCCCACGGGACCATCCGGTGGCGTGATGACTCTCAAGGTAATGCTGATGTTGTGGTTCTCATCTATGCGGTTTGGAGCCTAAGTTCATGCTGACGCGGTGGTTCTCATGAGAACGGAATACGTAACTCCTCCCTCCTTAAGATTCGAAAACAACGGTATGTTTTTCCGAATCCACTTTACTATGGTTAGGACAATGCAAATACCTAAAACAATATAATTTGTGGTTTGTTGATGCCATTCAGTTGATTTGCCATATTCTTCAGATGATATATTTCGTCAATATTAATTTTGGTGATGTTCGGAGTAATCCTTAATCTGAATTTTACAATCTTCTGGGATTTTAATTAGTGAAGATTTCGATATTTCAAAATATTGATCGGTGTCGCATTTGGCAATCATTGTTTCTGGTTTGGTAGGTAGAATTAAAACTAGTTCTCTGGTAATCTATTCTGTCACTGGTTCTTCAATATTAATTTTAATAGTTGGACAATTTCCAGTCTGATGTCCTGCTATTAGACTGTTCACACATTGGTCATCGGGTAGAAATTCTTCCATGGAGAAATATATCTTCTCGATAATTGGGCATGAATTAACGATAAATTGTCTTCTCGTAGAGGTTTGTGCCAAATAAGGGTATTTTGGTATAAATATGGTTCGATTTTGGATAATTGGGTAGACGTGATAGAAGGTAAGGGTTTCAGGCCTCAGTATAGGTACATGTATGGCAAATATTACTTTGCTTTCTAAAAATCCTACTTGAATTCCAAAAAATTGATAATATGACCGTAAATTATTGAATGTTATAATTTGCGAATTATTATAGATATTATTTAAATAGTTTAACATGTTTTTTAATTCCAAACTTGATAGTATGCTGTTATGCAGAGCGTTAACTTTGGCAAACATAATGGCGTCTTCCAAATTATCTAGAAACATTATTAAATTTTGACAATCTAAGTTTAGTTGTGTTGTAATTCCTTGAAAATTTAGGTAATCTTGTATGTTATTAATAATTTGTTAAACTGATGACTGTAATGTATATAAACTTATTTGCAGTGACTCTTGATTTTTACTTAGAGTTGCCACAGTTTCGTTATAATTATCGATTAGATTTTTTGATAATGAAATCTATAATTTTAATTCGTCAACTATGGTTTTCTGATTGGACTCTAAAATTGCGATTGCTTCATTATATCGTTTACCATCATCTGAGTCGAGGGTTCCGAATAATCACTTATTAATTTTTCCAATTCCATCAAAGAAACCTCGTTTATTTCTAATGTGAGGGTGTAAGTTTTCGATTTTGTTTGTTGCAAGTTCTATTAAATTTTCGGTTCTGAGGAGCAGGTTTTGCGCTAGTGCATGATAAGAGATATTGTTTGATGCATTTACTAGTAATAAACTTTCCTTGAGTTTAAGAAAATAAGCCTTAAGATTATTTAATTTATTGATTAAATGTCTTAAATCTACGTAATGTATAAATGTATGTCTATTATAGATAAGTCTGGAATGTCCCAATTGGATAGGTAATATGGGGTTCTCCAGCGTGGTGATTTGGATATAAGATCCGTTTGTCAGGTGGATCTGCAAGACCAAGTATAACAGGATCATTGCTGTTTCCTGCTTCATTCTGAAAAGATTTTCCTCCATTAGGTTTAGGTTTTCTAAAGGTACTTTTATGGTATGAAGTTTTATTTGTTATTATTTTGGTATCAGTTTCATCAATTATCGGTACCTTTTTGAATTTTGGCTTGTCCTTGCTCCTATATTTTGTTTTTGCGTAGGCGATCTTTTGACCTTGAAAATCAGGAGGTTCCTGTCTGGTTTCGTTTAATTTCAATATTATACCTTGTTTAGTTTCCTCATTTATTCTCTTTACTTTTTCATATAGCTTGTTTGATGCTTCTTTATGTGATTGTACATAGCTGGATATAATAGCGTTGTCATTTAGATCAAAAGGATTTATAGTCTTTACGTGTCCTGTTGTTATTTCGAAGGGCGTAAGTTTGGTCACGCTTTGGATCGAATTGTTATAACCCATTACAGCTCTTCTCATCAACTGCTGTATTGTCATGTCTTTGTTTTCTTCTTGTAAGCAACGATAACTTTCAATTATTGTTGAATGGAAGCGTTCAACTGGTGAATTTGAATTGCTGTCTTTTGCTGTTGTATAGTGCAGTTCAATTCTATACAATTTACAGAAATCTTCGAGGTCTTTATTTTTGAATTCAGTTCCTTGATCTGCGGTTATTTTTAATGGAAGGCCATGATGTGTTACAAATGTATATACATTCTCTACTACGTCGATGCCTGTGATACTACGGAGTGGGTAGGCTTTTCCATATCTTGAGAAAGAATCTAAAATCGTTACAAAGGTGTCCTAATTTATTCTAAAAGTATCCACATGTATATGCCGCCACGTTGCCGCGTTTCTTCTTTTTTTCAGGGAGGGATTTCCATACTTTTGGAATGTTGCGAGCGTCATTTCGCGTATTTAGCTCACCCCTGTCTTCTACTTCAAGGGCTTCTCTGATTGTTCGGACCTTGTAGTTTTCATTATTCGCTATTTCTTTGACTTCTTCAAAATTGATTTTATGTCTAGTTTATAGATGGTGCTGGAACAGAGCGGAAGTGTTTTTTAAGTTGTTTTTATGTTCTTGTATTCTGGCTGATATTCATCTGATTGTTTGTCCTATGTATTTTCTGTTGCAGTCGGAACAAGATATATTATACACCCCATGATTTTCCAATCTAACTTTGTCCTTGGGGTTTTTTAGGATGTTTGCGACAGTTTTGTGCGGCTTGTAAGCTGTTCTGATCTTATGTTTCCTTAGTAGCGTGCCTATCCTATCTGTGATTCCTTTTACATATGGTAGCAGGACCTTTGGTGTATTTGGTTCATGATCTTCTATTGTTCTTTGTGTTTGAGTTTCCTGACGGCGAATGGCCTTCCTGATACACTTTTCAGAATATCCATTTTGTCTAAGGGCTATGGAAATTTTTGGTAGTTCTTCAAGGACTATATGGCAAAGATGACGAATATTTTACTGGAAAAGACATATAAATCAGTGAACAGAGATCCAACAACGTATCTAGAAAAAACGACCAAAAGCAAAATTAAAGCATGGAAACTAGAACCGGCTAGAAGCGAGTACAACGACTCGTGCACGTCAGTTGGACTCTTCAGTCGAAGCGGACAACACTTGAAAATGTCAAATGAGATTTTGGCGTCAGACGTCATGACTCTTCACAGAATCAACGGATCGACACCCGGAATGATTTAGAAACACACATAATATATATATATATATATATATATATATATATATATATATATATATATATATATATATATATATATATATATATACACTGTTATTATTTACTGAATACTCAAGGAATCAAATACAAATGCTGCAATATAAAAACTATATTAAATGAGATTATTTTTGTAATAGTAAAAAATATCTATAAATTTCATTTACTTCTCATTCAGAATGAATAGGTTTACCACGGTTAGATAAAGCATTATACAAAGCTCTGGAAACAGCTTTCAGTCTTCAGACACGCATTGGGAATGCCAAGTGTGACCTTGGAGAAACGTCTGCACATTCCCAACAAATGAGACACAAACGATTGGATGTACTTCCGAACTAATAGTCTATTGTATTCGAACTAACATATATAATATATATATATATATATATATATATATATATATATATATATATATATATATATATATATATATATGCTGTTAGTTTTACTCAAGGAATCAATCAATGATCAAGATGATACTCAAGGAATCAAGTACAAATGCAGCAATATAAAAACCATATTTTGTGAAATTTTACTTACTCATTCAGAATGAATAGGCTCACCACGGTTAGATAAAAATTGCATAATCAGCCCACGGGCTATAAATATTTATCCACGGGCTCCACGGAGTATAAATATTTAAAAACAAGGAAAATTCATATGTGCCTCACTTGTTTCTGAATATTTTTAATATTCTCCACGGATCCACTATTCAAGTTTTCATGCATACCTGGTCCCTAGACAGGGCCTGAGCGGGTCACGGACTGTTTTGCGCAATCTGACTGCTATGATCGTTCACCACAGTATAGCGTGAGCTGCATTGTATTTCAGCCAACACGGCCGATGTGTGAATGTAATATGTATGCCAATGTATATTGTAATTACTTCAGATCTTTTCCGAACGTTCGGCTTGAGTCCGACTAATGATACCTTAAGGCCAGACGCCGGTCTTGAAACAAACTTGCTAACGTTTTGGTGGCGGCTGAAGGATTGAGCTATTTTTGTGTGGAGCACGTATGAATTTTCCTTGTTTTTATATAAATTACATGATCTACATCGACTTGTGATAAGGTACCCTAAGCGCACTGTACATATGTATTTTTCAACTTCGTTTAAGGTTGCTTGCGCCCCAGGCAATCTGACAATTTCGCCGATCCCGTGTCACAAACTATTTTAAAAATGGTACGCCTTAATGGGCTACAAGATGAGGTGTAGCCGAACTTGTAAATAAGGGCTTCAGTTAAACTTTCTCTTGTAGTTACTAGAGGTGACCTGCGTCTCAAACATGCAGCATCCTACATCCTAATCCTGGAATAATAACTGTATGCCACTCTAATGCAAAAATTTTCGGACTGTTTTAACCGGCTAGCACTTTTAACACAATCACAAAAGTGCTTAGTAGCTTACACTCGCTTACTTAGTAGTAGACACTCGCCATAGGCTGAAATACATTATATAAAGCGATGAAAGATTAGCGATGATTAGATTGATCAAAGAAACTCTGTCTAGTGTCCAATCCCAAATTTAGATTCAAAGTACCACATAATGCTCATTAGTAACTCGTTTTGAATTGTATCAAGGTCTATCATGACTTATATTCAATATGACCACTGAGAAAGCAGTACTAGATTCCAACATCAACACTCGAAACACAATCATAAAGAAAATCATCCAGATAGTGACATATGCTGATAATTTGAATATGATGGTTATAGATAGATCAAAGCGAGAACTCATACAGTCATACAAAGCACTTAAAGAAACTTCTGAATATATAGGCCTACAGATTAATACAGAAATAGTGGTGATAGGACCAGATAAAAACAGAACATATAAAAAAATTACATATCGTAGCCCCCACGTAAATAACACCAATTACAAAATTTCAAAGAATATTCCTGGCAAACAAAGACTACTACGGACTAATTGCAATTGAAAATGCACTATTTATAAAATACTTATTAGGCATGTACCTATCAGGAACTTGGACATTGACGAAGTATTGTGAACACTTCTTAAGGTTCCTTGAGAGGAAGATACTGAGACATGTATATAAGGGAGTTTTAGAAAACGGAGTTTGACGCAGGCGCTACAATTTTGAACTGTATAACTAATACAATGAGCTTGATATTGCAAAAATTATAGAAATTAAAAGGTTGAGATATATAGACTATATAGAGTGGAAAGGAGAAAGAGAGCTTACACAACATATACATACGAAATATATTAAACAGTTTAACATATTAATTCTTGTATTGGAATCTTCCGTGTAAAACACTAAACTTGAAGATTAGATTAAGTCATCTCCTGATGATGCTAACATGGTTAGCGAAACGTGCGTCGAGAAGTTTTAAAAAGTGATTTGATGTTTAGTAGTAAATCTCCTCCAGTTTACAGTTTAACATAGTTCATATTTCAAAAGGCACTGTGTGTTGAGACAGTTGTTATACATACAATTTTTAATATAGTGGAAATTTTAGATATTAATCTTGCTTATTTATTATCTTGAGTAACCATCGTAACCATCTTCGACTTTTTTTCTGCCAGTATACAGGGTGTCCCATAACTTATCTGCCATAGAGCAACTGGTGATAGTAGAGATCAAAATAAGAGGATTTACTTAATAAATTTGTTGGCAATTGTCATTCAAAAAGATACAATTGAGATAATTTAAAAACCCTTGAAGATATCAGGTTCAAAATCGGTATAGTTGGGTTTTTAAAGGCGACAAATCCGAATTTGGTACCAGCTTGAACCTAGTTCCTAGAGAGAGCTTGCTACCTACTTTGGGAGGAATTAACTCGCTCATATTTTTTACCTTATAAAGCTGGGAATATTTTCATTGGCGCCGTGATGAGTTTTCTTGGCCACCGCATAACCCAGACATTAATCCGTTAGACTTTTATTTCTGTGGTCATAATAAGTCTTTGTACCATGATGAAGCCATGATGCCATTATGCCATGATGCCATTAAGCCATGATGAAATCAATACACGAATCAAGCTTTAACAAAAATTCGACAAGCGGCTAATGTTATTAGAAATGAAGAAAATATCTTCTCAAATGTGAGACGTCATTTAACAAAGAGCCTGCGAAAGTGTATGAAGGTAAACGGTGGATACTTTCAGCACCTATTGAAGTAAATTTCGAAAAATTGTTATTTTTTAATAAAGTCCGTTGTATTTTTAACATCTTAATATTTTTTTCCTCGTATTCAAAACACACTTTGTGAAAGGCATATTTTTCAATCATCAACCAGATGTGCAATGGAATATTGGTACACAAATGTATCTCAAACGGCGTGAGATACCGATATTGAGGGTACCTTGTATACGTTGAAATTATGACTCAAAATGAAGTTGAAGTCAAAATATTCTCGGCTTTATATGGTAAAAAATATTAGCGAGTTAATTCCTCGCAAAGTAAGTAGAAAGAAAGCACTCTCTAGGAACTCCAAGCTAGTGCCAAATTCGGATTTGTCGCCTTTGAAAACACAACTGCCCTGATTTTGAACCTGATAGCTTCAAACGTAAATTTTCAACACCCTGTATCTTTTTAATGACTAACATTTGTCCACAAATTTATTGTTAATAATCCTCTTATTTTGATTTAAATCCTAAATCATCTTATTTTGATCTCTACTATCACCAATTAGTCTATGGCGGATAAGTTATGGGACACCCTGTATATATAGGCATCTTTTCGTACTTCATATCAAGTTTATAAAGATTAAATTAGATGTTAAAAATTTGTTGACTCATTATCATTCTTACTTACTTGTTTTATTAGTTGGTATCGAGTTCAGCATGATATAATTCATAATTTTTAATAGATATTTTTTCCGAACACTTCCATGTACTGTTGCAAATCTAATACTAGGAATTGATGGATGAATTGTAGAGATTTTATAACGTGATATTTGCAATGATTGTTGTTTCTTATCATTTTGCTTTTCCGGGTCACATTTTCTGAAGTAAGCACTCTTCCCGGATGTTTGTCTTAGTTTACGACCTCGGAGATTTAGATAAATAATAACTCGGTCCTTGATCACGTAATGTTATCGCTGCAAACATTGTTCTTCAGATAAGCCAAATTTATAACTGCAACTGGTCATAGCATCGTTTGTTACAACTGTTAAAGTTAATCTCGTACTAGTGAATTGAAAATGCCGCACAGATATTTGTTAGTAATGTAAGGATATCGTAAGTAATTATTTAGATGTGGACAGGGTGTCCCATCACTTATCCGCCATAGAACAACTGGTGATAGTAGAGATCAAAATAAGACAATTTAGTCAGTAAATGTGTTGGCAAATGTTAGTCATTAAAAAGATACGTGTATATAGTCAAAGTACGTATAGAAGTTAAAGAGTGTATTTTCTATGATTCCTGAGCAATAAACAATATTTTGAAAGTACCTTTTGAAGACATTTGATTATTTAAACGAAATAATTTTCGTTATTTGCATTTCATCAACAATATTTTCCATAAGTAAATTTATGACATGCGGTTTGCTTCATTTTGGCTTCCGTGGCATCTTAACCTATGGGGTATAGTTAAAGCTACTTATTCACGGTTCCGTTATTCGCGGATTAAAAAATTATGACTACTTCTTGTAATCGCGCCTGATTTCTTTAAATTAATGATACATATTTTTAGAATAATATGTATTTATTTACCAGTTACCTTTGAAAGAAACAAGTATCAAAGTATTTATAAACAAACCAGTATTATTGCCGCTTGGCCGAAAATTCTTTGACAAATAAGTCGCCACCGCCGTACGCGGCGACGGATTACGCGTTACGCTATGGCTTTGGATATGAGCCACCTTCGCACGATTATTTGTTTTATTGCTTCAACTTCAAATCCGTCGGAATAATTTCGAGTGAATAGCACATGTCTAATCTGCTTTGTTCGCGATTAATAATATCGAGTAAAAGCAAAGGAAAATTAATCCCTACACAGAAAAAAGTCGTGTTGCCACTTAAGATGAAAATAGAAATACTTGACCGTGTACGCTTTGGCGAGTCGATGCAGCCATATCACGGGTTTTTAATGTCAATGAATCAACTGTACGATCCATCAAGAAATCAGAAGACAAAATAAGGAATTCTACAGCTTCAACCTTACTATCAGCAAACATTGTTCGTGATCCAGCAATTGAAAAAATGAAAGCTGAATTAACATTATGGATTGAAGACGGTAGCCAAAAGAGAGTGCCTCTAAGTGGTGCTATAATCCGTGAGAAAGATAAGCGTCTTTATACACATTTTAAAAAACCTGGTGATGAAGGATTTCAAGCATCGGAAGGTTGGTTCAATAAGTTCAAGGTGTAACCATCGCTACATAACATCAAAATTGCATATTAAAATGAAACACATGTTTCTACGTTCACTGTCAATCGAATACTATATTACAATTTTATAAAAGCAGAATACATTTAATAGACGTTCCAGGCTAAGTATGGTTGTATTATACTTAGTCGTATTTGTTGTATTATACATAAACCTAGTATTATACTAGGTCGACATAAACATTCATCCCCAAACATTGTTTAATTTCTCCCAAATCTGTGATGCTAATAGACTTTTTAAATATTCGGTCTCAACACTGTTATTGGAAAAAAATGAAAAAAAATCATCGACATACAATGTAACAATTATTTTTATTTTTAGTATATAAACAAGATTATATCGTAGATTGTTTAAATTTCATACTAACAAGACAATCATGAACTCTCTTGTTCCAGGCTCTGGAGGACAGTTTGAGACCATAGTTCTCTTTAGTTTAAGTACTTTACCATCATTCTCTGCATTAGAAAAATAATCTGGCTTTTGCATGTATACTGTCTCCTCAAGTTCCCCATTCAAGAAAGCTGTGGTTACATCAAGATGAGTAATATCCAAACCTAACTGCACAGATAATGCAAACCTTAATCTTCCTGTAATATGTTTTACCACTGGTGAAAATGTCTTTAAATAGTCCACACCATATTTTTGCATGAATCGTTTTGCAACAAGTCGAGCACGATAGCTTACTTCATTGTCATTGTTACGCTTTTTCTTCAAAACCCACTTGTATTTCACTATAGTACTATCTTTTGGAGCAGCCACTAACTCCCGAGCACCATTATCTTCAAAGCACTGAAGTTCCCCATTCACAGCTTTTCACCAATTATCTTGTTCTGGACCTTTCAATGCCTCTTCTAATGATAAATCACTGACATCATCAATGACCTTGCCTTTAGTACACATAGTTGTAAATCCAAATATTTTAGGTTTCTATACCTCTCTTTTTGGCTTACGGTATGTAACAGATGTTGCCATCTGAGTGAAAGTGCGCCTTTGGTTATAAGGCAGCAAAAGATAAACTTACACTGTTGCTCTGTTCTAATGCATCAAGAGATTGTTTAATTAAGCCACGTATACTTTATAGCCGCTAAATCCTGATGGTTTGAAAAAGTGTGTGAAGTGTCATTTTTCTGTTACTGGTATCGGGATTGTTTCGTTGCTGAAGTTGACACTTATTTAAAGAAAAATAATTTAGATCTTATGGCAGTTCTAGATTTGGACAATGTTCCAGGTTACCCTCGGAAGCTTGAAGCTTTGCGCCCAAATATAAAGGTGATATTTTTGCCATCTAACACGACGGTCTTAATTCAACTTATGGAACAAGGACTAGGAATCGAGGCCTTTATGCTTGTCTATTCCATTAGACAAATGTTTAAAATCATGCCGGAATAATTATCATGCATTAAAATCATGCATGGAATGTGACCCTGATATGAATTTTGGTAATGCTGGAAAAATTTTGACATAGCTAAGTCAATTGTTAACATAAAAGAATCATTGCAATAGCTGAAGCCATACACATTGAAATCATGCTGGAAAAAAATATAGCCTGATCTAACTGTTAGTAATGATTAAGAGTTGCAATTGATTGAAGAAGTTGCGAATGCCATAGGACGAAATGGTTTCGAATAGATAGATTCAAGTGACATTCAAAAATTGCTTGAATCGCAAGATGAAGATTTAACTGAAACCGACTTGAAGGAAATGCTTAATCCTCGTTCTCAAGAGGAAGTCTCAACGAGCACTGAAAAGGTGACATTAAACTGAAAACACCTGAGTGAAGGTTTCCGAATGGCAAATGAGCTTTGTGATTTCTTCATAAAAATTAATCCGTCTATAGAAAGAAGTCTTGTTTTTAAGAAGCAAATTGTTAATACCACAATCGAATATCAATCCGAATTGAAAGACTTTTTAAGAGCCGCAAAACGAGAAATATTAAATTAATGAAACCATCGCGAAAGCCTGATAATTATAATTAATATTGTAAAAAATATCTTATTAAATTGCTTTTATTTATATATATATATATATATATATATATATATATATATATATATATATATATATATATATATATATATATATATCTTATTATATAGTACGGAATTATAGGAAACATATTCCCTATAATCCCGTACAAATTACCATTCGGTATTCATGGTTTTTCTTTATTCGCGGCATATCTCTAGGTTCAAAATAATTCAAATAAATAAAAATGTTACAATAAATCAAATGTTATGTTTATTTTCGTTATTGGTGATGTACCATATAATTCATAGAAAAATATTATTAATAAAAACTGAATAAAAAAACACTAATGGTATGCCGTAGTTTAAGAAATTTAGTGATTTCATGTTAATCATTACCAACTTGTTATATTGGTTGTCCACATTTATAGATTACGTAGGTTTCGGGATTAAATAAAGGATCTATATAAAAATACTTACTTCCAAAGAAAAGAAATCTACAAAGGGGCACGGAAATTTCCAGATGGAACAATTATAAATCAGATAGATCAACTTATTAATAGAGATAAATGTGGAAAAATGTCTAAGCAATGTACTAAGGTAAAGAAGAGCTGATGCTGATAAAAACCACTTACTTGTAGGAATTAAAAAGAAATGGAAATACCTATAACGAAAAATTCGAAGATGAATATTAACAGTAGAAAAGGTAAAAGATAATAAGGGGAAAAGGGAAAAGTACAAACATAAATAAGGAAAATAACCAGAACAAATACAAGGGAGAAAATATAAAATTTTTGTGGGAAGGAATAAGTAATAAATTAATCAAACAGTTGAAGGATGGTATGTAAAAAAACAAGGAATAATATAATTTTCTTAAATGATTAGATCAGAAAAGAAAGGGTGCACAAATTAAAAATCAATTAATTAAAAATAAAGACGAGCTGAAGGGCTTAAGGGGGAAAATCCCTTTAGACGCATCAAAATAAGTCATTTTTCAGAAGTTTTTTTAAAGGTGATAAAATAATAGTCATCATTTTAAAGTTTTAACATAATTTTATTTAACCCTTGAAGAGTAGAAAATTATTATTATTATTTATAAGATAGCGGCTCAGTATTTTTTTTCAGGCGTCTCTGGCGGGAGGTCCAAAAGTGCTGCACTCATCACTCTTTTTCTATTCATCTGAAACAAAAAAAAAAGATTTCTTTCTGTTTCTGATATATGCAGAGGAAGGATAAACTTAGAAAACTATTAAAAAAAATTAAATCAAAAATTAAGTAAGCTTTAAAACAAAAAATGTTTAAAGTTTGTTCCATTTTTTCAACATTTTTATCCCAAAAAGTATTTTATTTATACGAAATCTTCAAAACTTTAGATACATCCTTTCGATAAGGATATAGTGAAAAGCCTCCGAAAATTTCAGCCCAATCGATCAATAACTTTTTTTGAAAACACATTTTCGAGATAATCACATTTAAAGTTTCGGTATGATAAAACGATTAGTTTTAGTGACTTATTGATAAATCGACGATCGCAGCTGCATATAATAGACCTTCATCCTCTTCGAAGAACTATTTTTTTTTTCAACCTGCTGCTGTTTTCGAGCTGTACGACCTGCTTTTGTCTCGGAACGACTCCTCCGGTTGTCTCATTACTCGCGCCTCACCGGTGGTTTCGGCTAAAATTTGCCAATAATTATACTTACACTATATACACAAATACACTTGAACTATCACTTGTACTTGGCCCGAAACTTTCTCCGTGTTTATCAGTAAATTGATTACCTTGATAATGTCCTTTTGTATCTTAAATAATATAAAAAGCACTGGTCCAGTATACCTCGCCTAAAGTACTGGACGGGTCACGGGTGGTGGATAGTGAAAGTTCCATTAGATATTAATGGACAGCTGCGAATATCTCAAAATAAGCAGCCCCGAACCAAGGCAAAAAAAAAACTAAATCCACTTAGCGTCTGACTTGTATCAAGCGGCTGAGTGGTCAGCGTCTGTTTACCAGTGGTGCGGCTGATTTTTAAATTCTGGAACTAACCCCTCCAGTCTTAACCTCTGAAGCGTCATGGTTAATCATCAAACCTTTAATTCAAAGTACCAGATGAAGCGTTCTAGTAATTACATAATTACCCCAGGAGGTAGACAATCCTCTGCCAGCTTTGCTGGTACAACCGGACTTTCGGATTCTGGGGCGTCCGGGCTTAAAAGCAAAATCTTTCAGAGGGAATCGGAGACCTCTGGCCAACGTCTGAAACCGAAAACAAAAACTTTCTTTGGAACGGTAAATATCAATTCTCTCCTGCATCCAGGAAAACTACACGAATTGGGGCGAACATTAAATCAGCAAAAAATCAAAATTTTAGTTTTGCAAGAAACTAGATTGACAGATGATAACACCTTGGAATTCGGCAACTACAGACTTTTTAAAAGTAAAACGGACAAAAAAATACTCAAAAATACACCACATCTCGGTGTTGCTTTCGCTGTCTCAAGAAACATCCTTGGTTCTATAATAAATGTCCAGCCAGTAAATAATCGACTTATGACACTATCCCTTAAGTGTGCTAACAAAAACTATACATTAATCAATGCACACCTCCCAGTTAACGAAGAAAATAAATCTAATCTTGAAAAAGTCTTGAAAAGTCCGGGGAAATTCTGGAAAAGACTATCTCTAAAATTCCCTCTAACCATGTAAAAATCCTATTGGGTGATTTCAACGCCCAGCTAGGGAAAGAAAAAAAGTACAGGAAAACAGTCGGCAGTTTTCCCGCTCATAAATGGACTAACCATAATGGTAGAAGATTGGTTGAACTATGTTCGCAGTTTAACCTAAAAATAATGTCAACCTATTTTAAGAAGAAAATATCAAAACAAAAAACCTGGAGGTGCCCAAACACGTACATGGGTGAATTTTAAATTGACCATGTTGCCATTTCGTACCCCAATTATAAAGAGATTTTGAATGTTCAAGTCAGGAAAGGAGCAAATATAGACACGGATCACTACTTGACTAGAATCAAACTTAGCTTAAAACTTCGAAAACTTATTCAAAAGCGGCTGCTAATACCAAAGTTTGACCCTAGGAAAATAAAACCAGCCCTAACAGAAGAACTTGATAAACAACCAGCACAGAACTGGCAAGAATTGAAACAAAAAATTATTAAAACAACCTTAAAGTTGGTCCCATTACAAAAACGTAGAAAACATCCGTGGTGGGATGAAGTTTGCGAGCAAGCAGTATTAAGCCGAAGTGAAGCATTCAAAGATTGGAACAGTCAAAAACAGCAATAAACTATAACATATTTTTGGAAGTAAGAAAAGAAACATCGAAGCTAATTAGACAAACTAAAAGAAAATATGAAAACAATCAACTTAATGAAATAGAAAAAGATTTCCAAAAACATAACACTCGAACTTTTACAAAACATTTAAAACTAAAGTAACAGGCTATCAACCGTAAAGTATTTGCTTCCAAAAGGAAAACGGACAATTGGCTCTAAATAACCAAGATAATTGCAAAGAACTTGCGAAATATTTTGAACAAATACTAAACTGTCCTGAGCCCTTAAACAAATTAGCAACACTAAAGCCTAAACAAACAAACCCAGATTCATTAGCACCGAATGAAGATGAAATAATTAGGCAAATCAAGCGGCTTAAAAATAACAAAGCTTCTGGTGAAGATGTAATCACTGTGGAACTTTTGAAATCCGCTGGTCCAGGTACAATCAGGGAAATAACCAAAATTCTACAAGAAGTTTGGCGAACCGAACGGATTCCGGAAGATTGGAAAGATGCTCTAATCCATCCACTCCATAAGAAAGGAGATAGAACGGATGTAAACAACTATAGAGGGATATCTCTTCTCCCAGTTTGTTACAAGATTCTATCTCAATGTCTACTAGACAGAGCACAGGGACAGTTAAAACCTAACATTGGTGAATATCAAGCAGGTTTTCGACCGGGCAGATCCTGCCCTGAACAGATCCTGAATCTGAAGTTGATTCTAAAACATCAAAAACTGTACAATAAAAATCTCGTCTGTACATTTGTGGATTTTAAAAAAGCATATGATTCTATTGACCGCGAATCTTTATTCCGAATCTTGAAAGAACAAGTACTAGATCTGAAAACGCTGGTAATTATTAAAGCAACGTTAACTAACACAAGGTCAAAAGTTAAACTCATGGGTGAGATCTCGGAGCCCTTCGAAATTAAAACTGGTGTGAGACAAGGGGATGGACTCTCGCCACTTTTATTTAACTGTGTTCTAGAAAAAGTAATACAGGAGCGGCGTGAAAAAAGTCGGCCCTGAATATTGACCAGCCATTAAACTGGGGAGAAGCAACATCAAAATTGATTGTCTGGCATTTGCTGATGATCTAGCAATTTTAGCTCAAGATGTATTAACGGCACAGAAACAGATTGAAATCCTAAAAGAAACAGCAGAAAATGTAGGACTCCAAATTTCCTTTGAAAAGACACAATACATGACCTGCAACAGATTAAGAACGCCATTTCTAAAAACAAAATATGGTAACATCAGACGAGTCTCTCAATTCAAGTATTTGGGTGCAATAATCATGGAAAATGGGTTGGAAAAAGCGGGCAATAAGGGTAGATGTCAAAAAATGGAAACGGCATTGAGACTTACACAAAACATTTACAACAAAAAATGCCTATCTAAAAACACAAAACTGAGACATTACAACACAGTTATTAAGCCAGAATGTCTATATGCTGCGGAAACGCTCATTTTGAATAGAAAGAGGGACATCGAGAACATTGAAAAGAAGGAAAGAAAAATCATAAGAAAAATCCTAGGGCCCAAACAAATAAATAGCACAACATACCGACTTCGAGAAAACCAAGAAATCAAACAATACACAGATATACATAGCGATATGAGAAAAAGAAGACTTAAGTTTTACGGACACATAAAACGGATGAATCCGAGCAGGTTAACTAGACGAATAGTCGAATAGGAGTAAAGCTAAAGTAGAAATAATTAAATGGATTGCTGCAATTAAAGAGGACCTAAGATCAGTAAATATTACACAAAGTGAAATTCAGGATAGAGGCTGTTTCAGACACAAGGTTAACGTTTGGAAAGTTGGCCAGAGAGAAAAATATAGGAAGACTGGAACAACTTGGTCTGACGAAAGGAAACAAGCTCACAGCGAAAGAATGAAATCAGTATGAGCACAAAGGAAGGCTAACAACAAACGCCTCTAATTGTACTTCGCGTGGTCCACCAGGGCCCATACGTGAATAATATTAAAAAGCACTGGAATGTCTATACATCATATTAAAAATAATCATTTTATAGATATAAACAATGTTAAATTATTATATTTAGAAAAGGGATGTTAAAAATTAGACCTACTAGAAATATTGGAAATAAAAATAACCTTAAGAAATGGTCATTTAATAACCACGAATAACCCGGTTTTTACCCGCCGAAATTTTATAGCTCAGCATCTAAGGTTTAGATGCGCAGTAGCCTAACGGCCTAACGCCTCAGAGCTCATTCGAAGCAGTGCATTCGTCGTGCTAACATCTGTTTAATACTGAAAACAGAACTCTTCGTTCTCTCTCTCTGTTAGATAGTAACCCACTCACTTTTTCGTTTGCGCATCTCAGAGGCCAAGATGCTGATTAAGCTGTCTGGGTTGCGATATGCGGGCTCCGGCGCGCTCGACTGGTATGTGCGATAACTC